>OY283140.1:71175917-71548417 GCA_958299785.1 Medicago lupulina | reverse complement strand
ACTTCTACCCATAAGTGCCTATTTGTATAAAGTGATTATTGTGGATTTAATTGGTGAAATTTGTGCTTATGTTTTGATGCAATGTTTGGGTATGTGAATTTGATGTTAATTAAGTTGTTGATGATGAATTTATATGCTAAAGTTATGTATATATTTATACGTTGATGAATTATTGTTGTTGGTTATTATGAAATATTTATTACGAGAAAGATGTGTTATTTTAAAATTGTGTGATTTAAAGATGTGATATTTGAAGATTGTTGCATTTGAGTCGTGTCGTTGCATTAAGTCGTGTTGTTGCATAGCATAGTCAACGATGGGGGCTTAATGCCTGACAGGTCCTTTTATGACCTTTAGCGATGGGGGCTCAATGCCTGACAGGTCCTATTTGACCTTTAGCGATGGGGACTTATGCTCTGATGGTACCACATGCATATTGCATTGTCGAGTCGATGTGATGTTAAGATGAGTTGTTGTCGTTGCATTGTAGAGTCGTCATTGCATAATATAATTGATGATCATTTGAGGAGTTGTTGCTGTTGTTGATTATGATGTTGTTGTTGCTGATGATGTTGTTGTTGCTGTTTACCTTTATTAAATGATGTTAGGTGATGTTTATTCTATGCTGGATATATGGTTCTTGATTATTCTTTTAAAGAATTATATGCTTATTATTATTGAATGTGAAATCTCACCCCTTCTGCTTGAAAATGTTGATTGATGTTGTGAGTGACTACCTCTCACTGTGTCCTTAGTGCTCTGATACGTAATGGGATGGGGAACTTTGTTATTGTTTTCTATTCTTTACGTATTATTTTTATGAGATTCTATGAACATGATGTTGAAACATTTTGATGAGATTTTACGTTGAGGCCTTCGTGCCAAAGTTGTTTAAGGTTTTTGAATTAAATTCCGCTGCGAAGTATTTGAGATTTTATTTTGAGATGTTTTGAAGGATAAATTATTATTTATTCCATTTGTGATTTCTAATAAATTATTCTAAGAAATGGCCGCCGCGCCGGAAGCCAAAACTACCCTTCTTTTTAATTTTTTTTTATCTTTTTAAAACCGTTTCACTTTCTCTAGTCGAATTCGAACCCAGAAACCCAACCGTGATTAAGTTCAAACCTAAATCTAAAGAGAAAAGAAAAATTTGTGTACGTCTTTTACCCTTTTGATGTTGTTCTTGTGATTCTCATGACTGGTTTTTGAGATCGGTTGTGATGGTTCGGTTGCTGTGAGGCTTGCGGCCGATTGGTGTTGTGAAACGGTTATGTTGGTTGTGAATGGTTCGGCTTGCTTATTCTGACCTTTTGGGAGTTCGGTTTCTCCGCGTGTACGGCTGTCTTGTGTGTTTTCGTCTGATTTCTGTCCGTTTTCACACTGTCGTCGGATTTGTGATGTGCTTCGGTTTAGGGTGTTGGGATAGTTGTTTTTGTTGCGGACTGGGTTTTCTTAACATGTATTTTTTCGCCTCTGTTGCTTGCTGTGCGATGTGTTCTGGTTTTTGCAGGTTTCTTTGGTGTGAAATTCATCCCCATGTGCTTGTTTGTGCAGGTTTAATGGTTCTCTCCTTTGTGCATATTCGGCCTCCTCTTTTGCGTATGTGAATCTTTGATTTTATAATACTGTATTTTGATTAGGGTTTGTTTCAAATGAGCCGAGAATTGTGGCTTCGGATCGGGACGAATTGGATTGAGATGAAGAAGAAAAAAAACGCGTACTGGATTTGGCGATATTCTTTTATTCAGTTTTAGTCATCACTCATTTTTATTTTTATTTTTATTTTCCCATTTATTTAGTCACCTTTTTTTTTTTATTTTTTATGTCAAATAAATCCAATTTCTTTTTATTTAAATGTCCAAAAAATCAAAAAAAGATAGTCAGGGTCCGATACGCGTTTAATAAAGTTAAATTAAATGATTTAAAAAAAAAGAATAAAAGATGGAAATAAAAATAAAGAGAGAAGAGGGACCAAAGTCATCGGCAGTGCCCTTGTTTGATCCACTAGCATCGCCCCCCGGCGTTTCCCTAGCAGCACCTTGATCTTTCTTTCCCTTCCTCAGTAATAAGCCGGCGGGGTCACTAGCAATATGCTCACCTGAGGCATTCTTTTCTTTCAGGGCAGCAAGGTACTTCCTCCTCTCTTTTCCTGTGAGCGACATCATTGGAACTACAAAAAGAAACAAGGAAAAAGAAAAACGCCGGGGTCAGGAATAAAATTAAAAAGTATAAACAGGCAGAAAATGTAAATGACTGAGGCATCATTGGAATTACAAAAAATGTACTCACGAAGGTAAAGTTCCAAATCTTCCGAATCTGTCTCTTTATTCAGAAGCGTACGAATATCAGTGAGCTTCATCCGATCCAAAAAACCAACTACATCACGCTCATAGGGCGTCATCTTGTTATAGTCGTAGCCGCAAACCGACTGAGGCGAGCTAGTCCAACTTAAGGGAAACCTCAGCTCACCATTAACACTAGCAACAGAGACATCAGAATCCTCGGCGGCACAAACCTTCATAAAACTAACCCGCCAATTCTTCTTGAAATTTGAGGCATACGAAGGAAACAAACTCTTCCCCGCATGGGCGCTGATAGATACCCAGGATCCCTTGTCTAGCCCCTTTGTACCATAGAAATGGAAGAAGGCACCTGCAGAGGGAACCATGTCCAAGGCCTAACACAAGATCTCAAAACCGCGGATAAACACCCAACTATTGGGCCGGATTTGAGTTGGGGCTACGTTGAGGAAGCGCAAAACGTCCATTTGAAATAAGGTGAAGGGAATGCGCACCTCGAACTCCTCCAGAACCGCCCCGTACATGTGAAAGATCTCCCGCACACCCCTTGGCGTAGAACACACACTATCTCGCCAGGCGGGCACGGTCTCATGTCTATGTCTTCTTCCCGCCCCGTGGCAGAGATCGCGTTTTTACTCCTAAAAAGGTTCACCTTCGTCTGGTCGCAGTAGACCGATGTGTAACTCTGAACGTCATCGCCGAAAATCTCCGTGTCCGATTCCACCTCCGAGATAGTAACTCCTCTCCCTCTCGTCATTTAAGGGTTACCGCGAGCAACGATCTCCTTTCCTGAAGTTGCATACAGGAAAATACAGTCACTATCATCAGAACCGTCACTACTGCTCTCACTTGACAGATCTTAAAAGGTCATATGACCAAAGTAGCTCGAATCGTACGCTTCCCAGTCAATAATACCATTTCGTCGCGTCACATGTCTAAGACAATCCTTTCGAAGTTGAGCTCTCTCTAAAGGATCCGCGGGATAAATTTCCCTACCCCTCTCATCACACTCTCGGATCACGACCATCATGGCAAGAAAAAGATATGGAAAGCAAGAAAAAGATAAAGGCGAAAAAAGGAGTTACCTGGTGAGGGTTAGTAGCTCCGAGCGTCTCTAAGTAGCTCAGGCAAGCAGCGTAGAAGTTTCGAGTCGGAGGAAATGGAAAACGAAAAGATTGAAATGAAGGGAAGACGCCTTTTTTAAAGGAGGAGACGTTTCAGTATTGCCTCGGGAAGACGCGATCCTCGCACACGCGTCGCAAATCGCCCGAGATTGTCGGACACGTAGACGACCAACGAAAGGTCGCGAAAACCTGACCATCCACGTGTAGGGCGAGTATTCATTGAAAAATCCGGTCCCATAGAGTTGCATACCCCGCCATGGTCACAGAGGTTAAGACTCCGCGGCAAAGTACAACAATGTCGCCTAACATAATCACTTCACCTTGTTCCAAGACTCGTGCTTGGGGGCTATGGACCATCATCCCTGAACAAACGAATGTACGTCCCTTGAGGGCTCTGAAAACATAATAAAGCACCCTAGGCAGGACCTCTCAAGAATAGGACATACTATTCAAAAAATGAAATACCACAGTGGTGATTCAAACAACCACAAAATTTCAAAACACGGTCCACAATGATAATTTTTATAACACGACAATTATCAAACAAAATAACATGACATATAAACATAAAGTAGTTTTCTATATTCGAGACGGGTTTGAGTATGAGTTTGGGATGGATACTTATATACCTGTTACCCGTCCCATACCCGCATTTTGAAATCGGAGAAAACTCAAACTTATATCCAAACCATTCAAAACGGGGAAAACCCGTCAAATTGGGTTTGGTTCGGGTGCGTAGCGGGTTTTTTTGTTATACTGCCATAAGTATAACAACACACTCACTCATAGCGGGTTTTGTTGCCATAAGTATAACAACACACTCACTCTATTTCTTCACATAACACTATCAATCTCATATCCACCACTACACCCCACCGGCGCAACCCTCAGGCCACCGTGAGCTCCGTCCATCGACCACAGTACAATAAAAGCTTTCACCTCTCAATCTGCCACCGCCTCCTCATTTTTCTTCAACCGTTGGTGCGTTCTATTCTTCACAGTTTTCTCTTATGCAAAAACACTTGATTTATCAACAAACCTTAATCTTTTTTTTTTCTTTTCATTTTATGCAATTGAGGATTAAAATAGCTTATTCATTGATTGAATTGATGAATTCTCCGATTTCAACTTCCCTCATTGATTAAATCATTTTCCACACTTTGCACATTTTTCATGTTGTGCTTTGTGATTCTCAAAAATCATGGCTTTTCACGTAGATTCACCTCAATTTTCACGCTTAATAGAAAATCACTATGCTATTATTCTTCTTCATTACAATTACAACCCATATCTCAAACTATGGTCCAAAGGGTATGTTCATTGGTGTGTGAATCTTACAATCAACATGCCCACACGAGAGTTTCATCTCAAAGACTCCATTTTGGGATTGAGGTTGATTTTTTAACCCATGAACAAGCTGTTTCCATTGTTGCTTCACTTGCAAGTGATGCTGGTTCAATGGTGGCTCTTAGTTTCTTCCATTGGGCTATTGGGTATCCCAAGTTTCGACATTTTATGAGACTGTACATTATGTGTGCGACGTCTTTGATTGGGAATAGGAATTCGGAGAAAGCTTGTGAAGTTATGAGGTGTATGGTGGAGAGTTTTTCTGAGGTTGGGAGGTTGAAAGAGGCTGTGGAGATGGTTATTGAAATGCATAATCAGGGTTTGATTCCGAATACTAGGACGTTGAATTGGATTATCAAGGTGACGAGTGAAATGGGTTTGGTTGAATATGCAGAGTTGTTGTTTGAGGAAATGTGCGTGAGAGGGGTTCAACCAGATTCTGTTAGCTATAGGGTGATGGTTGTTATGTATTGTAAGATTGGCAATGTTTTGGAGGCTGATAGGTGGTTGAGTGCCATGCTTGAGAGGGGTTTTGTGGTTGATAATGCAACATTTACGCTAATAATCAGCAGATTCTGTGAAAAGGGTTATGCAACCAGAGCATTATGGTATTTTCGTAGGTTAGTTGATATGGGTTTGGAGCCTAATTTGATTAATTTCACGTGTATGATTGAAGGTTTGTGCAAAAGGGGTAGTATAAAGCAAGCATTTGAAATGTTGGAAGAGATGGTTGGTAAAGGTTGGAAACCTAATGTGTATACTCATACATCATTAATTGATGGTCTTTGCAAGAAAGGATGGACTGAGAAAGCATTTAGATTGTTTCTTAAGCTTGTTCGAAGCGAAAATCACAAGCCAAATGTGCTTACTTATACTGCCATGATAAGCGGTTATTGTAGAGAGGACAAACTAAACCGAGCAGAGATGCTACTGAGTCGAATGAAAGAGCAGGGATTAGTCCCGAACACCAACACTTACACGACTCTCATTGATGGGCATTGCAAAGCAGGAAATTTTGAAAGAGCATATGATTTGATGAATCTAATGAGTAGTGAAGGTTTTAGTCCTAATGTATGTACATATAATGCCATTGTTAATGGCCTTTGTAAAAGGGGAAGGGTACAAGAGGCTTACAAAATGCTTGAAGATGGCTTTCAGAATGGTCTGAAACCTGATAAATTCACCTATAATATTCTAATGTCTGAACATTGTAAACAGGCAAATATCAGGCAAGCATTGGTGTTATTCAATAAGATGGTAAAAAGTGGTATTCAACCTGATATTCATTCATACACCACATTGATTGCAGTCTTCTGTCGGGAAAATAGAATGAAAGAAAGTGAGATGTTTTTTGAGGAAGCTGTGAGAATCGGAATTATTCCTACAAACAGAACTTATACATCTATGATATGTGGTTATTGTAGAGAAGGAAATTTGACCTTGGCTATGAAGTTTTTCCATAGGTTGAGTGATCATGGTTGTGCCCCAGATTCTATTACGTATAGCGCTATTATAAGCGGGCTTTGCAAACAATCCAAGCTTGACGAGGCTCGGGGTTTGTATGACTCTATGATAGAAAAGGGACTTGTCCCATGTGAAGTTACTAGGATAACGTTGGCTTATGAATATTGTAAGGTAGATGATTGTTTATCTGCTATGGTTATTCTAGAAAGGCTGGAAAAGAAACTCTGGATCCGAACGGCTACCACCCTGGTCAGGAAGCTTTGTAGTGAGAAGAAAGTAGGCATGGCTGCACTGTTCTTTAATAAGTTACTAGACATGGACCTTCATGTTAATCGTGTAATATTAGCAGCATTTATGACTGCATGCTATGAAACCAATAATTATGCTCTTGTTTCTGATTTGTCTGCAAGGATACACAAGGAAAATCGTTTGGAAATCAAAGTCACAAAATAACGGGAATAAAAAGTTCTAAGAGAGCTTTGCCTCCTTGTTGACCCTACATAGCTTAACTGCAGATTAATCAGAGTCCAATGTTGCTTTTGGAAAGGATGGGTTCAGACCAGAAAAAGGTCAACTTGCTTTCTATTGCTGGCTGACCTGAACTGTGAACAATAGGATCTTGTGTTTAAAGAAGTATTTGTGGGATCTTCATCTTGAATATTGAATTAGCTTAGAGATCAACATTTTGAGGTGATGAAGGAAAAAAATTGCGTAACTTCTCAGGTAACTTACATTGACCTCCCCTTTGAAATTTTAGAAATTTGGAATCTTAAATTGGCATAATTTATCTCAAAATTTGATAGTTTATTTGATTTACCATTTATCATTCGATATAAGTGGCAGTGACAAACTGACAATGTTGTCAAGTCAAATTGCTGCTTGGGACCATGACATGGTGGACACTGTGCCATCCACCATAGGCCGCAATGCGTCTTATATTCGCCTTGTTTCCTACATAGGCAGCGATACATATGTATATGGTGGGTTTTTGGCTGACTGCCATAATCCACCCTCCACCATTGATAACACTGAGAATGGACAGAAATACAGCATACACAACAGCAAGAATGGAGCTTATTTCATGCACTCTTTTGCTGATGCTGCTTCTCATAACAAGCGTGGACTTCCAAATAGTATTGATTTGTCATATGTATTTAACCTGCACTCTTTTTTTGCTCTCTGTATAATCTCCCAATTGATGGAAAGGGAAAATAGTTTGAGAGAAATTGTATGCCTTTGTGGGAAATCTTGATCAAGTATTTATATCACTTTATATAATGAAACTTTTGCTCAGAGGTTTCTGACTTTTATGCAATAAGGATTTGAAAATTTTGTGTTTACATAATTACACAATTGAGCTTTGTTTGTAGCTGTTCCAATATACACTATTTTACATAATTACTTAATGGCATAATCCACCCTCATAGTTCCAACTCCAATATACCCTATTTTACATAATTAGTTAATGGCATAACCCACCTCATAGTCCTATACAAAGCTTGAGCATGTGAATTACAGACGCTGAACCAAAATATACTTAGACTAGATAGTACCTTTCACTGTGGTAGATGTCCATACATTATTACACAAGAAAAACTACACACAAATAAATAACTATGAAGGAGGAGTGACACTCTCCTTCTAACACTCTCTCTAACACCCACTCTCTTATAGAGTGAAACTCGTGTGGTTCCCACACTTTCAAAATGGATCCTACAAAAAGTGGTGAGACCCACATGGGTTTCATCCGATAAAAGACTGAGTGTTAGAGTGTTAGAAAGAGAGTGTTTTTGACATGTCTCTAACTAGCAAATGTTAAAAAGCACCACTAATTGGAAGAGGGACTAGATAATAAACAACAACATATAAACATAAATAGGTAGATCCTGTAAGTACAACTCAAATGGTAAAAAGCTGCAGAGATATTTGATATGATGGGACGTGGATTCGAACCCGCATTTCCGCAATTCTCTGCAGTTATTGTGCATGAGTTATTGTACATGGAATTCAAAACAAATATTTGTGAAAACAGATACAACTTAAAAATCCTATACTGACAGAATCTACAACATAAAATCACAGTTAATATCATAATTAGTTTGCAAATTCTAGGATCTAGGAGAATAAAAGCCTAATAACCTATCCAACAACACTTCACCTTTATCCAAGTATACTTGGACCTTTTTTGTTAAAATATTTATTATATTAGAATAGTCATTGGTTGTTGCTAACTGCAATGGCAGAACAGTAGCTCGTCCTCTGGGACACTATGCCCTAATATTTTGGGATTGACTCGGCTGTCCTCTTGTAGAAGTATCGTACATTCCATTTGTTCCATTTCAAGAAATACAATTTTTTAAGCTTTTTATAGAGCCTGGTTTGGGAACCCTTGATTGAATTTAAGGGAACAAATCAAAGTCAGTCAGTTGATGATGTTGGTGAGGAGGTTTTTGTATAAGGTTCTGGAATGGGGAAGAGGAGAAATTGAAATTGAAATATGGGAAGAAAAACGTCTCTTGTTTGGAGAATGCAACTGTAAATGAATTGAAATTGAAATATGGGAAGAAAAACGTCTCTTGTTTTTTATGCATTGCAAGTTTTCTTGGAGAATTTCTGTGAAGATAAAGATGAAGACGATGTTTGTTTGTTGGAAACTACATGTCTGCAAAGGTTGCTGGTTTAACTATTCGTCGTCCAAGGTGGTGACCGGACAGTTCTAACATTAAGAAGGATCTCATTCTCGATGGTATCTGTTGCGCTCCGGATGATGATATAGTTAGTATATATGGTATGCTATGATAATGATAGGATTATAATTTCTATCAGCTTTTTGGATCTTGTTTATCACTTGTAACTTTTTGTGCTCCGAAACTTGAGTTAAGATTACCCATCTTGACATGTTAAGGGATGACAATCTGGTACAATATGATACGGTAAGATACTAGTTTCTATCACCTTTTGAATCAAGTTGTAACTGTGAGTGCTCCAGAACTTGAGTTAAGAAGTCACCCAACTTTTGAGTTGTGATCTTAATTTACATGTATGTCTATGTACTATTTAGCAACTGAACTTACAAAACTTATTCCACTCAGCACCACCTAATTATGCTATCATTTTTCATGTATCTGCTTTAATTTTTCCCTTGGTGGTTTATACCTCCAGATATATATTAAACCACTTAAAAGAAAGAAAAAAACTTGAATTTATAATAACTACGGTATAAACTTACATTCAATATCAATGTGTTGTTTTTAGTTACTTTTTACTTACTATGCTAATTTTTTTTATTTTTTTTGTTTATATAGCTCAATGATCGAACATATTGATATCTCTGCTGCTACGTGATGCATTACATACACTAGAAATATCACTCAATCGCCACCAAAGTCACTTTCATGCTTATATTTCATTTCCCTAAAAAAAAAATGCTTATATTTCATTCTGGAGGGAATATTAATTAGCTTCCCCAAATGCTTACAGCAGTACTTTTGTCATAAGATATGGCCAAACAATCTGTAAATAAAAAATAATCTAACTCCAATTTAACAACAAAAGAACATTGGAAGAGAAGTATGTAATTAAAGACAAACTTCCACGTTAAATATATTACTAAGATTACATAAGTAACAAGTGAGTTCGCTATTCATCTTCCTCCATACAATTTATGAAAATAGTCCAAATTAGTCAAAACTTCATGAAAATGTAACACTTTGAAGGGAATACCCAAATTCGAGCAAAAGTTTAAATATTTTATCTTCAAACATGGAATTAATCACTCCAAATCTCCAATGAGTGCACTCCAGTTGTGGGGACCGTTAAATCTAACAAGAAAACATCATATATATCATATATAGATCTAATGTTCTCCACACACGAGTGCACTTAGTGAAATCAAACATTCATAAGCTAATTTCACTGTATATACTTTAGAATTATCATATATATCTTGTACAAAAAAAAAGAAGAGAATTATCATATATATCCAACGCCAATGGTCATTTTCTATTGAAATACAAACAAAGACAACATATTCTGCAAATCTAACCATGATTTGTCTTTTCATAAGAAAAATTCCCCTCTCCACAACTCGTTCTATATCTTGACACTTTTTTGTTTATTGCAAATAGTTTAACAACGAAACTCACATACACCGGATATAGAGGAGAATGCGGGTAGAAATTTGCACTTCAACATATTAAATTAGTCACAAACTCATTTAGTAATCAATTCAGAGACTAATTTAACAATAAATTGATAGCTAAATAACGAATTAAATTTGTATTGTGCACCAGATTCTACATGCATACCAATTACAATCACTTATATTAACCAGCACACAGTACTGGTTAATGACTAACATCATTTTATAACAAAAACCATGAAAGTCTAAAATTTAGTTGGCAAATTTGATCACATTATTTGTGTTTATACAACTTGCATTTCTTTAAGAAAAAGAAATGCAAATATAGCAATTTTTTTTTTTTTTACAAAAGAGGGCAAAAGCCCAATTTTATGATATCGCAAGTTCTTCTAAAATTAAACATTTCATTATGTTGTAAAGTAGGTTTTTTAATAAAAAAAATCTTAAATCATTTATATTTTTTTTCTATAACCTTATCATTGAAATTGCATAACACCCCCCCTCCCCCAAAAAAACAATCACACATTATCTCATGTCACTACTTTAAATTTCTGTCACAATGTATAGATATACATTATTGATACCTTTGTTTTTTCTTATATGATTTAAGAAAATTGTACAAAAGCAAATAAGAAAAAGGTGTTGTAGGAAGATACCACTTTACCTAGGGGAAGTGATAGAAGATAAGCAATGCAATGGTGAACGTACACGTGCTCACGTGCATCCTACGTTGTGCTAAAAACAACCAAACATTTCTTAACGCCGTAAAGTTAAGGTCACTCCATTAACTATTAACTGCCGACGGATATTATCCTATTTTGTTTTTCATGTTTTTATACATAAATGATTCTATGATAGGGTTGGGTAAATTGGTGTTTGGATATCCTCTACAATTGGAGTACTATGCTAGAGTTATAAAGACAGTTAGATCTTAACATAGAAACTATGGGATTTGTAGATGATCTAAATCTGGCTAAATTGAGTGAAGGACACCTCTCAAGAAAAATCTCAAGGTTTAAAAATGAGATAAATTGGTCTTCAAATTTATAACCAAGGATTAAAATAGTCTTTTGTTTTTGTGAAATAATAGTAGAATTAGGGCTTAACTCAAATTACAAATCCCGTTTATAAATTGAAATACTGCTCATACGTTATATGCACTTACATTTTATAATTTTAAAAATGTGCTTGCTTATTTGCAAAAGTCGAAGAACATTTGATTGATACTGACAATTTTTAGAATCAAATTGTTTATTCACTATAAAAAAAAACACCTATGGAGGTACTTATATTTTTATTCACCAACTCTCGATCGATAAGTTGGATCTCGGTCTAGAGTGCACTTTAATCAACAACTTAAGAGACAGGTAAATGGTTGATGACGAAAACCACTTTACTGAAGGAGTCGTGTATCTATAAATAATCTCACGACCAAATCAGTGATTGATCGTGAGTCGGAGGTTTTAAAGTTCAGAGACTTAGTACTTAAATCTACGTAATGAATTAACATTTAAAGAAGAAGAATTGAGAATATTTTAATAGAATTCCTGTTGTTATTGCCTTCAAATTTGGAAAATAGAGGAAGCTCAAAATCGTGACACGATTTTGATGGTGTGTCACGATTTCCTTGGCAGGAAGCATGGTTTTGTCTAGGTAAAACCGTGACAAGATTTGTGGCAATCGTGACACGATTTTTAGATAGGGTTTTTGTACCTTGGGTCGTACGTTTCGTATCGTGACATGATTTTGACAGGTACAAGGTACTATTTAAGCGTTTCTGTTCAGATTTTGAAGGAGAGCTTGAAGAGAGAAAAACTTGGGATTACAAAGGAGGTAACTTTAGGGTTGAGTGTCTTTGTAGTGAGGTTCTCTTGGGTTCGAAAACATTGTAAACACCTTGGGTAAAGAGATTTCACTGTTGGATGGATCAAAAAGCTTCCTTTTGTGTTTTCTCTTAGGATTCATTGTGAGTGTGAGTACCTTGAAAAATGGGTAGAAATTAGGTCTTGTTCTTTGTGAGTTTTTAAGTTAATTTCTTGTAACCAATTTGTATCACTTTCATCTTAATGAATTGGAGAGCTGATCTTCCCCCATAGTATGTCATATTGGGCCAAACTGAATTGCCATCTTGGTGTGTTTGTTTTCTTTCTTGCTTTCTTATCTCGTTGCTTTGATTATGCTTGTGGTGATGCTTTACACATAGTTTTAGAACTGTTTTGTTGTTGTTTCTTGAGGATACTCTACTCATTGATTACCACTCCTCTTGCTCCACACATCATTGTTTTCATTTGTGTGATTTGTCCAAATTCACAAAAATTCCTAATTGGACAATTGTCCTCTAAGACAACTATGTACAAATCCTGATGTGAAGATGATCACATGGTCCTTATTGTGTCTTCAGATTTACTTGAATGTGCCTGTGGGATGTATCCATATCATGGTCCGTGTAGATCAATAATGATAGATAATTGCTCTTCTCCCATCTGTTTTTGTCTGTTTCCATCAAAATAGCCGAACTGCACAGATACATTTTCAACGTAAGTTAACTCATGTAGATGTATTTTCAGTGTGAGTTAACTTACGTACCGGAATGAACAAAAACAAATGGGAGAAGAACAATTATCTTAATGATACCCATTTTCTTGGTGGATCGGGCTTGACCTAAGTCCAAAAGAGATCCATTGAACCAATCTTTGTTAGCTTTTTGTTTTTTACCTTGATAAGTGTGCCTATTATCAATCATCATGAATGCATTCCGACCATTTGAATGTGTCATGTAGACATTTAAAGACACGTACACATATTGGCTTGATGTTAGTGGTGTTGGCATGTTAATTTTGGCAACATGATAAGTCTCATATCAAGACTCGTGCATGGTTTGTCACGTCAAGATTCATCAAATGGTATATGCTGGACTGAATATGTGTACTTCTTTTTATCCTAGATTAGTGATTGGTGATTCATGATTGGTGTGATGATTCTCACTCATTCTTCCACGTTTACCAGACAAACAAAAGTAATTGAACAAAAGTAGAAAGAGTTGTGTAATTGGTCGGATAATATATAAAATTGACATTTTTTAAGAATCATAGCCACTCTATGGGTGCCACGTATGGGGTTGGTTTGTGCAAGGTTCCATGTACATTCAAGCAATGCCATTTTTATTTTTTTTAAAATTTTGTTTTGTAAGTAACTTTAATTTCGATTGAACATATGTTTTAGTCTTCATACAGTATATCTTTCTAGTAATTTAAATATAGGAAATACAATTTGTTTTCTAAAGATACTTGTTAAAAAGCTCAAAATATAATCTTTATTTTGAAAAATACTGCATTCAATACATTGAAATATTAAAAAATAATTTTTTTTATAAAATTTTTGCAATTTTTTCCTTTTTGAAATCTTTAAAAAGTATCCTTAGGTATTTATATTTGTTAGCATGATTTTTTTTCATATACTTGCAAAACATTGTCTATATTTTATCTTTCTAATAAATTTTACCTATGTCTAATGATCTTTGAAATCATAATTTCTTTTGTAAATTAGGTATCCTTCGTGTGCGCAACTAATCTTTCGAGTCTCGTGTGACCCAAATGGGCGACAAACTATGCCTAAGAGTTTTAATGTTGCTGCATGTTGAAGACTGAATTTGAACTTATGACCTTGGTTAAGCTAAAAAAGATACGTGTTTTCTCATCGAAGCGCTCTTAGTTGCAATCACAAAAAAATTTTGGTTACAATGCAATCACAATTTTGAAGACTCTCAATTGAAAAAATATTTATATAATAAATAAAAACATATTTTACTTTTTTTTTTATAATTTGAGCACCATTATTCGTAAAAAAATAAAACTGAGCACCATTGTTCTTTCATTTAACTTATATCTATTTTGGTCTACCAGAGAAATAAAATGATCAAAGGAGCGGGAACATAAAAAATCATTTGATTTTTTGTTTTAAGGAATGTTACTCCAGTGAGCTGTTGTTATTGTAGGATTTGTCGTATATAGTCTTTCAAATAGTTTATAATACATGTCTTAACTGTTCAATGATTTTTGAGGTACGATAGAGATTCAAATTACTCTATAATATAGATTGGTCAAATATTTGAGTCCTCTTTTATTCATATTTTTTTTTTACAGTCTATTTATATCGTGTTTGTTAGTCTAATTTTCTAGTTTTCTTTCTTATTTTCTTTTATTGATATATTAATGTGGATATGATTATCTTTCATGTGAAATGAGGAGATGAAGATATAAGAGAGGCTTCTATTTTTGCTTTTGTTTGCATCCTTATTGCTCGATAAGCCTACAAAATGGCCGTTCATGTAGATATATAAAATTTAGGGTTAATTATGCTTTTGGTCCTCCTAAATATACCAACTGTTGATTTTAGTCTCTATAACATTTTCTATAGGATTTTATTCCCCCTAAAATTTTTCATTTATGGAATTGGTCCCTCCTCTTTAAAGGTGATGATGTGGCAACACCACATGTGCATACCAAATGACGTGGCACTGCCACGTGGATTTTTTTAAATTTGTTGATGTGGATTTTTTTAAAAAAAATAATTATTTTTTTTGACACTTTTTTTTAAAAAAATTTATTATTTAAATTAATCTATAGTAAAGTGGTTACTTTTTAAATTTTTTTTTATCTAAATTAATTTATTTAAAAAAGATATATTAAACTTTTTTTAAATAAAATTAATTTTTTATTTTTTAGAAAAAAATAAATTTTTTTAAAATTTTTTAAAAAAATAAAAATTCCACGTCAACAAAGTAAAAATCCAGGTGGCAATGCCATGTCATTTGTTTGCACATGTGGTGATGCCACGTCAACACCTTTAAAGAGGAGGGACCAATTCCATAAATGAAAAATTTTAGGGGGACTAAAAGCCTATAAAAAATTTTAGAGGGACTAAAATCAACAATTGATATATTTAGGGGGACCAAAATACATAATTAACCCTAAAATTTATGGAATATGTGTTGATATATTTTTTTTAACAAGACAAAATATAATATCATTAATGATAATCTTTTCAGCATAAGCCGTGCAGGGGCGGATCCAGACTTTTGGTACATGTGAGGCTAAATTTTCAATGAAAAAATAATGCAAACTATATTAAAAATAAGAAAGAACATTGTTTGATACAATACATTACAATCAAAATCTCGTCTCTTATCTATTTGTTGAAAATGAGCTAAAATGACATCATTGCTAATTGTTAAAAAAACATCTCTTTCTATATAAGTTACAAGACAGTCATTTAGCCACTGATCATCCATTTCGTTACATAGGTTACTCTTCACAACTTTCATATCTGAAAAAACACGTTCAACACTTGCAGTTGCTACCGGCAAAAGCAAAGTCAATTTCAAAAGTTCATAAATCATAGCAAATGTGTTACCTTTATTTGTTTACAAAAGTTTTGCACAAAGATATGAAAGTCCTTTCAACTTATCAAATTTTTGGTCAGATCGAACATTTGTAATATAATTCTTAAGTTGATGGCGTAACGCCACTTGTGACACATCTATCAAATCATTTGGATAAAATTCAATCATCCTCAATAATTTATTCACATAAAAAACTGCAAATGACTTTGCAGAACTCAAACATAAAACACATTGTAAAAGAGATAGTTTTCTTATTTATTGACTTGTTCTTTTGTGTTATATCTACTATTAAAAAAAAAAAATAGGGGAAAGGCATGTGGGGCATTAGCCCCACATAGCCCACATGTACATCCGCCCCTGAAGCCGTGTCAGAAAAGATTACAAAGAGTTAAAAAAGTCAATATAAATTATGTATAAAACATAAAAGGGTTTGTTTAACATGTGCAATATTAATTGCACATGTTAAAACAACTAAAAGTATTTGTTAATAAGAAAAAGAACAACTAAACGTAATAAATTTTTTTTATTGAAAACACCAATTATATACTAAAAGTTATATATTTTGTTCTGGACCGGCAAGAACACCCAATTCCATGAAGCCACGTGGACTAACCCCTTGAAATAAGGCACAACGTCCTGAGTGAGCATGCTAGTTATGGCACGTACCACCACACTGAAATACGCCCCCGCGCTTCCTGCACCATACACGTGGCCTCCAACGGCTGCCTGATGAGCCACCACATTTCACTAAAGTCGTTAGTGCATTCTTCTCATATATAAAGGTTACGTAGCGCCACCTTCAAGGTACAATTCATTTCCCAAGTATTTTTACTGATTAAACCTCATTTCATACAGTGACTAGAGTGTTGGAGTGCTAATGAGCTTGCAGACATCTTTCGCTCCGTCGTGAAGACTACATTGCTTCTGCGCCGGAACATTGCATGCCACCGTTGCCTTCATCCGCCCATTGTAACAGCCCGATTTTCGTTATTTAGTTTTTAATTAATTTACGTGTATTTATGTATGCTTGTATGTGATTATTTACCCTTTGATGAATTTTCTCTAGTTTAGTGATTAGGAGGGTATTTTGGTCTTTTAGCGAGTAAGGGTAAAATAGTAATTTTGGTCGATAATTAATCATAGCGTTTTTGGTGAGAACCGGTTGTTTAGTGATTTATTAATTAGTTGTAGTAATTAGAAACTAGTGTCGGTAGTTGCTAATTATTTTATTGTTAGTAAGATAGAAAACTAGTAAGTGACGTAATTAGAAATGAGTCCAATTATTATTTCATGGGTTAGGCCCAATGAGTATGGATATATATTTCAACTATAGAGAGAGAACTAGGGTTTTAGAAACTTTGTTCATTTCAAAGAGACAAAGAGGCTAGAAGAGGATTGGAGAGAAAACTTGGAGAGGGGAAGAACTTGAAGCTAGAGTGGAGCCTAAGAATCTCTTGTAGAAGATTAGAGGTAAGGGGGCTAGACTTTAATCATAATATCTTTTTCTACCCCTTTCTCAATAAGTGATTATTTAATTAAGTGCTTTTGAAAATAAGTGATTATATGAAATTTAGTGAATGGATTCATTGTTTAATTGTTGATGATATATTTGTACATGTGAAATTGAATGATTAAGTGTTGTTGTTATTGAATCCATGTGTCAAAAATCATATGTATGAATATGCTGTGTTTTTGTGAAAAATGGTGAATAAATGAAGTTGTGGTTTAATGAACTTGGAATGAATTCATGAATAATTGTGTTGATGATGTTCGAAAACATGTTTTTGATGAATTGGTATGATGAATATGCCATTGGTGAATTGATGATGAAAGTTGTTTTTGATGTTGAATAATTTTGAAAGTTTGATGAAATTTTGAATTGAGACCAAATGATGTTTGATACATGAGTTTTGAACATTCTTGTGTATGTGTTTATGTACATGACCTATAAACTTCATTTGGGACGAGTTTTGAGTGTGGGAGGATCAAAATTGGAGTGTTGGGGAAAAAGGATTTTGAAATTCGAAGTTTTTTTTCTGAACTGTAGAGCGTTCGCTTAAGCGAGCTCTAAGCGAACCTCAAGCGAGCATGCCCAAGTTGCTTCTGGACACAGTTCACTTGAGCGAGCTGCGAGCGAAGCTCTAAGCGAACGAAAATGTTGCTTGTGGACAGAGTTCGCTTGAGCGAGCTCCAAGCGAACACGCCCAGGATGCTTCTGAGACCAGTTGATTTTTCGTTTCGTGTACTTGGGAACCAATCCTTACTTCCTAAATGGTTTCTTTTGATTTATTTAATCATTACATGTGTACCTAATCTTTTGGAAACATCATTGGTATGGATTTGGACTTAGTTTCATTAATCGTTCATAACGTTTGGAAAATCGTCCAAGAGCACAATTTTCCGAAAACTTATTTCTTCAAAGACAATGATGTGGGATTACATACATAGACTGTCTAGATGATTAAATAAATGTTCTTGAACTATTTCTTTGAGAACTAGAATGTCTTGCTTTAAAAATGGACTATGTTTTGAAAAGTAACGTTTTGAGACGAACTTTACGAATGTTGAGAATTCATAGTATTTGGCCGATGAAATACTTATGTGAGTATACCTTCACTCATATGTGATTAGTATACTTCCTTAGTAGAGGCAATTGAATCATTTTGATTTCGTTTTGGTTCATTGGTCTAAATCGTTAAAGTGATGAATCATATCATGTGAACCTAGTTGAAAAATACATTCATTGTTCAAAAATTTAATAAGTATTTTACATATGATATTTAATTAAACTAATAATTTTCAGTTTTGAAGTTAGTGTATCCCTGTTATATATTTATTTTCACCCTTATTTTTTTAGGATATTTTTCTTGTTCAAAAAAAAAAAAGAGAATATTTTATCTATTTTATATTTTTTTTTATCTAAAGTAAAAATATATTGATTTCAATTATTTTTCTTATTTTGAAGGAAATTATTTTTCTTATTGATTTCAATTATTTTGAGGTTCTTTTATCTATTGATATTTTTTTTGACAAAAATAAAACGATATTCATTCATTCAAATCGATAGAGTACATTAGATACAAACATCGCTAAAAACGTAAAGGGTGAATCTGCGAACAAACTCACAGCGCCCAAGTTTATAGCATACATCGGCAAAATGCCTACAAATAATATGATAAAACCTAAGTCACTGAAATACCCATGCTTCCGGATCTGCAGCGTTGACGCTCAAATCATTTGTTGAATTTGTAATTGACTGTTGTAGATCTTTCAATAAAAAATAAACGAACACCGCGATAAGACGCGAAATCAAACGTCGCACAAGACTACAAACAACACAACGCCGCACTTAGACGACGAAATCACAAAGAACAAAAGGAAAAATTTATATGTGTGAAAACCACTTATTTAGATTAAAAGAAAAGGGGAAAAAGATGTAGAGGGGGTGATTCTAGGTCAAAAATGACCTAAAATCACCTCTCCTTAATAAACGAAGGAGAAAGAAAGTTTAGAGAGAAGTTAGAGTTTCTTTTAATTCAATTGTTGAAATATTTCATCTAAACGTTAATCCTTAACCATTGTGTGCTTATTGATTATGAAAGGCAATGCATGCATTCATTTTTTTGTAGTAAAACGTGTTGATCGAGTGTGGTGAAAAAAACAATGGTTAGCCCACAACACTTTTTTGAAGTTTAAAGGTCAAAATATTCAAATTATACATTATAACTTTACTCCATCATAGAAATACAAGGATTTCATTAAAAAAAAAGATATACAAGGATTAGATAAGTCGACGAGTTTACTTTAGGTTTAGTTTTTTGTTTTTTAAAACTAGAACATGAAATTTTATTTATTTCAAACTCAACTATATTTGTGCACCTATTTGTAATGTTATTTTTTAATAATTTTTTTCAAAGAAAACTTTGAACTATACTATTTTCTCTTCCTTAACTCATACTATTCATTAATTATGACCATATACTCACTCATATTGATGCAAAATCAATTAATTAATTTTTTTAAAAGTAATAACTTATCACACTAACCTTTCAACCACTCTTTTTTCTTTTTCCTTAACTATCAACAATCTATCACTTTTTTTTTCTTTCTAAATTAAGAGCACAATGATATTAAAGAGAATAAAAGATGTTTCAACTAGACTCTAATCATTTGTGTTCATATATATTATTAAAAAAAAAGAGGAAAATACATTAAAAAAAAACTACGAGGACATAAACCTCATCCAGTAAATCCACTCAAATGTGTAGGTCGACTCCAAATGGGTACTTCAAAAATTTAAAATAACACAAGTGCATCAACGTCTAATAAATCTTAAAACTAATCAAAGGTCTTTAGTGCGGTAATTGGTTAGTCCGTCAACACGGAAGCGGGTCCATGTACCATCGACTTCGTGGAACAAAGGGCAAAAGTTAAACCACCTTTTCAAACCCCACAGTCCAAGTCAAACATAGTGAATCAAGAATCTAAATTGGCGTATGAATTGTCTGCCAATATAGAAGTGATCCAAGATCCATCAACACTCCCTACAAAACAACAAGTTATAATCACTCTTTCGAGCCAACCAACTTGAAACAGATCCATTAGTACATGATGTTATAACACAAACCACAACACACTTGAACTGGATCTTCAAAGCAATAACTAATTAGTTCGAGTTCAATCACAAAGGATTGAGACGAATTTAAGACCATTCCTGATTACTTCGACACTGTGGAAGAAAAACCCATAATCTTTGAATCTTGCTGATCTCAAGATAATCGGGTAAGAATCAGAAAACCAAAATAAGATGAGAAAACCAGTCAGACGAACTGAGAAAATTCGTTGAGAGAATCAGACGCAAATCTCAAAATAAGAAAAGATCTGATTCCATTTTGTCCAAACCGAAACACCCATCAATCATCGGCCCATGAAACAGACGCAATGATGACACCTATGAGGATGGAAACGCTGCTCAAAGACTATATCTAAAGCAAAAATCAGTCGATAAACATGCGTAACCTTCACCCATCGAAAAACGCCGACAATAATGAAAAGATTGCCAATTCTTCAAACAACCATTCAACAGTTTAAATTTTTCTTTCAACACACAACCACTCCAACCATGAACCTGGAAAGACTGCCATTTTTCTTGAACAAACTCCTTATAACCTAGTAAATCGCCCCAAAATTTCAATAACCTTTGCGACTTAGGACCCAAATTCTCTTTATCAATCATTAACGAAATCAGACAATGATCAAATAGCCCTCTAGAAATTACAACTTCGATAAAATTTGGCCAACAAACAACCCACTCTTTCTTGCTAAAACAAGTAATCATGTCATATAGTCTTAGATCGAAATCACTTTCTTGCTAAACATTTATACACATTACTTTATAAGGTGTATTATAAAAGATAAGTAATGATATTTGTATAATTATTTTGGGACAACTTTTTCTCTCTCTCTAATACTCTTATCGTGTTTTTACTCTGTTTTTTATGTTATTTTTGTCCCCAAAAAAAGGAATGAAGAAAGTTTTTTTTTTTTGAAGGAAAAGTTATTTCAAAAGTTCTCACAAAATAGTTGTAATAATATCATCATTTTTATTTTTGTACAAAAATATCATCATTTTAATACACACAAATGATTTGTTTTATATATTATGAAAAGTTGAAAACGCCAAAGAGATTTGCTCAACAAATAATGTTAGCAACAAGTGTATAACATAATCTCTAAGTTAATACTTTCTTTTTTGGCAACAAATCCTAGTCAGTACTTGAAAGCATAACCATAGCTATTTTCACTATACAGTGCCCTTTTGCCTATTTCTTTTCATTGAGAAATATTCACTCCCGTTTGGCATCACATCGAAATTAAAAGAGATTTTAAGATAACGAAATTTACATATCATTATGTAATCACTCACGAAAAAAATAAACTTTCAGAATATAAAGTGATGATGTGCACTTTTAATTAAGCACGGGTCTAAAAGTTTCTTGTGTATATCTTTATTGATCTTCTTATACGATTAAACAAGTTTAATTAGGGACAAATTTGAAACGTAAAAAACTAAAATTTGTCGTTAATTATGTCTATTAAAAAGTCAAAATAAATTATTTTTTTAGGGACTAAAGAAGTCAAAATTGAAGATCAATTTTACTCTTTAGTTTCTAACTTTGAATGTTAATTTAACATTTTTCTATTAGTGACTTGTCTACTTTACCTTTTGTGTGTTTTATTTTGAAATTAAAATATTTTTTGTCAAAACTATAATTTTCGGGTGAGATCTTTATATTTTTATCCATATGATGAGAAACTATTTTTTTAATCATGAGCAACTGAAACTTTAAACAAGAAGGAAAAAGTTGGTGCATTTTTAAAAGCACATTATTTATCATTCTATGCACGAACACTTGCCTCAAATCCAACGTTCTGTGCAAAGTGGATGCGGTCCATATTGCGTCATTATTTTATTGTCCTTTACCTTATGATAAGATAATGTTCATTTACACCCTCTTTAGAAATCGTTCCAAACCGTCCTCATCTTGCGTTGTTTAGCTTAGTTGATAGGGACAATACATAATATATATAAGGTTTGGAGTTCAAACCCAAAACGTTCCACTTATTCACTTTTAAAAGATGATTTTTTAACTATTAAACTACATGATCTAAAAAAATTGTTCCACAACCCTCCATATGAATACAATTAAGTTGGTAGAGACATTGCAGTATACATGAGTCGGTGATCGAACCAAAAATTCTCCTCTAATTTATCTAACAAGATGAATTTCTTACCACTAAAGTATTTTACCAAAAGAAACACTGTTCCAAATCCCTTAAAAAAAATTCCAAACTCAAATATGCTGCATATATAATTTTTTTCTTTTATATGCTAGTATCTATTATGAGTATGTATGTGTACTCTCACAATTTTGTCTTTAGATAAAAGGCGTAGTGGTGAACTTAAGAGTGTGAATGTTTATAAACCATAGTTAGCAGTTTGATTTCTAAACAATGTGAATCTTTTTAGTGTGTCAAAAATGTCTTGTTATGATATAAAAATTTATTTGGATTTACATGGTACATATGTCAATTTAACGTGTACATATACAATTTATCTTTGAATCAATAGTTAATTAAACAAGTGATTATTTAATAAAAAATAACATCTTTTAAAAATTTATTTATTTGAAAGAATCTTTTAAAAATTTATAGTAACTATAATTCACCAAAAATATCAACGAAATAACATTTAAAATATTATAAATTTAGAAATTAATATATTGCTTATAAAAAGTGAAATAATATTTTCCTATGAAATAATTTTTTAAAGTGCAAATGTTTACAAATTATTCGTTAATTCACAAAAATATCATTAATTTATCAATTAAAAAAAGTTCCTCTTTATCGAAACCCTTCAATAACCCTTCAATTTATCAATGTAATAATATAGAAGCTCCAAAAAGACATGGTCAGAATTGTAACTTTGTCGTGTCATATTTACATTAGCTATAACACCAACTTTTCCAATATTTAAGGTTTCTTTTTTCTTTTTCTAGGGAACATATTTAAGGTTTCTTTAATTCTAAAACATAAAGTATTTGACTGATAATTAAGTCATTATTTCTCTTAAAATCAATAGGAGTTTAGTTTCACAAGTTTGACAAGAGAAAAAGCTAGACACAATGAGGATGGTGAAATGTTAGAAGTGACCTACTCAATGATTTTTGGTGTTAGGTTTGGTAAGCTTTTTGGATGATAAATTATTAGTGCTCTAAAAAGAGGGAGTTCTATGAGAGAAAAAATGGTGCAATACGTGGTCCTAGTGGACAATCTTAGAAGTATTTTTTTTTTTAGGGGAATCCTAAAAGTATTATCCATCCACTATATATATGGAAGCTAACATGGTTGGTTGAAGCACACACTTTCATATACTCATATCACACACATAAGGCAATTTAAAACTTCCTCCAAGTTAGCAAGGAAACACCTCTCTATCTCTAAACATGTTTTCCTTTTCTGATCACGAAATGGTTTTGATCTTTGGTCTTCTAGGTATGTTAAATTAAATTTGTAGTTCCAATCTTTTCACTACACCATTTTAAACTTTGATGTTATAGAAATGTTTTATATGATTTAATTAGTTACTTTTTTTCTTTCTATTTTTCATTCCAATTAGTCTACCTAAACTTTTAGAAGTTTTTATTTTGTTTGTTATAGAGTTTTTTTAAATAGAGAATTTTAAAAAATAAATAAAATAGAAACAACTTCAAATGAGAAACTCTTTAAAAAATAATTTTTGCTATAGTAAACACATGAAAAATAGCTTTTATTTTTTTTAATCTATAAAATAAATATCTAAATTGTTGAATATAAGGAAACATTGTTTTGAAAAGTTTTTCATACAATCTCATAAACGTTTTCTTTCTTTTATTTTTAGGAATACATTAAGGTTTTCATCACATTAATATATATATATATATATATATATATATATATATATATATATATATATATATAATGGTACTAGCTTTCAGTTTTGCCTACTAATATCCTAGTTCTAATTCTCTATGTTTCCTTTTGTGTCTAGGTAACATTGTCTCATTCATGGTGTTCCTAGCACCATTGTAAGTCATCTCTCAAACAAATTAAATAATATATGATTTTGCTATATATGAATATCACTTTTTTTTGGAACAAAAATAAACTCTGTTATTCTATCTCTTGCAGACCAACCTTCTATGCAATTTACAAGAAAAAATCTTCTGAAGGGTATCAATCGATTCCATATGTAGTTGCACTTCTTAGTGCATTGTTATTGCTATATTATGGCTTCCTTAAGACCAATGCCATTTTGATTATCACAATCAATTGTATTGGATGTGTTATAGAAGTTGCATACCTAATCATGTACATCATATATGCTCCCAGAAAGCTTAAGGTACGTAATACCATAATCACAACATCTTTATTTCTTTCTAACTTTTTGCTCTCTACATTCATTATAAGAAAAAAAAAGTCGAATTACATACGAAAATAAGAAAAAAAAGTTGAATTAAATACGAAAATTAGAGATGTAAAAATAAAATTAACTTCCAATTTTAACATATGTAATATTAAAGAACTTTTTTTTTCCGTCTCTAATTTGCATGTAATAAACTACATATTGAAAACCTAATATATGTAACACCAATATTTCATATTGAAAGTGTATCCGACTTGACACTGACACTCATATAAGTGGTTACATTTAATAATTTCAAATTTTCAAATTATTATCGATGTTGATGTATTAACATGAGTGTCGTGCTTGATTTCCATGTTTGTGTTAATCTTTCTTTGGATTTATATACCTATAACATGAGTTAGTACGATTATATATATAATGTGTGGAAATGAATAAATGTTTTGATGAATTGCAGATATCCACTTTGGTTTTTATACTTGTTGCTGACCTAGGAGGTCTTGGCATGACCATGATAATCACCTTCTTTGTGGTGAAGTCTTCCTTCCGTGTTCATGCTGTTGGGTTGATTTGTGCCATTTTTAACATTGCAGTCTTTGCTGCTCCTTTAAGCATAATGGTACTTTCTCTATAATTCTTACCATTCATCTTATATAGTTGATTTTACAAACCCAAAATTTTGAGAAATGTCCATTCTAATATTTTTCAAGGTCTGATATATATTTCAACCGTTTCTTTGATTATGTCTACTATTCACGTAACATGTTAATGGTTTCAAAATATCAAATTTTCTATAATATTTTATTACTATAATAAATAATTAAAAATATTAAAGATAAAAATTGTGCCTTAATATGTGTGAAGTGAACACCTATTTCGGAATAGAGGGAGTAACACCCTTAGAATCACTTTTTTTTTAGAGAACCCTTAGAATCACTTATAATTGTGGATAATCCATCTTAATTTTACTTGCAAAAATACAAAAAGTTGACTTAATAAAAGAACTTAAAGACATAAAAATTAAAATTGGTCTCTAATTTTGATGTCTTCAACACTTTACAACTAAATTGGAGACAAAATTCATGTTTTTCTGTCTTTAATTACAGGTCACTAATTTAACTTTTTCTTGTAGGGACGAAATCTATATATTGGAGCAATTTTTTTTTTTATTGATGTGAGTTTTTGATTGAATGAAAAGAAATTTAATTTAAAATTTGTACATGAATTGCAGAGGAAGGTGATAAGAACAAGAAGTGTTGAGTACATGCCATTTTCTTTGTCATTGTTTCTTACTCTTTGCGCCACCATGTGGTTTTTCTATGGTCTCTTTGACAAGGATAACTACATTATGGTGAGTATATAAAATATTTAATTTACTCATTCTATTAATTAATTTTTCTTTTATATGCTTGATAGAAATTAAACTAATTAATTGTTATTTTGTGTTTTGCTTTTATTCAGCTACCAAATGTGTTAGGATTTCTATTTGGTGTCTCTCAAATGATCTTATACCTCATATACAAGAATGCTAAGAATAAAGTAGAAACTAGTTCAACTGAGGACCAAGAACATGGTTGTGATGATGGCAATAAACAAGATTTCCCTTCTGTAGTGGTGGTGGAAATGAAAGAGAATATTGTTTAATGTTACATTGTATGTTATAAGCTAAATAGGATGAATGATGAATAACATGTCTCTTATATCTAGTTATTATGTTCTATGTGCTACTAGGGACTATTGCCACTTTGACTATGTAATAGACTAATTATTACTTCTAGTTCAAGTTACCATGAGTTTATGGTATTGTTTTGTTTCTGCTAATCAAACATTCCTTTTAAGTTTTTATATAGCAAATAATTATATTATTCTAACACATTATATAAAAGTGATGCATATTTCATTTTCAAACAATAAAATAAAAATTTATTATAGATTATAACTACCTAAAAGTAGCTTCCTTAAAATAAATAAAAAAACCTAAAAGTTGCTAATGATGATATGCATGTTGAACTTCAAGGCTTCCAAACTAACAAACTAATTCTAAGTTTTTTTCATGGTAGCAATTTACTCCTTGATTGTATTTGTTTATTTAAAATACACCCTCTCGTCACTATTATAAGCTAAAATTCACGTTTTAGATTAATTCAATAAATGATGTAGGTGACCTATAAAAAAGATCACATACATCATTAATTGAATGAATCTAAATTATAAATTTTTATTTATAATAATGAACGAAAGATGTATACATAAAGGAAATTTCTTTGTCTAACCCAAAAGTCAATGCAAAAGTATAATTTCAAAAAGAAAAATGACAAATGAACACAAAAGTCACATTGACATCGTATTTCCATACAGTTTATGGTTTAATTTGGCTTTTTTAATAATTTTTTAGCTCTCATGTATTACCTAAATTGTCGCATACGATGTTGGCAAAAGTAGTGTTCTTTCAGAAATTAACATTGTTTTTCATTCAAAAGCATACTCCCTCATGTCTACATTTTAAGTTAACCGAATGAGGGTGTGTGTGTGTGTGTTGGTGAGAAATGTACCTTTTTGCATAATTTTTTTATACAAGGCCTCTAGCTCAATTTTAGTAGAACCTCTATCTCAATTTTTATCGTTTAATTTACAAACATTTGACATTTTTGTCTTTTCTTCCAATTTTTCGTTTATGTTTGCAAAACTATATGGTGAATCAAAATCTTTTCAACCCCGTCTCATATGTTTCATCTCAAATCTTTGTACAAAAGTTAATAGAGAATGTACTTTTTTTGGTATAATAGTGATGATTTTTTTACGTTGTATTATCATGATTTTACGTTGTACAAAACTATATCATAATCATTGTGATTTATCATGATTTTGTAAAATTTACACTTTATAGCTTTAGTTAACTCACGTTGTATTATCATGATTACACATTCACCGAGATAATACTTAATCAAATACTAAAATAATGGGGTTTGATCAAATCTTAATTTGCAAAATTAGTGGGCTATTGTGATTTGTGCTTCATAATAAGGGGTACGAATTTACCTATTAACCCCTTGATTAACCCCTTCATTTGTGCAAAATTTAGGCTTCTCTCTTAAGTTGTTATATACTCAGTTTTTTCCCCCAAGTCTCTCTTGTTCTATAACCAGTTTTGTATTTGAACTATCACTCTTTCACCAATTTGATCTATGAACTATTAAAATTAACTAAAAGGTCCTTAAAATATACTCTTATCCATCAATGTGTTCCCTAAACCGGTTAACTAAATCCATGAAGATTAATTATTTACATAAAATAAACAAACTCCTTAAATTAAATTGAAACATTTTTAATTTTTACTTACGACAAACATATGTCATGTCATATAAAGACCAGCCACATCATCAAAGTTTAGTGTTTTCAATTTAGAAAATTGAAAAAATTGAGATTTATGGGAGTCAGGTTCCTCTCAGTTAAGTACACTCCATTTATTTTATTTGGAGAAATAAAGATACAAAAAAGTTTAAAAAATATGAATAATTAATAATAGCGGAATCCAATGTTCACCTTTTTTGTATCTATATCTCACTAAATGATTTTTTTTGGATCAAATCTCTCACTACATGATATTCTCCATTACTTTAAGCAAATAGAGATGATCCTTACTCGATTTAGGGACTCTCTTGATCCTATATTCGCCTTCAAGCTTATGTCTCAACTTAGTGTCAGACTCTCTTGATACTAAAAATTATTGATACATGGATAGCAATGGCTCCCCTCTAAAAGTCCACCAATATGTTTTTGGTCGTTAGAAATATTCCAACTTTTGATTTTAGTTCTGCTAATTTTTTTTTTCAATTTTAGTCCCTCCAAAGTTTTCAATTCATATTTTTGGTCTCTATTTTTAAGTCACATCATGTATACCCTTCCGATTTTTCAGCAGAGTTTTACAAGAATGTTTAGAATATTATAAGAATATCTAAAAAAAAATAGAATTTTTCTAATAAGAATATACATTTTTAAGTGTCAAAAACTTAAAAATCATGTAATTCATATTTTGTTAAAAGATTAATTTTTTTTTCTTTTTGAAGAGATACTTATAATACTTAAAACATGATTGCAATTTTTTTTTCTTCAAAATTTCGAATGATACATATGAATTGATTTAAAGGAAGGACCAAAAATATAGTCAACTCTCTTTTAATCAGGTTTTTTTGGTGGTGGCCAATGTTTGAACCTCGGACCTTGCATATATTATGCATTGTCCCTACCAATTGAGCCAAGCTCACGAGGACAACTCTCCTTTAATTAAGTAATCAAACAAAGCAAGCTACGACATCTAAAATTATCAGAAATAAACTAAACAAACAAAAAAAATGTTATCTTTTGTAAAAAAAAAAAATGTTATCTTCTGCAAATAAACTAAAGCTACAATATTTTTTATACAAAAAAAAAATGGTTATACTAAGATTCATTCAAAGGTTATAAGGCTGTGAGACAGGATGTTCGCAAAGGTGGTGGTGCAGCAGTAGATAATTTTCAGGATGGTTGTATTTAACCATAAAACCCTAAAACGGATGGTTGTATTTAACCCTAAAACCTCAAAACACACACACAACAGCTCCATAGTCTTTACCCTTGTTCCTTGCCAACAACTTTTCCTTCCCATCATTGTCTTGTATCACACACAATAGAAAGATGTCAGTTGACAGGGTAGCAGGATCAAGTTCATAAAATCATATTGGAACACTTTCCCTTTCATCACCACTCATCTTATAAATTCAACTATGACATGTTACTATGTTAGGCTTCCTTAGTTATGTTTATATACTCATCTTATAAATTCAACATTCATTATTTTATATGCAATGTTTGTATCTAGGTCATTTCAATTTATGTTTGTTTTGAAAAAGTCTAGGAGTGGGCGTTGTTGTTCTGGTATAAGCCAAAACGCATTCAACGACACTTAAGTGTCGCTGGTACAACGACAATTAACTGCCGTTGAGGAGTGAATGAATGTTTTCAGCTGTTGGGAGTATTAAGGTAATTTTCAGGTGCGTAAGAGCAATTTTAGAAGCTAAAAGAACAATTTTCCTTATAGGGATATGCTTATATTATTATAAAATGATTCTAAAATGAATTCAAATTTTCAAATGATACATATAAGTTGACTTAAAACCAGAGTCCAAAATTGTTTATAGAAAACTTTTACTGGACTAAAAGTTAGAATATTGATCGAAACCAAAAACATATTTAACATTTTTAAGTAATCAAACAAAGCAAGCTAAAGCATCTAAAACTATCAGAAATAAACTAACCAAATAAAAAATGTTATCTTAACTAAATACACTAAACTATAACAATTGTTACCCAAAACAATTATTTTTTTAGGGTAAATAGCTTATAGCTTTTCATTATTTATAAATGTCAAAATAGAAAGAGGTGCATTATTAAAGACATGGGGAGCAACTAAGAATAAGGCCTCTCTAGCAAGAGATTGAGCGACCTCGTTGGCTTGTCTCCGGCTAAACTCCACCTTAGAGTTTTCAAAATATAAATTGCAACATCTTTTACATTCTTCCAGTATTGCACCAAACTCTGAAACATTGTTGTCGCCTTTATGGAAATCATCTACAACCTTCTTAGCATCCAGTTCAAAATCCACACTTGTAAGTTGCAATTCCCACACCCATTGGATAGCATGAAATAGGCCCAAAGCTTCCCCAACCTCCGGTGTACACATAGGGCTAAGCCACAAGGTCTTTGATTTCATGAAATTTTCAGCTACATTTCTAATATATAGACCAATACCAACACAGTTTAATGCTTCCGAAAATGACGCGTCAACATTGCACTTAAGCCTTCCTTGTTGCGGTTTTGTCCACTGCGCTTGTACTGGCACACTGTTTTCACTTGCCGTTTGCGCTTCAGCAGCTGTTACCAGCCCCCACCGAGCCTTCTGCTACACCATTGATCTATTTCCCCTCATTTGCAGCCCTCCACTCTTGTAGCAGCTGATTAGCACAAGTTGTAATGGCCTGGCAAGTCTCAGAAACATTCTGCCAAATTCTTAAATTATGGCTTTTCCATAAACTCCATAAATTCATAGTAAATTGTTCCGCTTTCTCTTTTGATAACTCATGTAATAGAGAAAAAAATGATTTCAGCCACTGTATTGTTATTAAGCATTACATAGTTCACTTTGTCTATTAAAGAACAGTTCAACCATACATTTCAGTCAAATAGCACATGAGATGCATCCACATAATTTTCCTCACACATATAGCACACGTAGATGGGCAGTTTACCCCTTTATCTAACAATCTTGCACGCATTGGTAAACACTCCCTACACACTCTCCATAACAAATTTTTAACTCTTGGAGGGACCTTCAACTTCCAAATACTCGCCCAATTACCAGGACGGTGCAAAAAAGAATTATCTGCGAAAACTTCTATGCAAAGTCTGTAAGCGCTTCTAACCGAATAATGACCATTGTTCTCCAATCTCCAAATTAATTGATCTTCCGCCACTTGACTAATCAGAGGCGTTCCAAGTATCTCTTAGACCACGGTGTTGTCACTACTAGAAACTCTCGTTTTTCCTGCGGATTTTCATGCGAAAAATAATCCGCAGGAATACCTGAGGATTTAAGTTTCCAGCGGATTGAAATGTCGCAGGAACATCCGCAGGTAACTTTAATTTTGCTGAAGATTTTCCTGCTGAATAATAATCCAATATTATTTCTGCATTTCCTTAGGAAATTCCGCAGGTATTGCTGCGTTTTTTGCTGCAGTTGTTCATATGGTCTTTCCTGCGGATTTTTCTGGGGAATTTCCTGCAGTTTATTTATTTTGTTGGAATTTTTAAGATTTTTAATTTCTTAATTTTAGCTATTGAATATAGACCCTATAATTTTAAATGTAAGTCCAAATCAACATATATTCAAATAAAATGTCAAATTATTACTATTGATTGTATTTAGTATTTTTTTTGTTTATATTCAATGTTAAAATATTATGAGAAATAACAAAACATTATAACACAAATATTGAATTGAAATACTTAAAAATACATTAGTTCACAAGGACAAGGAGTTTTAGTAACAACAATTGTGTAACACGTCTTGTAAAAAAAAACAATTGTGTAACACGTGGAAAATGTTGCATATTTTTACTACTGTATTTTTTTTCTGTTACGAAATATTTCTGTCACCATAGTTTTAAAATCCGGCTCAGACCGGTCGGTTAAACGGGTCTGATCGAGAACCGATAGGTACGTTGGGTTGAGCCTCACATCGGATCGGTCACGTAATTAGACCGATGTAAACCGGTAAGATCCGTTAAAAATTGGTTACTTAGCCGATTTGACAAGCAACCCAGTTTAATTGTTTTTTTCTTTTTTGAATGATGGTTTAATAACTTTTAATGCATGAATAATTAATTTTTAATGCTTATTAACTGCATTAACTGCGTTGACTTTTACAAATAAGAATGGTTTTGTCCTCGTGAGCTTAGCTAAGTTGGTATAAGACAATACATAATTAAGGTTAGGGTTCAAACCCCGACCACCACAAAAAAAAATAAAGACGGTTTTTTTTTTATTTACAAATAAGGACGGTTATTAACAATTGACATTTTTATCTTTTTTGAATATTTATATTTTAGAAACTGATGGATATGAGGATGAACCATGGACATTAATATGCAAAAAGAAAACTATTGTCACTGCACCGTACAGTTTTCTTTGTCTTAAATTGAAATACATAGTATATATATAAATGTATTGTATGTACATTTTTTTATAATTATAATTTAAAAAAAAAAACAAATTATAATTGAATATAAATTTTTAATGGGATAATAAAACAAAAAAATTCCTTTCTCTTTCTTGCTTCAGACACAAGTCCATCTTTCTCTCTCTTTCTCCAATTTTCCAAATTCCTTTCTCTCTCTTGCTATGTGCCAAATTTGACTCGAGATAGTTTCTAATAAACTTCTATATCATCTTAAAAAAAAAAAAAAAAAAACTTCTACATCAAGCAAATAATTAAAAATGACTTTTAATATGGCTGTTGGCATTCATTAATAGAAAATAATCAAAAAATTGTACCGATGAAACAAACTGCTCTGATGAACCATTAAATTTCCTGGGGATTTTTCTGTGGATTGGTTCAGTTTCCTGAGGAATTACCTGCGGAAATAGCTCTACTGCGGCATTACCTGAGAAATTTGCTGCGGAATTTCATGCGGAATGTTCGCAGGAAACATTGACGGGCAGGGGAATATTTCCCACTCTGACCAAACATTTCCTGCGGATTGTAACGACCCAACATTTTATATATAAATTATATATGTTATTCTAGCAGTTTTCTTCTTAGCAGCCTTTTTAGTAAAATAATAATAATAAAGGATCACTGATGAACGTATGTCTAATGTGATGTTTATATATATATGATAAACTGGGACATGCATTAACATATTTAAATTTGTTTCTACGTACTATGGCAAGGCAAATAATTTTCCATTCAATCCTTTTATGTATTAAGTCTAAAGTTAATTATTTAAGAACTTGTTAGAATTAAGGAAAATAAGTTATCGTGGACGGTGCTATTGTTCATAAGAAATATGCATCATGTGCTTCATGTATGGTTATATACTTGGACAGTGATTTTTGTCCAAGAAGAAAGAATTTAAGTGGACGGTAAGATTCTTTTCGTCATCCAAGAGTAACACTATATTTCAAGTGAACAAATAGACATGTGTTTTACGTGAATAAACTTGGACAATGCTACATGTGATTCAAGTAGCAAGTCTAATTCAACTCTAGTTCATTAAGTCACTCATTGGTTTAGAGAAAAAGTTGGTTATAAAACATGAAGAATCCAACACTTGTTACCCACGACATATTAGAAATGACTCCTATAAATTAAGTTGCTAAACTTAGTGTGTTTCACCCTTTTCCCCTAAGCCATATATAATTCCTTACATCACAACTTCATCTTCTTATCGTTTAAGTCTACCATCATTTTATTGAAGTGTTTGTTATTCTTCCCTTGTGAATACTTGTGGGTTATAGAGTTTGGCTAGGAAGGAAAGCGTCTAAGGTAAGGGCACTTCCCCATACTCGTCATAACTAAAACTAATGGTTAGGTATTATAATTTAAAAAGTATGATTTGTAATCGTTGTTAAAGAGAAATGAAAATAAAACACAATAGGGTTGACGGGGTTTAATAGATTAGTCAATAGGGCTAACCACTCTTGTTCGTATGATTCACTTGCATGGTTCGTCAATAGGGTTGACGGGGTTTAATAGATTAGTCAAACTGTTAATAGAGAAGGCTAGGTCAACCGGAGATAAATACATTTTGCTAGAACAATTGAATTTGATTCGTCATCTGTTAGAGTCAATGCCAGTTGTTTTTAGGTTTCAACTAGAAGAAGAAACATACGGTCCACTTCTCAAGTATATAATTGACATGGGAGCTGTTGATGAATTTAAATTTTTCTCTAAATTGATTAAAGATCATAATCACAATTCTATTTCTCGATTAGGTTATTATGACATGTTGATGTGGATAAGGGTTAATGACGAGGAGATGATCCGCGATGCTTATGAATATATTACAATTGACGATAGGAAAAGTACATCTAAATTGTGAGGTAGATTAATCTGTTTTTATCTGAGATGCTTAGGTTAACATCAACAAAATTCTAATGAAAACTTAGTTGTATTCAATCTTGTTGCAAAAAACTACTTTTTGGCTCTTTGTGAAAGTGATCGCAAGGAACAGATCTCGGATGTGTTGAAAAATACAGACATTTTAGAGTTTGCTTCTTCAAAATCAAATATATCAAATATATTTGAATCATTAGGAAGGCTAAAGTTGAAATCTGAGGCAGAAAAGTTACTATTTAAATTTTATGACGGTACCATTATTATGTTATTGTGTTTTTGATCTGTTTCTTGATGGCTTACCTTTAGAATTAACATTAGAATTTAGAATTTTTGAATGCAATTTTACTTCTGTTGTGTTTGCTGCATAATGAAACTGTAGCACTTATATAAATTTCAGTTATGCAGTTAGTATTCCAAATTTGGAGGTGTGGAACTTATAAGATAATACTGTGAGGCAATTATGCTTACCTACAATTTTGAATCGATTTTACAAAATTCAAAAACAAAATTGAGCATATCCCATCATAAAAAATGTTTTACAGTGTATGCATTTAAAATATTTGACCGTCGATTTTGCCCATTTTGACTGCCAGCAAAAAAGCAATACTAAAGGCATAATATTTTCTTACAATAGATGTATGTTACAATTTTTTTCTTAGCAATTTTCTTATATCGTTTGTTGGTAATTTCAAGGTTGAGCATTTCATAAAAGAGATTGAGAATTTGCATGGTCCGTCGGAAATTTCATTCTGTACGTATGAAAAGATAATTTTGTATTGCTGTGGTAAGAATCAGGTATAATTTTCTTTTTTATTCATTCTCATATTATGGTTATCAAATAAATAATTGTCATAATGTTCCCTTCATATCAAATTCTATCTTCTTTCTGTTATTTGTTACCATCATTTTTCAAAACTGCGTTTCATTTTTCTTTTTAACTTATGCAGGTGGATGTAGCTATTGATGTTGTTGATAAAATGTGTGAAGCTGAAGCATTCTTTATGCCCTCCAGTCATGTAATGCAATCTGTCTTAGAGACTTGCTCAAAAACTAATCAAGATTTTCAGGTACTATATATCTTACGTAAAGCAACTTCCCTGTTTTTTCTTCTTTTAATTATATTCTAATCCATTTCCTCGCACAATATGTTGCGTTGGATGAGTGGTAAGACTAGACAGGATAAGAATATGAATGACACCATTAGAGAGAGATTTGGGGTAGCACCTATAGTAAAAAAGATGGTAGAAAATAAGCTAATAAGGTGGTTTGAACATGTAGAGAAAAGACTTGTAGATGTTATAGTACAAAGAATAGATTAGATGGATGAGAATGAGATTAGAAGAGGTAGAGGAAAACCTAGAAAGACTATAAGAACTGTTAAGACAGATTTAAAGGTTAATGAGTTGGATCCAGATATGAATTATGATAGAACACTATTAAAATTATAAAAAAGAAAACTCCAAAAGATAAATGCTAAGATTTAATCTTTACATGTAAACCTGTTCATATTATTCTCCCCAACAAACTTTTACAAACTAAAACCGGGCCATCAAATTTGTTAAAACGGCCCTGCTTTAAACTAAGTATCCCAAGGGACTGTCATCCCTCATGCGTAGATTAGGCCCTCTTTTCCGTAGACATCATCAATGTTTTAACCTCAAGGTCATTGCAACACTTATCTTAGGTCTGTTAGATTTGTGTCTTATGACCAAGTCCTCAAGGTTTTATCCGTAGTTAAAAAACGCCTCGGTGTATAGAGTAGTGTTTTTGTATTTATAAATTACTTTTAGCCTAAATTCCTAAGCAATGTGAGACTTTTTGTCTGTACGCAATCACTCCCGTATTTTCATTCAAACTTGTAGAAAACTTTTCATTTATACACAATCTCTCAAATATTTTGCATCATATAGGAAATTTTCAAACAATGGAAAGAAGCTAACGAGGAAGCCAGAGAGAATATGTTTGCAGATTTCATGAATAAGAGTGTGAATCTCAACAAAGTAGATGAATCTATGATAATCACTGGAATAGTGGCACCACGAGCAGCCATAAGGGCTAAAAGCAATCAAGTTTATGAATGCCATTCCTGATGTTATCTTTGTATTGGATAACAACATTGCATCAGCTAAATTTTATGAATGCCATTCCTGATGTTATCTTTGTATTGGATAATACACATAATAAGGATATAACTTGCGCTCCAAGCAATCAAGTTTATAGTGTTTTAGTTACACTATAGTACAATATTACTACTTTAGCTTATCATGTACACTCATCTTTGTATATAAACCAGTTGTATCTTCAGTTATAAGTAATGAGAATAAACACTTTTCATTCATACTTTCTCTCTCTCAATACTTTTTTCCCTCAGCTACAATTTTGGCTCTCATTGTCAAAATTTCAAAGCTAATGTTCATTGCAAACATCACTTTAAAGGGTGCAACAAGGTCACTTGTTGATCATGTAGTGGAGCCCTCAAGTGTGGATAACACTCATCTATCTGCACCTGAAATTACATCAGATCATTCACAACAACTCATACCAAAAATTGCATCAGATGCTCATCAGCACACGCGCAAGGGCAATTATTGTGCCTGTGTAAGAAAGTCCATGATTATTGATTAATGTTAGAGGTTTGAATGCATAAACCTATTCGAGTTAATTAAGGACGGATCATTTGAGAAAACCTGAGTTCGCCAAACTTTATTTTTCTCTCAATCGAACTATGGATCAACATGACTTCTTTCCACCAGTATTAATATTATTTGTTTGATAAGATGAGGGATAAGCATGTTATTTCTTGGACTGGTATGGTTAAGTTATCCATTAGACACTGTTATACTTCATGCAAGAGCAACTTCGGCGTAGTTGTTTAAACATGAGCAACTTTGCTTATTTTTTTGTATGTGGAGTTCGATTACATGACAGTAGAGAAAATTTCTTACTAAAAATTACATAATTTTATGTTCCATCTTATGTGAAATGAATACAAAGAAATGGACAAATGTGAGTTGTTTAAGATTCCCTTGTTTTCTCATAATTGAAAAAAAAAAAAAAAAAAAAGTGGATAAAATTCCTAAGGATTGCTTCAACACAGTTAAGCAACAAAAAAAAATCTTAAAGATTTGACACTGTGAGCTACTTTAAAGTGGTTATGCAAGTCATTTTGAGGTCTTCATTTTTCTTACATAGCAAAGCAATTAACGATGTAAAGCTCCAGAACTTGTTCTTACAAGTTACAACAAAAGTTCTTTACAAAATGAATTATCTATATAACGAGTAAGGTAATGCTTCTGATAAGTTGACTTTGCTATACTTCTTTTGTTTCTATTAACTCTAAAAAATATGAGATAATGCTTTGAGTTCTTGACTCATGAGTTGCTGCACTGAAATTTCATTTAAAGGAATACTTAATGGTGTAAGCTCGGTGACAAAACTTTGTGACACACATTTCATTGTTGGTCGAGAGCGAGGGTTGAGATTTAAACATGCAAATGCTACCACGGCAACATGAATTATGTCACGTATAACTATTTCATTATATGGAAGTGGAAGACGTTGGTCTAATACTTGACATAATTTGATACTTTGTGTCGATGTTGATTGAAGTGACGACAATATATCCTCAGGGTGTCTTCCAACTAAAGTTTCAAGTGCCACTACACCAAAACCATATACATCACACTTTTCATTCACAGCCAAAGTATAAGCAAGCTCTGCATTGATCAAATAATCATCAGTATTTAAGAGAATAAAAAAAAATTGAAAATTACTATTTAGCATGAAAAATTAATGAACATGTATGTTATATATGTGGATTATGAATATGCATCTTGTGCATCATATAAAAATGAAGAAAAAAAACCGAACAAGAAAAGAAAAAATTTCAATGATTAATTTACCAGGAGCTATATATCCAATAGTTCCAGCGACTATGGTTCGATTGGATGAATCACATTGAAGGAGTCGAGCTGTGCCAAAGTCACAAACACTAGCCTGCCACTCAGAGTTTAGCAAGATATTGCTACTGGATACATCTCTATGCACTATTGGAGCAGTGCAATCATGATGAAGATAAGATAGAGCAAATGCAACTCCTTTAATAGTGTTAACCCTCTTCCTCCATTTGAATTCCACAGATTCTACATCATCATACAAGATAGAGAACAAGCTTCCTTTCTCCATGTATTGATAGATCAAAAACATGATTCTTTTGTGCAAGCAGAATCCATAAAGCTTCACAATATGTCGGTGCTTTATTTCTGATAATATTCTCACTTCATTTCTAAAACTCTCATCGAAAGATGGAACCTCTGCTTCATAGCCATGAAGTTTCTTTAAGGCAACAACCTTGCCACTTGGTAATTGTGCCTTGTAAACACTTCCATATGCTCCTGTTCCAATACAATATCTCATGTCAAAGTCTTCTGTTGCTTTGATTATGTCATCATATGCTATCTTCCCATCATAATTCCATATACAAAACATATCTACATTCTTTGTTGTCGTTGTGTTTGCATGCTTGTTCTTAACAGAACTATGACGAAGTTTGAAACATATTAGAAATGATAAGGCTATGATTATAATAATAAGGATTGAAATAACAATGAAACCATGGTGCTTTGCATCATAACTTTTCTTGGGAGGTGAGCAAGGTTGAAATTGGAAGCGGATATTCTTGTATGGAAAATTGGTACATAAATCCTTGTTCCCTATTATTGAAAAAGGATCAACACAACTTGGAATGGACCCACTTAAATAATTGTAGGAAATGTTTATAAAAGTAACAGTGCAAATAGATTCGGGAATTCTTCCGGTAAGATTATTATTGCTTAAAATAAGTTGTTGAAAATTTTCAAACATGGAAGGGATTTCACCACTAATGAGGTTGTAACTGAGGTCAATGGATGTTTTATAATTTGTCAATGTGAAAATTTTTGAAGGAAGGTAACCAGTGAGTGAGTTGTGAGAAATGTCAAGGGTTTCTAATAGAGGGATATTTGTAAAGGAAATTGGAAAGGTTCCACCGATGGAGTTGTTTTTTAACATCAACACTTGCAAGTTTTTTAATTGACCAAAGTTAGGTGGAAGGATACCTGTGAGAAAATTATATGAAATATCAATGTATACTAATTGTTTGAGATTTCTTAGTGAAGAAGGTATCTCACCTTTGAATATATTATTAGATAGATCTAATCTAGTGAGATTTTTCAAGAACCCCAACTCAAGAGGAATGGAACCTTGAATGTAATTGCTAGAGATGTCTAGGTCCTCTAATTGTTTTAGATTTCCTAGCGAAGAAGGTATCTCACCTTTGAATCTATTGTTGGATAGATCTAAGAAAGTGAGATTTTTTAGCAACCACAATTCAGGAGGGATGGAACCATTAATAAAGTTCAGAGAAATGTCTAGATAGTTTAATTGTCTAAGATTAGCTATTGAAGGAGGTACCTGGCCTTGAAGAAAATTGTTAGACAAATCAAGATGAGTGAGCTTGGAGAGATGACCAATTTCTTTTGGGATAGTCCCTAGTAGTCCAATTTCTCTTATAACAAGGCTTTCTAAATTGTGGAAAGTAGACAAGTTGAAAGTAGACAAGTTAAGTGTTGCAAGTTGACTTCCCCAAGAGTCTATTTTGATTGTTTTTATGCTTCCATCACCATTGCAAAATATATCATGCCAATTACAACGATCAGAGATGTTGAAGCGTGCAACAGAAGTGTTCCACCATCCACTATTCAATATAGCATTTGCTTCCATTTGAAGTTGAGATGTCATAGTGGCAGCACATTCAGTTCCCACAATCAAACTGCAAATAAGAAGAAAGGCAGTCCACATTTTTGGACCAAGGAAATTTGAAATTAAATATTTTGTCTAGTTCATAAATTTTTGTTTTAGATCTAATGAATGACCATAAACAACCTTTATAATGTTGTGTGACTACTAGCATATGCTCGTTGGTCACTCTTATTATCACAAGCCAATTTTGATATCTTAATTTATATGTCGACTGCATAAGTTAAGTCTAGTATGTCGATATCAAAATTTGAAAGCAACATCCCTAAAGAATGCAACTTTATCTTCTTAGCAACAAGTACTCATGAAGGAGAAATGATTTTGTTTTTCCATTCAGTTTGTGGTATTATTGGTTATGTGAGGGGCCCAATGAAGGAATCATCTTCCCATCCATTTACGTTCAATTATGTAAGTTATTAGCTAGTGTGAATGCAATAATTTATTCTTGGATTTTGTCTTTAAACTGTCAATATTGCTCTCCTCTTTCTCCACTTGAATAATTTATTCTTGGACTTTCTCTTTAAACTGTCAACCTTTATAATGTTGTGTGACTAGCATATGCTCGTTGGTCACTCTCATTCTCACAAGCCAATTTTGATATTTTAATTCATGTATTGTTCTACTACGTATATGTCACTGCATAAGATAATAAGTCTAGTATGTGTGGATATGAAATATTGAAACCAACATCCATAGAGAGTGCAACTTCATCTTCTTAGCTACAAGTCTATATGTATTATTGGTTATGTGAGGGGCCCATATATTTCTGTGTAAAAGGTCTTTCCCCATTGGTTACGTCTAGATATGCATGCATTTATCTCACTCGCAAGTCGCCTCTTGACGTGTTCTAGATTTTGTGCGTTAGTTTACTTTAGTATACAAGTTTTTCTTCGTCAATGAATCAACTTTAGTGTTTCTTGCTAAACAGTACACTTACTAATAGAAACTTAGTTTTGGTTATACAAGTTTTTAAGTTTGTCCCTTGGTTCAAAAATAACTGAGTTATTTACAAACTTAAAAAATTGTTTAAAAAAAATTGACTCATTTCATTTTTCAATATAACATTAATCATTTTTTTCAATTATAACTTTAATTAATATTACTCATTACTCTCAATTCGATATATTCTACTTTGTATTTGTAATAATGAAAAATACATCAATACTTGACAAGACACTCAAAACCGGTCTTTTTTTTTCTCTTTCACTTATATACTTTGATGAAGAGAAACATGCGGCGCGTATCGAAAGGAAAGGCTCACTAGGAATAACGCATATTTGGCATCCCATGTGGGAATGACTCGAATTATACCTTTTTGGAAAGCTCCGGACCTCGCGAGCATAGTTCATCACTATTCCTTAATGTATGGGTGAATTTAGTCATTTGGAGTCATATGAAGGCCCAAAACTGCATTTTGATATTTCAGCATATCTATTTTTTTCTGTTTTAATTCGGTTTGTTATTTTTTGGAAAATACAGGTTTGTTATTTCCTCTAGTATTTAAAGAGAACTTTCGTACCCTAAGAGGCACTTTTTCATTCAATAAAGTTGTCGAGAACTCTTCTCAATTCTGATGGATTTCGGAAATCCTTATTTTATAGGTTTGTCGTTTGCAACCTGTCTGTGTATCTTTTAGGTTTAGCGCTTGCTAATCCTTACTTCCGCTCTGCGTCACACTTTTCATTAATATATGTGAAATGAACCTTAATATATGTGAGGAAATATGTGTGAAATGAACAAAAGACTTACTTAGGAGTATTAATTATGAGGCGAAGGGAGTAATAATTACACTATTTTTTTATACAAACTTACTTACGAGTACTTTAGTACTTCCAACATATAAAACATCGTTTTCTTTGCAAGTAATCTTTTTACTTTTGAGTGAAACTAATTTATTCTTAAGAAAAATCGTATGTTCCAAATTAGTCCTTGTGAAGAAAAATACTTATTTTCAGTCTTTAAGGAAAATAAAAGAAGATAAAGTAGATAATATGAGAGAAAATAAAATAAAATGAAAGTAAAGCCGACCTTAGTTTTCTCTCTCTAGGTCCTCACTTCCATTTTCTTCATTGACGAACTGGTTTTTGGTCAAATTTGATCTGAAATCACTCATTTTCATCTTTTTCTCTCTATTTCAATTTAAATAAGTGATTTTTGCATAGATCTAGTTTTTTTCTTCGTGATTTCATCGTATGAATACGATGATATGTTATTCGTCGTCTTGTGCGGCGTTGTTTGATTTCCCTTCTTGTTGTTGTGGTGTTTATTTGTTTTGTATTGAAAATATCAATTATTCAATCGATTTTTAGATGAACAGGTCAACTGAAACAAACCAAATATATCATCGATTTAGTTTGTATTGGTTCATTTATAAAATTAAAAAAAAAAAAATCTAAAACCAAATCAAGCGATGTAGATTTAATTGACTTCAACATTTTTTTTATATAAATAGAACCAAACAGAACTGTTGCATTCCCTAAGAATAGAGCAATGAGGTTAAGGTGATGTAAATTTGTGAAGCAGAGAAACAGGAATGAAAAAAAATCAATTATCTACATTTTATATAATTTTTGAACACCTTGAAATTTAAACATTGCAACTCTTTTGCACCACCCGACACACTCTTAACCTAATGTTGTGTCCTCTCTTCTCTATTGTTATACATTCAATGTTATGTCTTCTCTCACATAATTTAATGTTGTGCAGTACGTACAACATATATGTTTCTAGTCAATGATGCAAATAAGCTATATACTACATATTTCATTAATACTTTAAAGTTGCAAAAATGTGAAGCAGAAAAGAAACGAAGAATAGGCATTGGAGAAAACGCATGAACTTGAATCAGCTAAGAAGAAGAGGTCTGACACAAGGAAACTCATTCAGAGTAGAGCCAAACAATACAATATAAAATATATAAGCATATATAATGGTTTTCAGGCGAGAAGAGCGTTGCGTGCCTTGAGAGGTTTGGTGTGGTTGAAGTCTTGAAGACAGTGGTACAAGGACTATACAATGTGAGTATAAATCAAGTGTTTTAAAAGCAAAAAAAAATTCTTGTAATTTTTGCATCTGCTAAGTGAAGGGAGGGCTTTTCAAGAGAGGAAAATTTGGGAAATCAAAGGAGGAAACTTTAGGGTTGAGGGTCTTTGATTAGAGTTCTCTTGGGGTGGGAAACATTGTAAACACCTTGGGTGAGTGAAAATCATTGAGTGTCCTGTTCTTTGGTGAGATTCGGAAAATGGGTGGAAATAAGATTTGTTCTTTGAGAGCTTGTTTAAGATAATTTCTTGTAACCCATTTGTATCCTTTTGTAAGAACCTATTGATAGTGGATTGGAGAGATCAATCTCCCCTAGAGTAAGTCAAGTTGGATCGAACCGGATAATTATTTTTTGGTGTGTTTGTTTCTCTTCTCCCTTTATCTTTTGTTTGTGGTTTTGAACTTTTCACTTTGATTACTAAATTAGATCTTTGTGCAAGTAAAGATGAATATGCATGTAACTCTTGAACCTTGTTTGATTCACACTTTAACAGGGTCAAATCTTGTTAGTTGAATTAAAAAAATATTATATTATAGCCAGTGACGGATCTGGGATTTTTTAACGGTGGGGGCACCATATATGAAAATTTGTAGCATTAATAATTGTCCTCTACAATTTTTCATATTATGAAAACTTTGATTGATTTTATCGTTTTAAATATCAATAAAAATTACATTTCACTATATAAATAACTAAACAAACATTTAACTGGTCATCTCTCATTCGATTTCTCATCCGATTATTGATAATATTCATATTATCAAGATTTATTTTTAAGATATATGATGATAAGTGTTGGCCAAAAGAGAAATAATTTACGATAAGTGCAGGCCATGTAGTCAAAATACCAATTATTTATACATTATATTACTAAAAAAAGATTCCTAAAAATTTTGTGTAGGCACAAACCCACACAATGGACAACATGCATCCGTCCCTGATTATGGCTACTTACCCACGACATCATCATGAAAACCTTCTACGGGACCATCATGAGCTCGGTTTTTATTCTCTGGACGAAAGAAGAGAGAAAAGATTACTATCAAAGCAAAATACACTGGCAAAAGAAAATACTACAACAAACCAAGTAATTTCATACCATAGTACGAGAAAAAACAATGGTTAGACATATATGATGTTAAGTCACATTCTTCAGCTCTTTTCCTGTTCTTTCTCCAACTAGATGAAATCCTTATAAAAAATAGGCTTAATTGCACTTTTGGACCCCTATTTTTTCAAAAGTTGCGGTTATGGACCCCTAACTAATTTAAATACAAAACAGCCCCCTATGTTTTGATTCTTTGGTAGTTTTGGACCCCCAGTCCATTGTTGACTCGGTCAACGCTGACGTGGCACCCTAAGTGAGGTGCCACGTGTCAATTTTTTTATTTTTTTTTGTCTTGGGGGTGCAAAACTGCTAAAGAATCAAAACATAGGGGGCTGTTTTGTATTTAAATTAGTTAAGGGTCCATAACCGTAACTTTTGGAAAGATAGGGGTCCAAAAGTGCAATTAAGCCTAAAAAATACACTAAACTAGCAACCATATTTTAATCCAACTCATTAATCTCATGATTTTTCTAAATAGTTTCTCTTATAGTTTTGTAGGTCTACTTCTGCCTCTAGCGATCTAACTATCTTCCATCTTTTCTACTCTTCTTACTATATCTACAAGTTTTCTCTCTACATGTCCAAACCACCTAAGTCTAGTTTCCTCTGCTTACTATATCATCTAAAAGTCTTCTCTCTACACAAAAACAACATTTCTCTTTTAAAAATTAAAAATCAGACTTGATATCGATTTGTGAGATTTTTGGTCTTCTGCCATTGACAACGCTTGTTTTATTGAAAAAAAAAAACGTTATTTTTTGTGATCCGCAATTGACAACAGTGGTCTATATTGCACATTTGTACTTGCTAGTTTGAAGCAATAGTAGTATACTCAACTTTAAGCATTCACTGCTATTGATGTTGTATGTACTTGACTTCTCAGTATGGTATATCGGTGTTGTCAAATAGCAACTTTCTGAAATTTGAACAAATTGCTATTGTTTCGGGATATGCTATTTAGTTCTAAGTGTTGCCAAATAGCGACTATAACGGCGACATACCACTAAAGCGTTTTGGAGTTTAAAGGTCTACAGAAATTGATATTATTATGCAATACTTTTTGTACTAACTGTTGTCAAATTTGGCTATAGCATTGTACTGTAATATGAAAACAATTATACTTTCTGCAATTTGTTGACAAGAGTGGTTTATATTGGACATTTGGACTTGTTAGTTTCATGCCCCTTTATGAAGTAGCAATACATTCAACTTTCAACATTTGATGTATTTACTGCTCAACATTCTACGCAGAATTTTAAATAGAACGCTGGAGTAGAGTTTTGATTAAGAGTGAAATTTTGGGAGTTTTAAGTCTCATTGCTTTCTGGAGTGAAATATTCGAACAACGGAAAGAAGCTAGTGAGGAAGCCAGAGAAAAGATGTTTGCAGACTGGAATAGGAAACAGAAGAATAAGAATGCCATTCCTGATGTTGTCTTTGTACCCTCAGCTACTTGAAACTGCACATCAACTCCACTCCACTTGAAATTTTTCTGGCAAGGTGATGTGCCAAAATTCAGGATTCGAACCATTTTTTCTCCCTACATTTTTAAATTTGTTTTCACCCTTCCACAAAATTCAAAATTATATGAAGCTCCTCCACCGAGAATATTAGCTTTGGAGAACTTTGCTTGTGTTTTGTGTTATAGTTTGATTATGAGACATATATGGTTGCTTAAAACGGAAGGTTTCTTATTATTAAAAAAAATAAAAGAAATTGTATTCTTTCACATCTGAAATGAACAAAAAGAAGCAGATACATGTTAGTTGTTTAAGGATTACTTATTTTCTTATAACTGAGTTTGCTTGTGAATTGGTTAACAACAATGTGAAAGTTGCTTGTGTGACCACTTTAAAGTATTTTCTTAACTCATCTCAAAGTGAGTTGCTTATTTTTTTCTCACAAGATAATAATCACCAAGTACATCAAGACTTTTTTTTTGTTGAATTTGTAAACCTTGAGATTTTGATTGAAGCAATTGCAATACCTTTTATCTTTTAATTCAATTAACATAATAATTAAAACAGAAGTAGTTCAATTTTATACAAAAACAGAAATGTGAATACATATATACTTATGTTTGATATATCAATACAACAAAGTTTTATAGCATTTTTCAACAACTTCTGGGAAAGAAAAAAAAAAGACAATGTCTTTATTAATGAATAATAACACACTCAAGTTTTTCTTTCAAGGGTTCGCAATATAAAATAATGCTTTGAGTTCTTCACTCATTAGTTGCTGCACTGAAATTTCACTCAAAGGAATGCTTAATGGTGTAAGCTCGGTGACAAAACTTTGTGACACGCGTTTCATTGTTGGTCGAGAACAAGGATTGACATTTAAGCATGCAAATGCTACCACGGCAACATGAATTATGTCACGTATAACTATGTCATTATTTGGAAGTGGTAGACGTTGGTCTAATACATGACATAGTTTGACACTTCTTGTCGATGTTGATTGAAGTGATGACAATATATCCTCAGGGTGCCTTCCAACTAAAGTTTCAAGTGCCACTACACCAAAACTATATACATCACACTTTTCATTCACAACCATAGTATAGGCAAGCTCTGCATTGACCAAATAATCATATTAGTATTTGAAGGAATAAAAATAATATAATTGAAAATTACTACTTAACATGAAAAACTAATGAACATGTATATTATTTATGAGGATTATGAATATGCATGTTGTGCATCATATAAATATGAAGAAAAAAATATCAATGATTAATTTACCAGGAGCTATATATCCAATAGTTCCAGCAACTATAGTTCGATTGGATGAATCATATTGAAGGAGTCGAGCTGTGCCAAAGTCACAAACACTAGCCTGCCACTCAGAGTTTAGCAAGATATTGCTACCGGATACATCTCTATGCACTATTGGAGCAGTGCAATCATGATGAAGATAAGATAAAGCAAATGCAACTCCTTTAATAGTGTTAACCCTTTTCCTCCATTTGAATTCCACAGCTTCTACATCATCATACAAGATAGAGAACAAGCTTCCTTTCTCCATGTATTGATAGATCAAAAACATGATTCTTTTGTGCAAGCAGAATCCATAAAGCTTCACAATATGTCGGTGCTTTATTTCTGATAATATTCTCACTTCATTTCTAAAACTCTCATCGAAAGATGGAACCTTTGCTTCATAGCCATGAAGTTTCTTTAAGGCAACAACCTTGCCACTTGGTAATTGTGCCTTGTAAACACTTCCATATGCTCCTGTTCCAATACAATATCTCATGTCAAAGTCTTCTGTTGCTTTAATAAGGTCATCAAATGCTATTTTTCCGTCATAATTCCATACACAAAATAAATCCCCATTCTTGGATGTGGTTGTGTTTGCATGGTTGTTCTTAACATAACTATGACGAAGTTTGAAGCATATGAGAAATGATAAGGCTAAGATTAGAATAAGAAGGATAGGAAGAGAAATCAAAACAAGGTGCTTTACTTTATAACTTTTCTTGGGAGGTGGCGAAGGTTGGAATTGGATTTGGATTTCCTTGTAGGGAAAGTTGCTACATAAATCGTTGTTCAATGTTATCGTATATGTATCAACACAGTTTGGAATGGGACGACTGAAACAATTGTATGAAAAGATCACAGATAAGACATTACAAATAGATCGGGGAATTATTCCAGTGAGATTATTATTAGATAGATCAAGATAAGTGAGATTTTTCAAAAATCCCAACTTAAGAGGAATGGAACCTTGAAAGTTGTTGTGAGAGATGTCTAGGTCCTCTAATTGTTTGATATTTCCTAGGGAAGAAGGTATCTCACCTTTGAATCTATTGTACGATAGATCTAAGAAAGTGAGTTTTTTTAGCAACCGTAATTCGGGAGGTAGCTCACCTTTAAGATAATTGCGAGACAAATCAAGATGAGTGAGTTTGGTGAGATTGCTTAGTGAAAGAGGTAGCTGACCATTAAGAGAATTGGCAGACAAATCAAGATGAGTGAGTTTGGTGAGATTGCTTAGTGAAAGAGGTAGCTGACCATTAAGAGAATTGGCAGACAAATCAAGATGAGTGAGCTTAGAGAGATGACCAATTTCTTTTGGGATAGTCCCATATAGTTCAGCTGACCTTATAACAAGACTTTCCAAATTGTGGAAAGAAGACAAGTTGAAAGTAGCCATGTTAAGTGTTGCAAGTTGACTTCCCCAGGGTTCTATGTTGATTGCTTTTATGCTTCCAGCCTTGTTGCAATATATATCATACCAATTACAACGATCGGAGATATTGAAGTGTGGATCAGATGTGTTCCACCATCCACTATTCATTATAGCATTTGCTTCCATTTCAAGTTGATGAGATGTAACATTGTAAGCAGATTGAGTTCCCATAATCATACTGCAAATAATAAGAAAGGCAGTCCACATTTTTGGACCAAGGAAATTTGAAATTAAATATTTTGTCTAGTTCATAAATTTTTGTTTTAGATCCAACAAATGAATATCAAAAACCTTTATAATATTGTGTGACTAGCATGCTCGTTGGTCATTCTCATTATCACACCCCAATTTTGATATTTTTTAATTCATGTATTGTTCTACGTATATGTCACTGCATAAGATAAGTCTAGTATGTGGATATTAAAATTTGAAAGCAAGATCCCTAAAGAATACAACTTCATCTTCTTAGCTACAAGTCTTTGAAGGAGACATGATTGGTTAGATGTTGACCCATATATTTCTGTGTAAAGGTCTTTCCCCATTGGTTACGTCTGATATGCATGCATTTATCTCCCTCTCAAGTCGCCTCTTGACATGGTCTAGATTTTGTGCATTAGTTTCCTTTAGTGTGCAAGTTTTTCTTCGTCCATGAGTCAATTTTATGTATCTTGCTAATCAGTACTCTTACAATATTGACTAACAAATTTACTAATAGAAACTTAGTTTTGGTAATACAAGTTTTTAGATTTGTCCCTTTGTCCCAAAATAACTAAGTTATTTGCAAAAACAAAAATTGTGTCAAAATAATTGACTCTTTTTACTTTTCAATGTAATATTAATTATTTTATCAATTATAACTTTAATGAAACAGAACTTTTGTAGTCTAGCTAAGAGGCAATTTTTTTATTCAATAAAATTATCAAGAACTTTTCTCAATTATGATGGATTCCAAAAATCCTTATTTGGTAGGTTTGTCGCTTGCAACCTCTTTGTTTATCTTTTAGGTTTAGCGTTTGCTAATCCTTGCTTCCGTTCCGCGTCACACTTTTTCCTAATATTTGTGAAATGAACTTTACTATGTGTGAAATGAACAAAAGACTGGAGTATTATGAGACGAAGGGAGTAATAACTACACTCTTTTTTTATGCAAACTTACTTACGAGTATTTTATACTTCCAACGTATAAAACATCGTTTTCTTTTCAAGTAATATTTTTACTTTTAATTGAAACTAATTTATTCTTAAGAAAACCCGTGAGTTCCAAATTAGTGCTTGAGAAGAAAAAAAAACTTATTTTCAATTTTAAGGAAAATAAAAAAAGATAAAGTAGATAATATGAGAGAAAATAAAAGAAAATGAAGGTAAAGTCGCTCCTAGTTTTCTCTCTCTAGGCCCTCCCTTCCATTTTCTTTATTGGCGAGGTGGTTTTGGATCAAATTTTGACCCAAAATCACTTATCTTCATCTTTTTCTCTCTATTTCAAATTAAATAAATGGTTTTTGCATAGATATATTTTTGTTCTTCGTGATTTCATCTGCTGAGTGCGATGATGATATCTTAAGGGCTTCCTTCCCTAATATAATGACCACTCCATCTAGGACACATAGATATGTACCAACTAATGGTACAAAAACAAGTTTCTAAGCTAATACTAGTTGTCCTAAGTAAAAAATAAGGATAAAAAAGTGCAAGTGTGAATGCACATGGATTGCTTAAATTACAAGTTATTCCATGCCATCCCTGATGTTATCTTTGTTTCCTCAACTACAATTTTGGCTCTCATTGCAGGCAAAAATTTACGGTTAATGTTCATTGGAAACCACATCGAAGGCTGCCACAGTGTCTATTGTTGATCATGTAACGCAGCACTCAAGTGTGGATAACATGATTCCTCCACCTACACTTGAAACTGCATCAGATCATTCACAACAAGACATGCCAAAACCTGCGTCAGATCAATTACGACAAGGCATACCAAAAACTTCATCAGATTCAGATGCAGCACTAGACATGTTAAAAACTGCATCAGATGCACATCTACTTACGCCTAAGGGAAATTATCAGAGACGAATTATTTAACTATTTCTATACACTGATGAATTCTTCAGCTGAACTTCCATTGTAAATTTGTTGTATCCCGTGAGAAAAAAAAATTATATGCTAGATATTATTCATTCATATCAAGATTCTTATTTTGTGGAATTTGTAAACCTAGATATTTTGATTGAAGTAATTGCAATACCTTTTTTTTATTTAATTCAATTAACATAATAATGGTATTCAAAATTTATGTATTTATTCAAATAAAACCTTTACATGCATATCTCTACAGCGTAGACGTAACTAGAGGGGAAAAACCTTTACATAGAAATAATAAGTCCCTCTCTAAAAAGAAGAAAAATATGCTTGTCAAGTTTTTTACTTAAAAATGGAGAAATATCAAGTTTGTTACATAAAATTGGAGAAATATCAAAAACATTATTTTTCTAACATTTTATCTAACCTTTATTTTTTTATTGGGTAAAACTAATATGAGTTTGTTAAAAGAAGTATTTTAAAAAGAATGTAGGCCATATTTTTTTATTTCTTTTGGAATTTAGATGATGAGATTTTATATTTAGGATCGGAAAAAATACTGAAAATTGCTCTTCAAGCTACCAAAATTGGCCTCACACGCTTGAAAATCAATCATTTACCCCCAATACATTCGGTGCCGAAATGCACTTAACTGTCGTTTCAATTGCACTTAAGTGCAGTTGAGAATGCAAGTCAATTCTTGTGTGTTTTAGAAAAATGCAAACGCGGCTGTTGTGCATTACATGGGAATCATACCTGCGTAACAAAGCAATCTTTGTAAACCTACGTACTGCATTACATTGGGCCCCTTACATAACCAATAATACCACAAACTGGATGGAAAAACAAAATCATATCCACATACTAGACTTTCTTATGCAGTCGACATATAAATTAAAATATCAAAATTGGCTTGTGATAATAAGAATGACCAACGAGCATATGTTAGTCACACAACATTATAAATGTTGTTTATGGTCATTCATTAGATCTAAAACAAAAATTTATGAACTAGACAAAATATTTAATTTCAAATTTCTTTGGTCCAAAAATGTGGACTGCCTTTCTTATTATTTGCAGTTTGATTGTGGGAACTCAATCTGCTTCCAATGTTACATCTCATCAACTTCAAATGGAAGCAAATGCTATAATGAATAGTGGATGGTAGAATATGTCTGATGCACAATTCAGTATCTCCCATCGTTGTAATTGGCCTGCCATTACTTGCAACGGGGCTGGAAGCATAAAAGCAATAGACATAGACTATGATTATGCACAAGTTGCGTGGGGGAATGAATTTCCAACACGCAACTTTTCTACTTTCAACTTGTCTTCTTTCAACAATCTAGAAAGCCTTGTTATAAGCTCAGTTGAACTAGAAGGGACTATCCCAAAAGAAATTGGTCATCTCTCTAAGCTCACTTATCTTGATTTGTCTAACAGTTTTCTTGAAGGCCAGGTACCTCCTTCACTAGGCAATTTCACCAAACTCACTCATCTTGATCTGTCTCACAATTCTCTTGTAGGTGAGATGCCTACTTCACTAGAAATTCTCAATCAGTTACAGAAGCTAGACATCTCACACAACAACATTCAAGGTTCCATCCCTCCTGAGTTTTGCTTCCTTAAAAACCTCACTACATTACGTCTATCTAACAATAGACTCAAATGTGAAATACCCTCTTCACTAGGAAATCTCACCAAACTCACTCATCTAGATCTGTCTGACAATTATCTTGAAGGCCAGGTACCTCCTTCAATAGATAATCTTAGACAATTAAACTACTTAGACATCTCTTCTAACAATATTAATGGTTCCATCGCTCCTGAATTGTAGTTGCTAAAAAATCTCACTTTCTTAGATCTATCTAACAATAGATTCAAAGGTGAGATACCTTCTTCACTAGGAAATCTAACACAATTAGAGGACCTAGGCATCTCTAGCAATTACATTCAAGGTTCCATTCCTCTTGAGTTGGGGTTCTTGAAAAATCTCACTAGATTAGATCTATCTAATAATAGATTCAAAGGTGAGATACCTTCTTCACTAGGAAATCTCAAACAGTTACAAAGGCTAGACATCTCTCACAATAGACTCAATGGAAACTTGCCTATTTTTCTTACAAATCTCACAAAATTAGTATACATTGATATTTCATATAATTTTTTCACAGGTATCCTTCCACCTAACTTCGGTCAATTAAAAAACTTGCAAGTGTTGATGTTAAAAAACAACTCCATCGATGGAACCTTTCCAATTTCCTTTACAAATATCCCTCTATTAGAAACCCTTGACATTTCTCACAACTCACTCATTGGTTACCTTCCTTACAATTTTTTTACATTGACAAATTACAAAACTTCCATTGACCTCAGTCACAACCTCATTAGTGGTGAAATCCCTTCCATGTTTGGAAATTTTCAACAACTTATTTTAAGCAATAATAATCTTACCGGAAGAATTCCCGAATCTATTTGTACTGTTACTTTTATGAACATTTCCTACAATTATTTAAGTGGGTCCATTCCAAGTTGAGTTGATCCTTTTTCAATAATAGGGATCAAGATTTATGTACCAATTTTCCATACAAGAATATCCGCTTCCAATTTCAATCTTGCTCACCTCCCAAGAAAAATTATGAAGTAAAGCATCTTGGTTTCATTGCTCTTCCAATCCTTATTATTATAATCTTAACCTTATCATTTCTCATATGCTTCAAACTTCGTCATAGTTCTGTTACGAACAAGCATGCAAACACAACGACAACAAAGAATGTAGATATGTTTTGTATATGGAATTATGATGGGAAGATAGCATATGATGACATAATCAAAGCAACATAAGACTTTGATATGAGATATTGTATTGGAACAGGAGCATATGGAAGTGTTTACAAGGCACAATTACCAAGTGGCATTGTTGTTGCCTTAAAGAAACTTCACGGCTATGAAGCAGAGGTTCCATCTTTTGATGAGAGTTTCAGAAAAGAAGTGAGAATATTATCAGAAATAAAGCACAAACATATTGTGCAGCTTTATGGATTCTGTTTGCACAAAAGAATCATGTTTTTGATCTATCAATACGTGGAGAAAGGAAGCTTGTTCTCTGTCTTGTATGATGATGTAGAAGATGTGGACTTCAAGTGGAGAAAAGGGGTTAATACTGTTAAAGGAATTGCATTTGCTCTATCTTATCTTCATCATGATTGCACCGCTCCAATAGTGCATAGAGATGTATCTACCAGCAATATCTTGTTAAACTCTGAGTGGCAGGCCAGTGTTTGTGACTTTGGCACAAGTCGACTCCTTCAATATGATTCATCCAATCGAACTATAGTTGCTGGAACTATTGGATATATAGCTCTTGGTAAATTTATCATTGATATTTTTTCTTTTCTTGTTTTGTTTTCTTTTCTCTTCATTTTTATATGATGCACAACATGCATATTCATAATCCACGTATATAACATACATGTTCATTAGTTTTTCATGCTAAGTAGTAATTTTCAATCATTTTCTTTTGATTCTTTTAAATACTCATGATTATTTGATCAATGCAAAGCTTGCTTATACTATGGTTGTGAATGAAAAGTGTGATGTATATAGTTTTGGTGTAGTGACACTTGAAACTTTAGTTGGAAGGCACCCTGGGGATTTATTGTCATCACTTCAATCAACATCGACAAGAAATGTCAAACTATGTCAAGTATTAGACCAACGTCTTCCACTTCCAAATAATGACAAAGTAATACGTGACATAATAATTCATGTTGTCGTGGTAGCATTTGCATGCTTAAATGTCAATCCTCGTTCTTGACCAACAATGAAACATGTTTCACAAAGTTTTGTCACCGAGCTTACACCATTAAGCATTCCTTTGAGTGAAATTTCAGTGCAGCAACTAATGAGTGAAGAACTTATAGCATTATCTTATATTGGGAACCCTTGAAAGACAAACTTCGGAATGAATTAAGTTGAGTGTGTTATTATTATTCAATAAATACATTGTGTATTTATTTTTTCCGGAAGTTGTTAACAAGTGATTTAAAATTTTGCTCAGATATTTCAAACATATATGTATATATGTATTCATATTTTCTGTTTATTGAATTAAATAAAAAAAGGTTTACAATTATTTAGAAGAATCAAAAGAAATAATTTAAAATTACTACTTAGCATGGAAAACTAATGAACATGTATGTTATTTATGTTGATTATGAATATGCATGTTGTGCCTAAAAAAAATTTGAAGGAAAAAAACAAGAACAAGAATTGAAAAAATATCAATGATTAATTTACCAGGAGCAATATATCCAATAGTTCCAGCAACTATAGTTCGATTGGATGAATCATATTGAAGGAGTCGAGTTGTGTCAAAGTCACAAACACTAGCCTGCCACTCAGAATTTAGCAAGATATTGCTAGTAGATACATCTCTATGCACTATTGGAATGGTGCAATCATGATGAAGATATGAAAGAGCAAATGCAACTCCTTTAACAGTATTAACCCTTTTCCTCCACTTGAATTCCACAGCTTCTACATCATCATACAAGGCAGAGAATAAGCTTCCTCTCTCCATGTATTGATAGATCAAAAACATGACTCTTTTGTGCAAGCAGAATCCATAAAGCTTCACAATATGTTTGTGCTTTATTTCTGATAATATTCTCACTTCATTTCTGAAACTCTCATCAAAAGATGGAATCTCTGCTTCATAGCCGTGAAGTTTCTTAAGGCAACACTTGGTAATTGTGTCTTGTAAACACTTCCATATGCTCTTGTTCCAATGCAATATATCATGTCAAAGTCCTCTGTTGCTTTAATAATGTCATTGAATGCTATTTTTCCGTCATAATTCCATACACAAAACAAATCCCCATTCTTTGTTGTCGTTGTGTTTGCATGCTTGTTCTTAACAGAACTATGACGAAGTTTGAAGCATGTGATAAATGATAAGGCTAATATTAGAATAATAATGATAGGAAGAGCAATGAAAGCATGGACCTTTACTTTTTGCTTGGAAGGTGGGCAAGGTTGGAATTGGAAGTGGATTTTCTTGTATGGAAAGCTGGTACATAAATCCTTGTTCCCTATTATTATATCAGGAATGGGACTCCTTAAATAATTGTAGGAAATGTTCATAAAATAAGCATTACAAATAAAATTTGGAATTGTTTCATTGAGTCTATTGTGAGATAGATCTAATGTAGTGACATTTTTGAGGAACCCCAACTCAAAAGGAATAGAACCTTTAATGTTGTTGTGAGAGATGTCAAGCTATTGTAACTGTTTGAGATTTCCTAGTGAAGGAGGTATCTCACCTTTGAATATATTATTAGATAGATCTAATGAAATGAAATTTTTGAGGAACCCGACTCAAAAGGAATATAACCTTCAATGTAGGTATGGGAAATGTCAAGGGTTTCTAATAAAGAGAGATTTGTTAAGGAAATTGGAAAGATTCCACCGATGGAATTGTTATTTAGAATCAACTCTTGCAAATTGGTTAATTGATCAAAGTTAAATGGGAGTAAACCATTGATAAACTGTTAGAGATGTAAAGGTATTGTAACTTTGTGAGGTTTGTAAGGAATATAGGCAAGTTTATATTGAGTCAATTGTAAGATAGATCTAATTTAGTGAGATTTTTCAAGAACCCCAACTCATGAGGAATGGAACCATTAAGGTTGTTGTCAGAGATGTCTAGCTCCTGTAATTGATATAGATTTCCTAGGGTAGAAGGTATCTCACCTTTGAATCTATTGTTAGATAGGTCTAAAAAAGTGAGATTGTTTAGCAACCACAATTCAGGAGGGATGGAACCATTAATAAAGTTCGAAGAGATGCCTAAGTAATTTAATTGTCTAAGATTATCTATTGAATGAGGTACATGCCCTACAAGATTATTGTAAGACAGATCAAGATGAGTGAGTTTGGTGAGATTGCCTAGTGAAAGAGGTAGCTGACCATTAAGAGAATTGGCAGACAAATCAAGATGAGTGAGCTTAGAGAGATGACCAATTTCTTTTGGGATAGTCCCATATAGTTCAGCTGACCTTATAACAAGACTTTCCAAATTGTGGAAAGAAGACAAGTTGAAAGTAGAGAAGCTAATTGTTGCAAGTTCATTCCACCAAGGGTAGTCTATGTTGATTGCTTTTATGCTTCCATCAAAGTTGCAAGATATTTCATACCAATTACAACGATTAGAGATATTGAAGCGTGCATCAGACGTATACCACCATCCACTATTCATTATAGCATTTGCTTCCATTTGAAGTTGAGATGTCACAGTAGCAGCACATGGAGTTCCCACAATCAAACTGCAAATAATAAGAAAGGCAGTCCACATTTTTTGCCCAAGGAAATTTGAAACTAAATATTTTTGTCTATGTTGTAGTATGACTCAAAATTTGATGGATGGAGAATATTATTGCTAAAAATATAAAGGATTTGTTTCAAATATATTTTGTGCTGAAAATATATTTATGGACAATAAATATATTTTTGTACCGTATGATGGACGATTTGATGAAAATATATTTTGAAAGGGAATATTATATTTTTGATGCAAATATTCTTTCACTGAAGAAGAAAAAAATAAATAAATGTATCTTCAGTGTGATATTCGTTCCAAATTAATGAGTTATATTTCTCTATAAATGTAAACTTTGTATCAGAGTAAACCTTGAGATAGAGGGGGCTGAAACAAGAGTTTAGAAAGACAACAACAAAACTAGGGTTTGTATAGAGTTTGTCTCTTGGCAACAAAAACTAGGGTTTGAGGGTTGATTCACCTTGGGAAACATTATTAGGATTGAGTCTTTTGGTTACGGGAAGAGATTGAGACTTTGGGTAGAATTAGGCGGGAGACGTATTCTTGTAACTCATTGATATCACTTTTGTAAAGTTACTCATCATTATAGTGGAACGGATGGATGCTCTCTCCCCCAGACTAGGTTAATTTGGACCGAACTGGGTCAACAAATTCTTGTGTTCTCTCTTCTTCTCTCTCGTTGTTTTCTACTTTTATTTGTGATTATAACTGTTACCCACTTGTTTTGGTTGCTTAATTATTCTTTGCTCCACACATCAAGTTGTTATTGGTGTGATCTTACAACGAATACACAACAGTCTAGTTCATAAATTTTGTTTTAGATCTAATGAATGACCATAAACAACCTTTATAATGTTGTGTGACTACTACCATATGCTCGTTGGTCAATCTCATTCTCACACGCCAAATTTTGATATTTTAATTCATGTATTGTTCTACGTATATGGCACTGCGTAAGATAATTCTATTATGTGTGGATATGAAAAATTGAAAGCAACATCCCTAAAGAATACAACTTCATCTTCTTAGCAACAAGTCTATGTGAGGGGGCCCAATGAAGGAAGCATCTTCCTCTTGACGTGGTCTAGATTTTGTGCATTAGTTTTCTTTAGTGTGCGAGTTTTTCTACGTCAATAAGTCAACTTTTAGTGTTTCTTGGTAACGGATACTCTTACAATATTGACTAACAAATGACAAATCTACCAACAGAAACCTACTTTTGGCGATAGAAGTTTTTTGGTTCGTCCCTTTGTCCCAAAATAACTGAGTTATTTGCACATAAAAATAAATTGCCTCAAAATAATAGACATATTTCACTTTTCAATGTAATCTTAATTATTTTTTTCAATTATAACTTTAATTAATATTACCTTCATTATCCTCAATTCGATATATTCTACTTTGTATTTATAATAATGAAAAATACACCAACACTTAATAAGACACTCAAAACCGATCATTTTTCTCTCTCTTTCAATTATACATTTTTTTTAATATGTGTGAGATGAATCTTAATATGTTTTATACGTTGGAGAAGGTTTATAAGTCTCCTTTTTTTGTTTAATATTAGTCCCATAATTACTAATCCTTACATTTTGATCTCTTATTTTTGCATCTCTCGTTCAACTTGGTCTTCTCCATCAATCTTTTGTCTTTCTTCATATTCTTTGTCATCTTCATACGCTAAGACTAAATATGTAATTTAAAATTTATTTTACCGTTCTTCATCTTGTTCCCTCGTATTCAACATCATCTTCATAACGTAAACCCAAAAAAAAGAAGAAAAAAAAATCAGAAATTCATCACTTCAACTAAATATAAAACCCATAAATATGAAAAATAATCTCAGTATTTCATCTTCAATCAAACCTAGAATACAACCTTCTTCTATAAGACCCATAAATTAGAAAAATCACTGTTTCGTACAAAAGTGTCACTTATACAGATACTTCTCGTACTTCAATTTGCTAGTTAGAAAATAACACCAATAAAGTTAAGGTAGAAAACAAAAACTGTATTTTCTGTTTGGTTATTGCTCTTGTAATTCTCAAGACTCTTTTGCCTATAAGCAAGTTACTGTATAATATTTAACTGATTAATGCCTGTATTTTCAGTTATTGAAGTAATAATCTCTTAAGTACATCAAGAAACAGTACTTCCTTAAATAATATATTTCCAATAAATAAAAATAAAAGCATCCTTCAAGAAAGAGCATGATCCACATATTCACATAATGTAATAATGAACTCATTTCTTGGTGCAGCAAAATATATACCAACTAAACCTGAATTTACACATTATGATGTTGTAACTCATTGCATCCACAAGCTCTTGAAGAAGTAATCATTGTACATTAACGCAACGAATTATCTTCTGCTTCAGCACTAAGGACCAAACTTCCTCCTTACCCTCCTTGTGTTCCTAGGGAAATGTGTCTTGGATGTTGAACATGGTTTAATAGAATGAGCATTAGGAACAGCATTCTCAGGGACCATGTCAGAGTCTGAAACTTGAGCATTCTCAGGTTTAACAGAAATGCATTTCTTCTCTTCAACTGATTCATTGGATTTCTCCTCAAGCTGAATCATAACATTACAAGAAAATGACTTAGTAAAATTTGTGAATTGTGAACAACTTCCTTCATGGATAGATTACGTAATAGAAACTAAACAATACCAAGAACATGGTGCAGGCAGTGGAAACTTATGCAATAAAAATGGAAAACATGAATGACATACAAATTGTTGAAATAACTTTCAAATAATAAAGCTTACATTTTCTCCCCGAACCTCAAACTGGGTCCTAACGGCAGATTCGATGGAAGGAGTTATCCCTTCTCGCGTTGATAATGCATTGTCGGTCATAAGTTGATCTTCAGCATATAACTCAGATTTACCGGCAAAACTACCTGGAACTGGAATTTCTTTACCGGAAAAAGAAGCAGAATTACGAACAGAACGATTAAATCCATTAGATGGCCCAACTATGTTCGATTGAGTTGCAGAACAGAACTTTCCTGGATTTTCATATTTCACGGTATCAATCCGAGTTTTCAAATTCTCAACTTGCGACAACAATGCTTCAACATTTTCAATCATGTCAACGAAGGATTTATCATTATCTTTTTGATGATCTACAGATGTCCACATATCGTTTAACTTGATCTCCCCAACATTATCAGCATTGCCTTCTCATATCAATGAAACAGAATGTAGGATTAAAAATTTAGAATCTCATGGAATGTAGAAACATATAACAATTGATTAAAACCAGTTTGAAAAATGTTTATGAACATATACTCAATAAACACATGAAAGTAAAGATGAATATCTGTGCATGTAACTCTTGAGCCTTGTTTGATTCACACTATAACTTACCTACGACATCATCATGAAAACCTTCTATGGGACCATCATGAGCTCGGTTTTTATTCTCTAGACGAAAGAAGAGAGAGAAAAGATTACTATCAAAGCAAAATACACTGGCAAAAGAAAATACTACAACAAACCAAGTAATTTCATACCATAGTACGAGAAAAAACAATGGTTAGACATATAGGATGATAAGTCACATTCTTCAGCTCTTTTCCTGTTCTTTCTCCACATGACTTTAGTCCTCTGAACTCCCTCAGATCTAGGTACTGACTTGACACCAAAATCATCTACTGCAAACTTCAAAAAATCAAGCTGTTTTTGTTGATCGATAGCCGCAATCTCTTTTACGTATTTCTGTGCTTGAGAGTCGAGTTTCTTTATTTTCAACTCGATCCATTTAGAGCGCCACATTATAGGAAAGATGTACCTCCTCCAATGATCAGTTAACTTTTTCTTTCTGAATAGTTAAACAGAAATACGTTTAAACACTGACACGGATAGTTAACAGTGTAAAAGTTTAAACACAACTAGATGACATCCTTATAAAAAATACACAGCAGCCAACACAAGGTAATTTGAAAATACAAACATGACATTTATGATGTATCACAACTTCAATCATGAGAACCTATGAAGCACGGACACAAACACATAGACACCACTAGTGTCCGAAATGTAGAACACTGACACGGATATATAATATTAATAAATATAAAAGCATCATATATAAAAGATAAAAAGGAGGTGAAATTTGATGATTCACATAGTCATAAATATCTACAACAAGTTATGAATTACAGCAACAAAATCGTACAAAATAAGCAAAACACATCATAAAAAAGGTGTCCCTTTCCAGCAGAACAATGTCCCAAGGCGTGAAATAAAAAGAACATTTTATTTGGACACCTAAATGAATTATCTGAACGTGTCGTACGGGTGTCAGTGTCCGAAACACGTGCACAGGACACACCTAAAACTAAGGATATTCATGCTTCATATAACAAAACAACTCATAACTGCAATCCAATCCAATGCACATTCCTTCTGTATGAGGTTAGTTCTTTTTTTGTTAGGTTTTTCAATTTTGATTTATTGCTTCTTAATATTGGCCAAAAAAGGATGAATTGAAATTGAGTCTATAACAGTAATCTTTTATCACTTGAAAAAACCCGAGTTTGAATCCTGGCTGAAACAATCTTTGGCCATACTTACTTACCTTCCGGATTATCAAAGACCCCTTTCCCTAAGAACCAGAGAGTTAAGACCACAAAAACAACAACCAAACCCTATAGTGGGGTCGACTACATCGATCAAATTACGCCGTAATGTTCTATCATAAACCATATTTTGATCCAACTCATTAATCTCTAGATCTTTCTAAACAGTTACTCTTATAGTTTTTCTAGGACTACCTTTGCCTCTAGCAATCTGACTATCCTCCATCTGATCTACTCTCCTTACTACAACATCTACACAACTTCTCTCTACATGCTCAAACAACCTCGGATTCATGCTTCAATTGGTTAAACCATATTTAAAAAGTAAAACAAACAAATAAATTCAAAAAATAAAAACTGGATGAACCAACCATAGTTAAACCTAGTTCAATCCTGGTTCAACTAGAGTAAGGTACAACCAAGCTCAAACCAACCAGCAAAATGCCCAGTTCCTACTTCCTAGTTCGGTCCAATAACTAAAACATTGAGAAACATACCTCAATAGAAGTGGCTTTCTCCACACCTTATGCCTCCGCTGCGATTCAACCTCCTCAGAATCACCGAATGCAGAATCAGAACTAGTGTCGGTATGACCAAAAGAACTAGAACTTGAACTCTCAGTAACAGTAAGATCCACACAATTATCTTCCACACCCTTGAAACCAGAATTCCCAATTATATTAACTTCCACATTCTCCTCATCTCTACAAGACAACGACGGAATCTCTTCAACCACATTTTGTTCTTTTGGTTCTGAAATTGCAACAGAAGATTCATCATTTGTTACATTATTATCTTCTTTTCCAATGTCACCTTCTCCTTCTTCTACTATCTTGTCAAGTTCCAATTCTGGGCCAGTTTTTTCGCTCATTATCTGTTCAAAAACCATAGCTAAAACTTCATAATCGGAAAAAATCGATATAATCATAGACCCATATGAAGAAATTGCATGCTAACAATTAAAAAATCATCAAAATCAAAACTTTCACACAAAAAATCATGAATACAATCAATGAAACAAAAGCAACAACTTCCTGATTGAAAAATTGATATTCTCATAAACCCATATGAAGAAATTGCATACAAAAAATTATAAAATCATCAAAATCAAAACTTTCACAGAAATCATGAATAACATCAAATAAACATAACATGTTTATGCAACAAAAATAATACGCAAATCAATGAAACAAAAGCAACAACGTCGTGATCAAATAAAACAGCATAAACCCATGTGAAGAAATTGCATAAAATCATCGAAATTTTGCAAATTTCACATAAAAAGTGAATAATAAAAAACAAATAAAATGATTATGGAACAAAAATAATAATATAAAATAGCATAAAATCGTGCGATACGAGGAACAAAATTCCATTACCATAAAACCTTGAAACAAGGAAGAAGAAGAAGAAGAAGAAGAACATGGGAACAAAAAAACACTTACAATTGAAAGCTGTCGCAACTCGATTGTGTTGTGAGTGACAGTGGTGAAATTCCCTTGCTGTAAAAAAAGTAAAATATTCTATCTTTTGATATAAATTACTTTTGATAGATTATTATTTAAAATTATAAAATTAGATAAAAAGAAATATCATTTTAAATTCTATCTTTTTTTGTCAATGGCGTATTTGCTATAATTTTACCATTATTTAGTTAAGTAGTCTAGTGGCGAGCTCACACATTTAAATGTGAAGAAGTAAGGTGTCATGTGAAGTGTCTGGGGTTCGAACTCTGGTCTCTATGTATAATATGCAGTATCCCTACCAATTAAGTTAAACTCACGGGAATACAATTTCACCATTTAAAATAAATTAACAAGGAATCCAGAGCTCCAACATCAGTCTTTATTTATATAATACAATATCTCTATCGACTAAGTTATATTTACGATGATTGAAATTTAAAAATTTACCATAGTATTGTGTAATAAGTTGTTTTATAAAAGATTTAATTCATATACACTCTGAAGTAAAGAATTTTTATTTTATAATGCAAAAGAGATTTATAAAAGATTTAATTTCTTTCCTTAAAAAAAATTTAATTATTTTATAATATTTAGTTCATATATATTGTTGATGTAAATAGTAGTTTTATATAGTTTCAGTAGTTGTGTTTAAAGGATACTCAATTCACCTCGAAAAAGTGTGAAGAGTTTTTACATTGTCAATCAATCATAATCATTAGATTAATATTCTAAAGTCATACTTCCTCCGTCCCGCAATAGTTGACATATTTGAAAATCTGGAATTTTGACATAATTTACTTTGATCATATTTTTCTGCTAATATACAAAGATAAATAATATCATATAAGATGTCGTTAGATTCGTCTCGATGAGTATTTTCAAAATATCAAATTTTTATAATTTTTTCTGATATATTATTCAAGATATTTAAGCTCAAAATTATGCATTGGTATGCGTAATAGGGTCAACTGTGTCAAGTATTATGAGACGGAGAGAATACATATATATGATTGATTGTGATGAGTTGACGTTGTATAATATTTTACATAATAATGCATGAAAATTAAACTCATCTATAAATATTTTTTTGGCTAGATAAATTTAATAATAATTACATCTTAAAGGGTGAAAAACTTATTGCTTATTCATCTTAAATGGTGAAATTCCTGTTACCAAACCATTTGATAAAAAAATTAATTATTGTTAGTTTATCAATTACTCCCTCCATTTCAAAATAGATGTCCATTTTAGAGATTAATTTTGTTTCATAATACTTGTCTATTTCAAGTTTCAATGCAACATTAATTATTGTCTTGTCAATAATACTCTTATATATTTATTATAGAGAGAGAAAAAATAGAATGAAATAATAAATGGTTAAGGGTATTATAGAAAACACACACATAATTTCATCAAAAGTAACAAAATTTATTTGGTTTCTTGGTTACAACAATTTTTCCAAAATAAACATGTATTTTGAAACGAATGAAGTAACGTTTAGTTGTATAAGCCTCTCTCCCATGAGGTCACTTGGTTGCAAAGCTGTTCATATGTGTCTAGGTACTCAGGTTCCAAACTGAGAGTTCAGTTTTATAACCTCAAGGGGGGACATAGTTCAATTCCCCGCAAATCCAAACTAAAATGGTCTTTCGTGTCACTATAATTAATTCTCCCTTCTCCAAAATATTTTCAAAAATATTCTTCTTTATTTAAATTCAAGCTATTCAATTGTTGTTTTCTCCTTAATAAAGTTTTACATTTTTGGTCAAACTACTCAATAAAGTTTTAATTATTCATATTTTAATATATTTTTTGTTTAACATTAAAAAATAATTTCAAATTTTAAATCACAAAAAGAAATCATGTTTTATACATCGAGTAGTTTGATCTTTTACTATTATATACTTTCTCTTTTATTCTCTTCTATAACATTTTTCTTTGATTTTTTTAATCATTATTTTCCGTTATTTTAAACTTTATGGTATATAACCCATTTCATTAATTTAATTATTATTTTTATTTTTTGTAAAACAAACTGAGGATAAAAATGTATTATTAATGACCATTTTTATAAATAATCCAAACTTTAAACTTATTTTTTTGGGATTATAATGTCAAACTCTTACTATATATATGACACCATGTATACAATTAAGTTTAAGATAGATTTTATAATTGATAATCAATTATATTTATCAACTAGGAATCAATTTTAATAAAATTAGTATACTACACATCCATGTATATATATTTGATAATATAAGCTTTTATTTTGAAGAAAAAGTTATTTGTTTAAACTTATTTTAAAAACAATAACTATTTAAAAAAGTTACAACATTTAAATCAAGAACTAACAACATTATTTTAACGTTTAAAAAAACAATATATTTTTAATAACTCATTTAAGTTGGTTTGGTGATGGTGACTTAAAAATCTTAGAGTGTGTTCTCAAAGTCTTAACTTCAATTCTTTCTGGTACCAATTTTAGTGTACTAGTCTGATTTCTTTAAAGTAGACAAATATTTTTTTTAAATTGGAAAAGAGTTATTAGCTTTTTTTTTAGCTTTCTTTATCACTATCTTTTTTTAACTTGAACACATATATAACAATCTAATTAATTGACATTCAAAAAATAAATAAATAACAATCTAATCAATCATCTATCCAAATTGTTCTTTCGATTTCCTATTCACTTGTCAACTTTTAGGTGAAACTTATTCTCCTGTTTTTAATTCTTTAACTCACTGGTTTTCCTCTCTCATAATTTTCCTCTCAATTTATTTATATATTTTTAATTTATTGACTTCTCTCATTTCCCTAGAGTTTGATCTTTGTCTTTTCTGGTTGCCACCGTGTTGTTGTGATGAATGACATAACAAAATATTATATGATTCACTCTAATGAATCTATCCACTAGAAAATGATGACTCATAGTTCTTAAGTTACTTTGGGTCAAAATATTTTCTCATTATATCTTGGATCATTACATAACCATGATACTTCTAAGGTGAATGGAAATTATTTAGGGCATAAAATATTGTGCAGCGATTGAAAGTGTTTTAAACAAATGAAAAATGGTAAGCATCAGTGAGCATATTTAGCTTATATATATATATATATATATATATATATATATATATATATATATATATATATATATAGCTTTTGATTTACTTATATCTATCTGAATTACTTTGTCCATTTGCATGAGTCCAAAGATTTGGAACCTAATCTATTTTACTACACGTTAATTGTTGCCTTAACACATTTACTTCTTGTTATAAGGGTCAATGTTCAAAATGGAAAGCGATCCGTGGAAGATGATAACCGGTTGAATGTTGGAAAATGTTAACACAAGGTCCAATTGTTGTAAGTGGATATAAAGCAAAAACAAATATAAAGCAAGATTGGTAGCTAAGTGATTTAGTCAAGAACTAGGGTTTGACTTCACAGAAACACTAAGTGATTTAGTCAAGAACTAGGGTTTGACTTCACAGAAACATTTCTCTTACCATAAGAATCATTATGACTTTAGCTCTCAGTTTCAAGTGGGATATTAATTAGCAAATTGATGTAAATAATTCCTTTTTGGATGAGGTTTTGCAAGAGTAAGTCTACATGACTCAAGCACCGGTCTTTGAACAAGATGACAAAACCTTAGTATGCAAGCTACACAAAGCTCTACTTGGACTGAAGCAAGACCCCAAAGTTTCTCAAGATTGCTAGATGATTCTTAAAGATTCTATGCTTTCACAACAACACAAGTGATCAAAAACAATTTAGATTTAAGGTAGTTGTGATTGATTGAGTGATTTCAAGTATTGCTATACTCTCATTATCTAGCGATAATCGTTAGAATATCCTTCAACAAATATATCTAAACCATCCTATATATATATATATATATATATATATATATATATATATATATATATATATATATATATATATGGTTTTAGTCGCAGAAAATATGCCTCATTTTGGTTTTAGTTCCTGTAAATTTTTGTTTTTGTTTTTGGTCCCTGCAAATATGTCTCGTTTTGGTTTTGGTCTCTGGCTCCACCTTTGTGATGATTTGCACACGTGACACATGATGACTGAACCAATTTATGAGAAAAATAGTCCCTGCAAAATCTTTTGTTTTTTAAAAAGGTCCCTGCAAAATATTTTGTTTTTCAAAAACAAAATATTTTGCAGGGACCAAAAACAACAAAAAAAAAAATTACAGGGATTAAAACCAAAACGAGGCATATTTGCAAAGACCAAAATCATATTTTAGCATATATATATATATATATATGAGTTTTGATAAAAGCCACCCATGAATGTGTCTTTTAGCAACCCACACCTCAAGGTGTGATTTTCACTTTTTAGTTATAACTTTGCTAAAAAACACATTTATAAAAATTAGTTGGTGTCTTCTAACAAAATCATGTATATATATAAACTTTTACATTAACTAAACTTTTGCATACACTTCCCATCCATCTATAAACAAATATATTTTCCATTATACCAATTTCCATAGATTAAGATTGCCACATAGTCGACGAGGGGAATGAGTTATCTCTATTGATAACATATTTTCGATTATACCAAATTACCAATTTTCCATCATTCAAACATTATAATTGATATATTTTTTTATAATATAATATCCTTTCATTCAAAATCAATGGAGAGCTACAACAGTATTCATTCAACAAATGAAAAATAAAAGAGCTACAACATTATTTGTGTCTTGCATTTACACTAAATACAAACCTCGTCATATAGCCACTTATTTAAAATAAAAACCTCACAATTAAAATTTTCACTCACTTGCCAAGTGCATATAACAACATTATTTAGCATTATGGGCATACTTTAAATGAGATACCTGATCCACTTAATTTTTCTTCTATGATTTTGGACAGCTTTTCTACCATTGAAGGAGAAAGATAATTCATCCAGTCCCCTATTTCTGCCTTTCGAAAGTAGTACTTTTTCTCAATATTCCATCCTAACCCTCCACATTTATTTGCATCCAACTCTTTCATCGTTTCAAAGCTACATAAATTGATAATATTTTCAAGCACACCATTATTTTCCTCCTCTTGAGTAAAAGGACAACCCAAAAACATTGCAATTCTTTTAACATGAAAATTTATATCTTCTTTAAGATCTTCATATTTCAAGAATAAAATCTTGTTTGGTCTAGCTATGCTCTCCTTCAAGTAACCCAACATATGGTCCCAAAATGGACCAACATGACATATTCCCTTACAATACCTTTCAAAATCATCCTCTAAAGATTGATTTAATGCAATTTTACTCATGAAATTCCAATAAGACACATAAGTGTCAAATGGGTTCCTACATATGTAAATTATCTTGCATTTGGACTCTTTAATTGACTTGGCTAGAGAAGTAAAAGGAATGTGAGTTCCAAAAATCCTTGGTTCAATCATGTTTAATAAATCAACTTTAGGAAATTTGCAAACGGTATCAACATAAATATGAAATTCAAAGAAAGGTACTAATTCATGAGGATTAGTTTTAAGTAATGGATGAGTCTCTAGAGAAGAAAAATGATGGCGATTAATAATTGCAAAGGTTAGGGCTTTCAACCATGTTGTTCCAGATTTTGGCATAGAGGCAATAACAACATCACTATCTTTAGCTTGAAAATCATTTTGAAAAGAGATTATAGATTGTATTTGTGATGGTGTAGTCCAAAAACCTTGAAAAAAATAATAATATTGATTGCCAAACCCATATTCTTTAGGAAGTGAGAGAACTAGATTCTTACACTCTTCTCCAATTGGTTCCAATTGCTCATCTTTTGATTGTTCTTCTGTGGAATGTGTGAGATTTGTTGATCCCATTGAAGGATAACACAAATGCTAGTATTGTGGCAGGCATTGAATTGTTATTTATAGACTAATACTAACAATGGTTTGAGCAAAAGAAAATACTTTGATCGGTGATTTTGGGCACGTACATTAAATGTACTAACCAAATACTAGTTAACATGTAACTTAATGGTAGATAAATGGAATACATCAACAAAATGTTCAAGTGGTTAATGACCTCCTCCTAGAACAAATCGTTCTAGAAAAGTAGATAAAGGGAATACGTCAACCTCTACAAAAAGGAATACATCAAGCTTTGGCCTAGCATTTTTATTAGTCCCGTTTTGCCAATTTTTCTAACAACTCTTAATTGCCGTGTGATAAACAAAGTAACTGCATAAATCGTAATGTTCATCATCATGTGTATAAGAATGGAATTGCACATGAGCATGATCATTCAATGAAAATTAAGAAAAAATAGCAAAAATAGCAGTGGGTAGATCGTAAGATGAGAAGTCAACAGCAACAAAAGAAGCTAGAGATCACCCAATGACATACTGTCATTACGTAATTTTTATGTAAATATTATCACATTCTGGAGTTCACAAGGCGACTTAAGCAGCAAGAAAAGCAAAAAATCTGAAGATAAAGGCAAGACAAAAAATGTGGCACGTCTGGTCAAAAACGTGACACGATTTGACAAGGCATAATTGCATTGTTTCGACATTGAGGAAAACGTGTCACGGTGGATAAGGCATGACACGATTTGGCGAAACCCTAATTTAGTTTCTTGTTACACAAGTGAAAACGTGTCACAATTTACTAAAAACGTGACACGTTTTAGGCGAAATTCTGAGCCTATTTAAGCTGAAGACTATTCAGAAAACAAGGGTTACGACCTGAGAAGAGCAAAGTGTCATTTTGACATCCAGAGACGGCTAGGAGGGCGATTTCTTCATCCTTTTACCAGTTCATGTATGTTTTAATTCCAATATTGATTATGCTATTTGTAAGTCTGATTATGAGTAGCTAAATCTCTTAGAGATTAGGTCTAAGATGATTTTATGTAACTCTAATTGAATCATGTTGTTGTGATGAAACTCTATTTATTGTGAATGATTATCTAGTTTTTATTCAATTCAATTGTTCTTAATTCTTTTATATCTTGATCACATATAAACTCGTGAGTATGAATGACTACTGACCCTAGCTTCAACTTAGACTCATTGAATTGTTCTAATAAACATGGTTAGTCTAGGAATGGATAATCGTTTGTTAGTGATATTAGGTTAACGTGCTTAAACCTTCAAGAATTATTAGACCACCTAAGGAATTAGGGGTTGTAGTTTAAGAGGAGGGTCCTAACTCAAGGGATTGATTAGGGCTAATTTGTTAACTATCGTGGAACTAATGAACCATTCACAAGAATAGAGTACAGTAACCAATTAGGGGAACACAGATGATTCGAAAGACCTGATCTCATCTCTCTCTTATTTCTTAACAACCTTTTACTTACTGTTAATCGATTTCTTAAAATCAAACCAAATCAACCGCCTAGTGGCAAAACAATAATAACTTTTATACATCTTATTGCCTAACGAAATTGAATTATTGAGTTTAAAAACAATCCATGTGGGATCGATATTTTACTACTTTGATAGGTTTTGATATACTTGTCAAATTTCTATCACCCAACACTGAACTTTTTATTATATATTATTGATCTTTTTACGGTTATTACATTTGTTGATTTTTTATATTTTTCTTTTATAGAAAAGTACATTTATCGATGATTTCTATTTCTAATTTTCAATGATATTTTTTTGTCAAAAAAAAAAATTCAATGATATTTTTTATTTGGGAATTTTTCTTTATATCATTCTTCAACCATTCTACCTCGTTCTTTTCCTTAATCCCATTGTTTATTACTTTCTCTATTTATCACTATCATATCTTTTTCCACTCCATGCATATCTAATTGAGTGTCAACGTCATGTGTCATAAGTGTTGACTTTGATTAACAAAATGAATGGAATGACTAATTTGTTACTATTTAATCAAATTAAAGGACCAATACACAACAAAAATTTGTTTGTTAGGGGACCAATATAAACCTTGCAATATACATAAGGGATCAAAATTGTTACTATTTAATCAAATTAAAGGGCCAATATGCACTTTTTTTTTGTTTGTTAGGGGGCCAATATAAACCTTACAATATAGATAAGAGATAAAAAAGGTGTTTAAGCCTAAAGAAATTTAAATTTAACTGGGGCTAAAACTTCAAGCTGATATTTTTTATAGGGACATAAACATGCCACTTTTTTTATTAGGACCTCCAACTGCTTTAAAAGATGAACATGGTCTCTATTCCCTTGCAAGTTATTCGTTTTTCTTTTAGGGCAGACTCACGTGCATTTTAGAGTTTGAACTTACATCATCTTCATCTTTCATAATTCAACTTACCCTCAAAGTGTTTTATGTGTTAATTTAAAATTCGGTAGAAAGGTTAGTGCGATATCAACTTGATGATGATATTGATGCGAGGTCATCATCATATTCTTGTAAAGATAGTCAAATTTCCATATTCTTCTTGTGAAGTGAATCTGAATGAGACTGTGAAATTTAACTTGTAAAAGAAAAGATATAGTGTTTTAGTTTACCCTCACTAATACCGCTGATTATTTCTGGTTTCAACTTGTGTTTTGCAGAATATTTTGAAATTGGCAGAAATGGAAGGTGAAGAGTAAAGCTGATAATTTGGGATGATGAGTTGCAGCTGATCAGTTTCATCTTTACAATTTGTTTGCAGATTTTCGTGTATAAAATGAGGAGTATTTATAGAGAATGAACAAATGATACGTGCAAGTGCAATTAAATAAGAAGTTTTGGAAAAAAAAGGTGGATGTGCCTAGATGTTTTAATACTTGAGTGTAAATTGATGTTAAACTTGCAGGTGTAGAGTTCTTAGGTTCATATATGATTTTTATTGTGGGCCATCCCCTATAAAAAAATTTAGGATAATATAATATTCAGTTTTTATTGTTTTGGATCCTCTTTAGGACATTTACTGCATTATAATAATACTATTGTAAGTAAATAAATTTAAAAAATGGACAACTCCATATTAATATATTGACATATCGATTCCTTAAAGCTTAAAGTATCTTGAAAATGTAAAAAAAAAAAAAAAAAACTGATGAATCCTCTCAACATTATAAAACAATAAATTTAAATGAAAATGTATTTAGTTAATTCACCAGGACAAAAAAAATAATTAATCCAATCCAAAAGCCACGTGAACAGTATGAAATATACTGACCAAAAGGTAATTTTAAGCAATAATGAATAGTATCTCTGAGCAGAAACTGTCCAATTAGCATTTAATACAAGCATATATAAGTCATTCTAGCTAATGTGAACAGTACTCAAAATTTTTACTCAATATTGAAGATATTGATAGTAGGAGAAAAGACTAGCAAACACAGAAATGATGGAACATGCAATTGAACACAACGTGCTTGCTGTTGGGATAAATAAAAGTCTATTGTTAAAAAGGCTTGAATGAGGTTGGTTTTTTTTTCTTCTATAGTGCCAAGATTGTTTTTTCTTTCCGGTGCTTATTTTTTTTAAAAAAAAACTTGTTTATTTTAACATTTACAGATTCTAAAAACCCCATGAAAAAACTTGTGGGTACAGATGCTCTGTAGCGATAAGTGGAAAGGATACAAAAGATGGAATAAAGTTATGGAAGCTAGAACATACTGTCAAGCCCTATGAGGTAAAAGTTGCAATGTACAATGATAATTTTAGCATTGGTTTGAGGCCTAAACTATTAGTGAGTGGAAAGTATAAAACTTTGATACACATGAGGGACACAATGGCAAAGAGGGGAAGAAAACAAGTTTGAAGGGAGGCAAGAGCAAAAGATGAATGGAAAATGAGACAAGGGCAAGTAACTTTCAGATTTCTTGTTTATAGTTTGAAATGCGAGTGACACTATTTTTGTTATTTTGTTTATTTGATAATTTAACTTTAGTCCGTTCGATAAAACCTGAGAAAAAGGGTAAGACATATAACATTATTATGTTATATGTTCATGTGATCAAATTATCTCCTATCATATGTTGTTTATTTATTATTTGCATAAACATATTGATTGATGAATGTGTTTTAATATGTGTTTTTTTTTTTTGACAAAAATATGTGTTTGTTAATGTTAAATATGTAATTTGTGTGATTTATGTATTGGTTGAAGATAATTTTGATATGATATGAATTGTTAATAAGCATGTGTGATAGTGTGAAGTTAATTTTTTGTGTTTAAGAAAATTGATTTTGAATATGTAAAAATCAATTTATAGGTTTTATTTTACAAGAGTCAATTTATAGGTTGAATTTGATAAAAAAAAAAAAGTGATAAAATAAATAAGGATAATTGATTTGTAGCATAATAAAAATTGATTGCTAAGATTTGAAATGTAAAAGACCCTTAGGTGATGATATGAATCGTAATTTAGAGTTTAGTGACGATAAAATTATTTCTTATCATGATATTTGAAATGCAGTTGAATGATTAGATGATAAAATTAAAGTAATTACATAAACAAAACTAATTAGGTGGATTAATCGATAGAAATTCATTAACTAAGTTTGGGTGATAATATCTTTATTAAACAGGAATATTTCATGATTAATATATGTTGGATGTCCACGATTAGTGTGCTTATACAATTGTGAGGAGAATATAATTATTTATGTCTTTATGTGATCACATTATCTATTATCATGTGCCGTTTATTTATTAATCGACTAAACATGATTGATTGATGATCGAATGTGTTTTAATATGTGTTTGTTGATGTTAAATATGCATGATTATCTTAAAATATATGTTTGATTTATGTGTTGGTTAAAGATAATCATGATATAATGTGAATAATTGTTAATAAGCATGTGTGATAGTGTGATGTTAAGATTTTGTGTTTAAGAAAATTGATTTTTGATAGGTTAAAATCAATTTATAGATTTTATTTACGGAGTCAATTTATAAGTTGCATTTGATAAAAAGGGATAAAACAAATAAGGATAATTAATTCGTAGTATATTAAAACTTGATTGTTGATATTTGAAATACAAAAAGACTATTAGATGATGATATGAATTGTAATTTAGATAGAGTTTAGTGATGATAAAATAATTTATTATCATGATATTTGAAATACAATCGAATGATTATAAGATAAAATTAAATAATTACATAAACAAAATTAATTACATATCAATTTAAAGGTTGTATTTGATAAGAAGGGATCAAACGAATAAGGATAATTAATTCGTAGTATAATAAAACTTGATTGTTGATATTTGAAATACAAAAGAACGTGGGGGATGATATGAATCGTAGTTTAGAGTATATTGATGATAAAATTACTTATCATGATATTTGAAATGCAATTGAACTTTAGATGATAAAATTAAATTAAATATATGAACGAACTAATTAGATAGATTAATTAATAGAAAGCCATTAACTAAGTTTATTTAATATGAAAATCTCATGATTATATATGTTGTACGTCCACAATTATTGTATCTAGACTATTGTGAGGAGAACAAAATTATGTTATGCGTTTATGTAATCAAATTATCTATTATCATGTGTTTTATTTATTATTTTCATAAACATGATTGATGGATGAATATGTTTTAACATGTGTTCGTTGACATTAAATGTGCATGATTATATTAAAATATTTAATTTGTGTGATTTATGTGTTGGTTGAAGATAATCTTGAAATGATTCGTTTTTTGTGTTAAAATTGATTTTGGATATGTAAAATTCAATTTATAGGTTGAATTTGATAAAAACTGATAATACAAATAAGGATAATCGATTTGTAGCATAATAAAAATTGATTGTTTATATTTGAAATGAAAAAGACCCTTAGGTGATGATTTGAATCATAATTTAGAGTTTAATGATTATAAAATCATTTCTAATCATGATATTTGAAATGCAATTGAATGATTAGATAATAAAATTAAATTAATTACATGAACAAAATTAATTAGATGGATTATACGATAGAAATCGATTAACTAAGTTTAAAATCAGATATATGCTTAAGTGTTTGATAAATTGGTTAAATGGTTTTATTATTTGTACATTTTAATCGATAGAAATCAATTAACTAAGCTTTATTAATTAGATGGGATTTAAAAAAAAAAAATATCCCACGTTGAGAGTAGTGTATGTATCAGTATCTATAATGTGATTATGTTGCTTTGCATTGAATACAAATTTTCTTTTGAGCACAAGCATAAGCATTGGATAATATTTACTTTCTTCATAATACGAATTTGGTATGTCACAACAAAAAAACATAAGATTAATCAAGGGCAACATAAAAATATTACAACCATAGCATGCAGTGATTTCTGCTAAAATTGGGATTTTATAAATACTAGTATTGAAAAATAATAAAAGTTCAGATTTCTCGAGCTAGAACACACAGTGATGAAATAATAACTAATGTAACTTAAAATGCACAACCAAAACAGTCTATCACAAGCCACGCTAATAAGTATATTCAACTATCAGATTACACAGTTATGATTATTTATTTTATCTTATGTGTAATATGCATGATGATCTGTGTCAAAACCACCGACTTTTAAACCAATTCCTGCAATCATAAATAACTCTTTACTAACCTATAAATTTAAAGTTTAACAAAACTATAAGTCCACAACAATTCCCATCAAATTCAACCTTTTTAAAATTTTACATTTTTCCTCCTAAAATATCTTCCTCATCAGACACCTACTACAAGAAAATGGTGTTTTAGATTCAGCTGAGAAATGGATGTTAAAGGGCAAATTGTGGATGCTAACAGCCTTTTAGAGTATATATAGAGTTCAAAAAATTGACGACAATAAAAGCTTGGATGTTAAGCACTAGCATCCAGCTGACGCTAAAATAGCATCTACAAAAGTGGACACTAAAATTGAAGCTAAACACGTACTAAAACTGTATGTAATGTAGACGCTACTTAGCATCTATAAAGTTGGACGCTAAAAGTTGGGCTAAATATAACATCCGTAACTGCGAATGCTAAGATGAAAATATAGAAAACTAAATTATGTCAAGTTTAGCTTTCGAAATTGTGGATGTTAATCTTTGCATCCAATTAAATCAGAAACTGAATTGATAAATTTTATTGAATAATAACGTACGCAATTGCATTCGATTAACTCACATTAATTAACCTGAATGCATGAGGATATTTTTTTGTTGGTTAAAGACCCCTTATCATGCTTACAAAATAATATTTAAGACTTAAAAATATAATATTATAGAAATTATAACAAGAATTGAAATTGAGGCATCTAATGATAAAAAAACACAAATATAATGAAGTCTTAACCATAAATCTAGTATAAACTAAACATAATCCTAAAGCCAAAACATAATGTGTCACATGTCCAAAGAGCACTAGGTGAGGTCATCCAAAAAAGCTTGACGAAGTCTTAAATGTAAAATTAGTAGAAATTAAACATAATCCTAAAGCCAAAACGTAAGGTGACAGTAGTTCAAGAGACTAGGTGAGGCCATCCAAAAAACACATGATGATTTTGCTATATCCAACAAAAACTACAACATCGACAATGATTAGGTGAGGTCGTCCTCTGATTGATCATCGAGAGCAACATCATAATGTGGATGTTGATGAGTATTACGAGGTTGAATCATACTACAAGAACCATCACCTGATTGATTCTCCAAAACTGCCATTCGTTGCTTAAATTCTGCCATTTCAATATAGAATTTGTTCTCCAACTGTTTGGTGTGTTGATCAGCCTCAATAGCTCTTTGGTTTGCTTCCTTAGCTCTTTGGTTAGCTGCAACAACATCTGCACGCGTTGTAGCTGTCTCCTGACGAAACATCTCAATCACCTCATTTTCAGGAGGACAATACTCTTGAGTTAGATGATGTACACCTGCTCTGATATTGCCAGACACAGCCCTGGTACCGTAACATCGACCTCGAGAAATACCCCAAAAACATCTGTCCATAATCGAATTCTTGTCTCTCCATCCACCTCTTGTATATCACCAGTAGAGTCCTCATCAATCTTTGTTAGCTGAGTCAGACGCTCTTGATAGTTTTCCTAGTAAAAAAACACAACTTATTAATATATTGTCAAATCATCGAACACATGTGTAGTGTATGTTTCATGCCTATTTGAAAAGGTAACATGCATATAGTCTCTCACTGCAACAATGCATTATTACCGCCACAGTTGAAAACATATGTAATCAATTTCAATTCACACCAGAGAATAATTCAGCAACAAAGAATAATTCTTCTAGTTCACAAAACAAACATATTATATTACAACCCAATGAATTGATTTTGTTGTTATATCACGATCATCTTTACAATAAATAATTTACATAAGTTTTTCCAGCACAACTTTCAACCCAATCACCAGACTTCCTCTTATGCGTGAACAAGAAGAGCTCATCGGGTTAGATAGGTAGTTCTAGTTTTTTGCACTGCCAATGAAGTCATGAAACAAATTGTCGTGGGTCAAATTTAAGGAAAATTAGAAGAAAAAAATCTAGCAATGAATTAAACATTTAAAGAATTTAATGAATGCATACCATGTCTAACGCTGCGTCATAGTGTACTACAAATTAAGATAGATACACAGTTTAAAACATGACTACTCCAAAATACAATTTTGAACCTTCCCTTAAGGTAACAACTACAATACAATAATAATCTAATATATATATATATATATATATATATATATATATATATATATATATATCATAATAGTTTGGCATAAAGCAGTCACTGTACAAGTGCAAAATGATCTCTCTAGAGTCACCAAGTCTAAGCACTTGCAATTTACCCAGGGACACCAGTTCGAGAAAACGCGAGAGTCAGTGGTAAGGAACTTCAAGGAACAACTTTACCTCTGAACAGTGAATCATGGAAAGGCGATAACGGAGACAACAAACTGAAACAACAGCGATAACGGATCACAAGTTCCAAATTCTGATGTCAAATCCTGTTACCAAAGATTAACCCCTTAACATTTCAGTAGTAACTTTTGTACTTTTGTAATAGCAGTACCAAAGCACACATTTGATGACTAAATCGCCCAAAATTAACCCTTTTATCTTGCACTCTTACTAGTATAGTAATAGGGTAATTTCAATTAGTTAAGCGCAAAGTTAGAATCCACATATCATGACACAAGTAGACATATTTTTAGAAATATTTGATTTTTGTAGTTAAATAATGCTTTCACCAAGTAGACATATTTGTAGTTAAATAATGCTTTCAAAGATGTTCAACTAGAGTTATGAAATGTGAAAACACACACAACCATAGCTAATGGAGTTGAATCCTCTTTTGTTGGCAATGATAGATGACATGGTAGGTAAATTTATTGTGAAAGAAGCAAATGAGAGATAAATAATTGGAAGAAAAAAACGTGGAGGGGGCATTTTATAACACACAAATTTATTATGTAGCTTCAATTAATTAAGCATAAAGTTGAATGCGTCTTCATTTATGAAGTAAAGAGAACTAATATTCAAACCACACCAACTTCATTTCTTGGATTAGATCATGGAGACCGAAAGGGGGTGAAACCCACAAGATCTAGATTATTTTTTTTAAGCAAGAACTAGAATGTCAAGAGAATTTGATTGCTGAGATACCCTTTAAGCCTAAAGTAGCATACAAAATCAAAATTTAATAAACAAAGAAACAGAACAATTAAAAGAGTATTCTTAAAACATGATTGACAATGGTTAAACATACGAAGAAAGAAGAACCTGAAACAGTTGCTTGGAATTAGCCATGACTAGGTAACCATTGATTTATTGGTAGCAAGTGATTTTGGTTAGATTGGGAAAGTGATTTTGGTTTTTTGGTTTGATGGAGAAAGTGTCGCTCACATGGATTTGGGAGAGTTACTCATATGCTGAAGAAATGGATTATTGTAATAAGAAGAAAAAATAAAATAAAATAATGGTGGAGAAAAAGTTTTTGGGAAAGCGTGAAAAAAAATGTGGGAAAGAAGAAGAAAATGGGGGGAAATGAAATTTTATCAAAATAAATAAATAAAAATGAAATTGAAAAAAATGTGTAAATTTTTTAGCATCAGTATTTATGGATGCTATTTGTAAAATAAAAAATTATAAAATTTTAGCATCAATATACATGGACGCTAAACTGGGAAAAAAATTTAAAAAATTAGGGTCCAAAATTTATATTATAGCGTCCACAAGTCTGATGCTAAATTGCATAAAAAAATGCTTTTGTATCAGAATTTTTGGACGCTAAACACATAATATTAGCATCCAAAATGATATGAAGCTAAAATTTCTGAAGCTAAATGACAATCTTCTTGTAGTGACCCCCTCCTCTCTGTTGAACTAAACAAACTACAAAATTAAGGCTACAAGATAAGTCAACTAAAAAAAAGAAATTTACAGTTATGATGTAACTTATTCAATAACAAAATTTGTAGGTGTGAATGTGTAACAATATCTAATAAATTTGAATTAAAGTTGCAGCTACTTCAGAACCTAAAGTTTGATTGATTGGCAATGCAATCAAATTGCTTCAACAGACCCAATCAACTGACTTGGAACATACACATGACTAGCTAATACACAAAGCAAAAATAAAAGTGCATCATATCACAAACACAATTTTGTTGATATTATAACATGGTAATTGGTCAAAACACTCATTGAACAATTTTATTTGTGAATATGAGTCATTTCAAATTTCAGTTTTAATCAATAAATTTTAGTGATGAATCAGTGACTATCAATTTGATTCAATCACATTAATATAACCATTCAATGGATTAAAGAAACTTAACTCTTCAACAAAATTAAAGAAACTTAACTCCAAAGAAATAATTGAAAATTACTACTACTTAACATGAAAAACTAATGAACATGTATGTTATTTATGTGGATTATGAATATCCACGATGTGGATCATACAAAAATTGAGAAAAAACATAACAAGAAAAGAAAAATTATAAATGATTAATTTACCAGAACATATAGCTCCAATGGTTCCAGCAACCATAGTTCGATTGAATGAATCATATGGAAGGAGTCGAGATGTGTCCAAGATGTTACTACTAGATACATCTCTATGCACTATTGGAGCAGTGCAATCATGATTAAGATATAAAGAGCATACACAACTCCTTTAATAGTGTTGACACTTTTTCTCCACTTGAATTCCACAGCTTCTACATCATCATACAAGACAGAGAATAAGTTTTCTCTCTCCACGTATTAATAGACCAAAAACATGACTCTTCACAATATGTTTGTGCTTTATTTCTGATAATATTCTCTCTTTATTTCTGAAACTTTCGTCAAAAGATGGAATCTCTGCTTCATATCCGTGAAGTTTCTTTAAGGCAACAACATTGTCGCATGGTAATTACGCCTTGTAAACACTTTCATATGCTCCTGTTCCAATGCAATATCTAATGTCAAAGTCTTCTGTTGCTTTAATAATGTCATTGAATGCTATTTTTTCGTCATAATTCCATACACAAAACAAATCTCCATTCTTTGTTTTTATTGTGTTTGCATGCATGCTTGTTCTTAACGTAACTATGACGAAGTTTGAGGCATATGATAATTGACAAGGATAAGATTAGAAAAATAAGCATAGAAAGAGCAATGAAAACATGGCTCTCTACTTTATTACTTTTCTTGGAAGGTGGGCAAGGTTGGAATTTGAAGTGGATTCTCTTGTTTGATAAGTTATTATATTAATTAATCCTTCTTCCCTATCATTATATTAGGATCAACACAAATTGGAATCGGACCCCTTAAATAATTGTAGGAAATGTTCATAAAATAAGCATTACCAATAGATTTTGAAATTGTTCAGTGAGTTTGTTATTGCTTAAAATAAGACTTTGAAAATATCCAAGCTCGGAAGGGATTTCACCACTAATGAGGTTGTAAGAAAAATAGGCGAGTTTTCATTGAGTCTATTGTGAAATAAATCTAATGTGGTGATATTGTTCAGGAACCCCAACTCAAAAGGAATAGAACCTTGAATGTTGTTGTGAGAGATGTTCAGCTGTTGCAAGTGTTTGAGATTTTCTAGTGAAGGAGGTATCTCGCCTTTGAATCTATTATGAGATAGACTTAGTGTAGTGAGTTTTTTTCAAGAACCCCAACTCAAGTTATGTTTTTGTGTTTAAGTTTTTCGAGAACCCCAACTCAAGTTAAGTTAATAAGCATGTGTGATATTGTGAAGTTAAGTTTTTGTGTTTAAGAAAAATGATTTTGGATATGTTAAAATCAATTTATAGGTTTTGTTTACGAAGTCAATTTATATGTTGTATTTGATAAAAAAAAAGAGGATAAAACTAATAAGGATAGTTAATTTGTAGTATAATAAAATTTGATTGTTGATATTTAAAATGCAAAAAGATTCTTAGGTGATGATATGAATTATAATTTAGATAGAGTTTAGTGATGACATATTTGATATTAGGGAACAATTTTTTTACACCTTACAAATATTGTTGAACAGTCTAAAAAGAAGTTATATGTGAAAAACATAATTCTAAGGGGTGGGCAAATGTTTAATTTTCTCTCCATGGACAAATGACATTATCACTTTTGATATGTTGTATGTTTGGTTTCAATTTTCGAGGGGTTAAAAAAAGATTGATTAACGATTGTGTCTTAATATGTGTTTGTTGAAGTTAAATATGCATGATTATGTTAAAATATGTAATTCGTGTGATTTATGTGTTGGTTGATTATAATCTTGATATGATGTGAATTGTTAATAAGCATGTGTTATAATGTGAAGTTATTTTTTGCGTTTAAGAAAATTTACTATGGATATGAAAAATCAATTTATACGTTTTCTTTTGCAAAAGTCAATTTATAGGTTAAATTTGATTAAAAAACAATTGATAAAACAAATAAGAAAAATTTATTTGTAGCATAATAAAAATTGATTGTTCCTGACCAAAAAAAAATTAATTGTTGATATTTGAAATACAAAATATCATAGGGATCATATGAATCGTAATTTAGAGTTTATTGATGATAAAATAATTACTTATTATGATTTTTTTTTAAGGAACTTATTATGATATTTGAAATGCAATTGAACGTTAGATGATAAAATTAAATTAATTATATGAACAAACTAATTAGATGGATTAATTGCTAGAAATTCATTAACTAAGTTTGGATGATGGTAAATGTATTAAATAAGAATAAGAATATGACATGATTAATATATGTTGTACATCCACAATTATTGTATCTAGACAATTGTGAGGAGATCGTAATTATGAATGTGTTTATGTGATCAAATTATCTCTTACCATGCGTTGCTTATTTATTATTTTCATAAACATGATTGATGGATGAATGTGTTTTAACATGTGTTCGTTGACGTTAAATGTGCATGCTTATGTTAAAATATTTAATTTGTGTGATTTATGTGTTGGTTGAAGATAATATTAAAATTATTCATTATTTTGTTAAAATTGATTTTGGATATGTAAAACTCAATTTATAGGTTGAATTTGATAATAAAAACTAATAATACAAATAAGGTAATCAATTTGTAGCATAATAAAAATTGATTGTTCATATTTGAAATGCAAAAGACGCTTAGGTATGATCTGAATCATAATTTATAGTTTAATGATTATAAAATCATTTCTTATTATGATATTTGAAATGCAATTGAATGATTAGATGATAAAATAAAATTAATTAGATGGATTATACGATAGAAATTGATTAACTAAGTTTAAAATCAAATATATGCTTATGTATTTTATAAATCGGTTAAATTGTTTTATTATTCGTACTTTATTTTTATCTTGAGTTAGCTTTTTGTTCCCTAATTTTTTATTTTTACTTGTTTCTTTATAAAATTTTACCTCATAAAAAAATGTAGAAGACATTTCTTATTGTGCTTGATTATCTTTTTTTCGCTCAAGGTTTGATTATCCAAAAAAATATTTTTGAATATCATTTTGTATCACTTTTTATTATATATTTATACATTTATCCTGAAACTTTTAGATTTATATATGTATTTAATTTTTCATCCCCGCACCTTCTTCATTCATGTCTTTAATGATTGATGGAATATATTCAGCTTTGAGCTCTTGCTTTAATTTAATTAAAATAATATTATGTATTTTTCCACTCTTCAACGTTGCTTGTTTATGTTGCAATATTTTCTATAGTTTATATGATCAGACCTCTTATATTCTTTCGTCTTATTTGTATAATTATGATTGATTGGTGATTATGTGTTCTTTGATGTTAAATGTTTAAGATTGTATACTAAAGTAAGTAGTTTGTGTGATTTATGTGTTAGTGACGATAATCTTCATATTATGTGAAGAGTGATGCTATGTAGTACGAGGGACTTGGCAACCAAAACCCATGATACACAGTAAACTAGCAGTTAAAGATTTATTTTTAAATATTAAAATAATACAAATTTTGCTTTGAAAGAAATCACAGGTGGGATTAGTGTTATTCGTTGTTTTTCGTCTCTCGTGCATCGTACCAATAAGTATTACCCTTATATGAATTGTTGATAAGTTTGAGTGATTTTGTGAAGTTAAAACTATGTTTGTGTTTTATAAATTGATTTATACCTCAAATTTCATTAAACCGATAATAATAGTAAAAATGAAGAAGGCCCTTAGATGATGATCATAATTGTAATTTAGAGGTCATTGACGATGTTAAATGAATATTTTGTTTTTTTTTTTGTTACTAAATGAATGTATAGTTGATAAAACCAAGTTTGTACAATAAAATATAACTAATTAAGTGGATTCATCAATAAAAATTGACTTTTAAGAATCTACAAATAGATTAATTAGTTTTAAATCATATAAATATTTGGGTGTTTGATAAATCGATTTATAACATACAAGAAATCAATTAATTAAGATAAAAGTTAAATAATTACCTAAATTTTGAAAATCAAACCGCATAAATTTAAATTAAAAATAAAAATTGCAAATTGGTCCGTATAAATTTTAACAAAAATTTGAAAGTTGGGTCCTTTAATTAAATTTTGGGTTAATATATTTTTACCCCCTGTAATTTGGACGAGTTTCAGTTTACCCTTTTGTAAAAAAAAAGGTTTAGATTCCAACCCTATAATATGAAGATTCTCCACAAAACACACCTGTAATATAAAGATTCTCCACAAAACACCCCTGACCCCATCCAGATGCTGACGTGGCACGCCACTGTGTAATTATTTTTATTTTTTTTAAATCTAACACGTGTGTAATGGACGCTGACGTGGCACACCACTGTGTAATTATTTTAATTTTAATTTTTTTTAAAACTGACATCTGTGTAATGGTTTAAAAAATTATTTTTAAAAAGATAAAAAATAAGAAAAAAATCGAAAATAAATTAGACTTTTTTTAAAAAATAAATAATTTTTTATATTCATTTAAATTTAAAAATAGAAAAAAAATCAGGTTATTTTTTCTAAAATTGAAAAAATCGGAAAAAAATCAGATTTTTTTTTTTTAAATTTAAAAAATCAGAAACAAATTCAGATTTTTTTTTCAAAAAATAAAAAAATTAAGATTTTTTTCCTAAAATTTATAAAATCTTTTTCAAAACTAAAATATTAGAAAAAAATAATTATTTTTTACGAAAATGAAAAACTTTGGAACTTAATGTATATCAAAATTTTCGAAAATAATTAGAAAATATAATTCGAAAAAGTTTAGATTTTTTTTCGAAATTAAAAGCTTGATTTTCATTTTTATACAAAAAATAAAAATTTTGGAAAATATTTTTCGTAGTAAAAAAAATTCCTGAATTTTTCAACATTTTATTTTTTTGTAAAATCAAAATTTCTGATTTTTTTTCTTCTTATTTTTAGAAATTTTTTATTTTCCTGAATTTTTCAAAATTTTATTTTTTCGTAAAATCAAAATTCCTAATTTTTTTTCTTCTTATATTTAGAATTTTTTTATTTTCCTGAATTTTCTTTAATTTCAAATTTGTTTTCCTAAATTTTGGTTTTTTTTATTTTAAAAATTAAACTCCAGAATTTTTTATTTTTTTTGAAAATATTTTTTTACGATTTTTTTATTCTAAAAAATTAATTTTCTTATTTTTAAAATTATTTTTTATTTTTCAATTAATATAACTTCATTTATATTATTTTTTATTTTAAAAAAAGTAAAATAAAAAATTAATTATACAGTCAGCGTGCCACATAATCAAATATACACAGTTAGCATGCCACGTCAGCATTTTGTCCAATCAGATGACGTTAGGGTCTAAAACGAAAGAATCTTAAATTACAAGGTTGTAATTTAAACTTTTTTTTTTTTACAGGGGCAAACCAGAACTCGCCCAAATTACAGGGAGGTAAAAACATATTAACCCTTAAATTTTCAAAGGTTTCCAATTGGTCCCCATAATTTGCAAATGGATCCCTATATTTTATATTTAAAAATTGGTTCCACAACTTTTTGTAATTTCACATTTTTCCTATCTCAAATTCTTATTTCATTCATCAGTCACTCGTTGTTGTTGGTTTTGGTTTGAAAATGGGAAGTAACCAACAACAACAGCGAGTTGTTAACGTTGTTGCTGTCTTCTTCTTTCTCGTACTCATCCCTGTTACTCAATCTCTTCCTTTCATCGTCTTGCATGGTGAGTTTTTCTATGAATTTATATTAAAATACCAATTTATGTCATTTTTATGGTTCATAGTTTTTTGTTTATGTTGCAATCTTTTTTAATTAGTTTAATGTTTCAATTTTATATACTGGGTCATTGATTATTGCTTTTGATTAACTCAAAGTTTAATTTTTTAGCTTTGTTTAGTTGGTAAGTAAAGTCTGGCAAAATATTGTTCCACTTCCGAATTGAACTCGGTTTTCCAGAACAATTTGTTCTTAGATGGAGCTTATAAACCACTTGAGCCGGATCATTTAGTTGAAATGAGTTGACTTGACCCAAGGTATTAAATTACGATTATGATTGCGAACTATCGTTGATAGTTAGGAGAATTGGGGTTAAATTGGGGTTGTTCTGTGACTTCAGTTGTGGTATTTTAGACATGAAAAACCTTGATTTTGCGACCCGGATTGTGGTCGTGGGACTTTAGGTTGAGTTGATGAGACTTGCAGTTGATTCATCCTAAGTAGTAAACAATGAAGCATTTTCGAAAAAATCATTTCTTTTGATGACATCTCCATCGAGATTAAAGCCTGCTTGGATTGGATTATTTTAGTTTATCTATTGGCATAAGCACTTGTGGTACTTATGAAAACAACTTATGACATGTTTATAATTGTTTTCAGCTTATTTCCATAAGCTCTCCAAGATAGCTTATGGATTATAACAGTTTTGACTTTATTTTATCATGTGTTATAAACGGCTTATATGATGATAAGCACTTAGCTGCAAAATAAGTTGTTTACCATAATAGGGCCTAATACCATTTGCTTTACTTTAAAAGCTTATAGTGTATGATGGAAGAGAAAAAGTTTTTCAGCTGTTCATCTTATTAGGATCCCCACCTTCGCAATGAGGAAGTTTGAGATATATACATAACAGAAGAGAGCATAGTCAGAAGAAAAGTTTGTGTTACTAGTAATTTTAGCTCATCCGTCTTCTTATGGAACATTAGTTTTTAGTTTTTTTTTTCTTCTTCTTCAATCGTTGTTGGTTGATAAGTTTTGAGGTGGATTGACCCAAGGTTTTAAATGTTAGTCACGGTTTCATTGCAATCCCTGATAATGAGGAGAATTGCAGGGTTGATGTATCCTCAATCGCGGCCATGGAGACATAAAAACTTGATTTCGTAGTCCAAATCATGGTCACCGAACTATTTTGAAACCCTGTTGGTATGAGGAGACTTGCAATTGATTAATCCCAATACTTGCTGGTGTATGATGGTAACAAAAACATTTCTGCAAATCTAGTCATCCATCTCATTAGGGTCTCTACCTTAACAACGAAGAAATTCGTGCTTATGTACTTAGCAGAAAAGAGCATCGTGTGTGCTTGTCCTGTTGGTTTACTTCTCCAGTTTGAGCTCAAGTTACTCTCTTGCTATTGAGTTTACATGGTCAGAACAGTTTGAGATACTATTATCTTTAGCTTCTGCAAAGAATGTTCGGAATTTGAAAATTAAGATAGGGAAAACCAATTTGAGGAGTTCACTTTGTTCGAGAGAAGACCTTATTCTTATAACTTTACTCGGTGGAGAATAGTGATACATCATCTAGAATATTTATTCCAAAAGCTTGGTAAAATAGGAAACAACATAACTAAATGAAAATTATTGTTTAAAGGGATTCCTAGTTAAGGTAGAAAACCATATATTTGATAGACAAGTAGCATGCATTAATTCAGGAAAATCAGAATAACAAATGTTAAAACATGGGGACCCTAACATGAGTTATGCCTAACACGGAATATGAAGTTTGTTTTTACTGCAAAAGGAATGCTGTATGATATTCAGATTTGAATGCATGTTTTAGCAACAACACTTGATCTATGCAAAATTATTGAATACTCAGCCATATGATACTGATTTTGTGTTTGGATGTGTCAGGTATTGGAGATCAATGCAAGAATGGAGGAGTCACAAACTTTGTGAAGCTTTTAAGTGATTGGTCTGGTTCTCAAGGATACTGCATGTACGCTATTATTAAACTTTGTTATATTTTTTATCTCATGTGTTTAGTGTTATTTCACTTTTTGGTTGTATTTCCTTATCCTATAGCATATTTCAAGGATCAGGTAATTTTGGTTCCAATGTGCTATAGGTAGAGGCAGTTGCACAAAATGTTTCACAATATGGCTGAAAGTCAATGAGATAGAGGGTTTTTATAATCATATCACTTTTTGTTCTTTCATAACCTCAGTAATATAGATAAATTTCTTTTAACCTGAAAATTTACATTAGGGATGTAACGATTCCATGTTTACTTGGTCTATCTGTAGAGAAATTGGAACTGGAATGTGGACTTCTTGGACCAAGCCCCTATTAAAACAGGTGACTCTCGAATGACGTGCATTGGTTTTAATGAAGTTTGGTGTTTGACAATTTGAGTAACAATTGATTTACTCTCTATCCTTGCAGACGGCTATTGCCTGTGAGAAGGTGGTGAAATTGTTTGGTAATTTTCTGTCCTGGTGGTTAATCATAACTTGTTTTTAAGGAAGTGTTTGTTCCTATCTATAGGTCAAGAAAATGAGTGAACTAAATCAAGGTTACAACATTGTTGGACTTTCTCAGGTAAATCTATACTATGCAATGCAGCAACAGTATTTTTGTTTTTTTGCGATCAATGTTGTGAGACTGTTGGTTTGTACTTTGATGTTTTTGGACCAAGTCCAATTTTGTCTGAGAATTTTGTAAAGATTGATCTTTATGATGCCAAATTTCATCTGTTTTGCTTGTATATGTTTGTAGAACATTTGAAGCATGCAATAATGTAATACTATTTATGGATTAAATGCACAGATATATGAATATATATCTAATGGGCAAAGTTAAACCTAGACTGGTTCTTCTGGTTATGCCGATAACTAGTAACCTAGACCTTTAACGAGACCAGTTCACCCTATTGGGTTATAGAGGTATCAAAACCAGAAAATTATGATAGTTTTTTTTCCAGCTTGTTCAAATCTGTGTTCTAGTATTGTATTACTCAGCATTTTTTGAGATAAAATGATAGAGATGGGATCAGATTGCTCAAGTAAAGGAAAGTATAGTATGAATAATGCTAGGAACATACTCTCTAACGTACACATCTCAACAAACTCTCTTCTATTGGTTGAAATTTATACCGGTTCCACCAAATTATGTGGTTCTCATATGAATTTTAACCAATTGAAGGGAGTATGTTGAGATATGTGTGTTAGAGAGCGTGTTGCTAGCACTCCTCGTACAATATTATTTCCACCCATTTAAATCCCAATCCCTCTCGTGCTTCTAAGAGGAGCAAACCATATGATAAACTGAAACCGGTGAAATGGTATTAATAATTATAACAAACTCAGAGGATGCTGGTTTCCTGTGTTTTTTTTCTGGTTTTCCGGTATATCGGTGACCCCTGTTTGCTGTTTTTTCTCCCCGCGAGTTTGTTGTGCATCTTGCACGCTCTCGACGTGAATAAATTTTGCTGATTCCAAAAAAAAAAAAAAAACTCAGAGGATGAGTCCTCTATACAAAAGGTTTATGAAAACAGTAAATGAGAAAGGGATGGAGATAAATCTTCTTCCAAAAGAGAGTAAATGATACTATGAACAACGAGAGCACCCCTCTGAGATGGGAATCACCCTGTACTCGGCCCCTGAATTCCCACTTCACACTCATCATGCCCCTTCCTCGTTCTATTGCTTTCCTTTTATAATCAATTATGTTAATTCCTCTCCTCCACATTAATAATAGGCCTACCATCAAAAGTGGGCCTAACAACTTCCCACACTCCCCAGTTTCCACGTGCGTTGAAGGTTGTTACCCGAGGCCACCTCGCCTTTATGGGAATCCATTCCCTTACTACACCTGCTTATTATTACTAAACTAAATCTCAGCTTAGGGTTTTACTATACATGCATTTCAATCTTAGTCATCTTTGTGTTTGACTATTTATGCATTTCAATAAAAGTTTCCCTATTTTAACAGCATATTAATTCTTTTGGTTATTAGGGCAACGTGATTGGTAGAGGGATTATTGAATTTTGTGACGGCGGACCTCCGGTAAGCGCTAACTTGTTTACTATAAATTAGAATTAGGAGGCTTGTATAATAATATAAAAAAGGATTGGCATCTTATCTTTTGTAACATATCATTCGCATCATATTAGTATGATTTTATTAATCTGGGTATTTATTTTCCTTCCTCTAAACATAAAGGACCAAAACCCAATAGTTTTTGCAAGACTTCAGTTCCTCTAAATTTTCTTTGCTCTTAGTACTTAATCTATTTACACCGATATTTTATGCAGTGTATTTCACTTGTATCCTTTGCATGTGATTCAGGTAAAGAATTTTATATCCCTGGGTGGTCCACATGCTGGTACGGCTTCTATTCCGTTTTGCGGGGTATGTGATTGTTATACTGCTGTGTCCAGAAAGTCTTTGTCATTCTTCTATATTCTATTTTCTTTTTCTAAGGTTAAGAAGTAAAAATGAATTTGATCCACTAGATGATGATGACTTTCTATGTACAAGTGCAAAGACTAATAATGAAACATTATTTCGGAAAACTGCTTGAATAGAAAGTGTAATACCAAAGTTGTCTGATATGATAAATAAAGGGAACTTTCAATATTATTAACTTTTTCATAGACATTGCACTGAATCAGGAAATTGAAGAAAAACAATTATAAATCAAAGTTAGGATAGTTGGGTCCTAAAGACACCAGAGTCAGGTCAAGCCTCATGGTCACAGTTCAAAAAGCACTTACAGAGTTACTAATAGATTACCCATTAACAAGAAAGTGATATTTCAAGTTTTGATTGGTTACAATGTGTATCCATGCAGTGACACAATGTGAGAGGATGTACTTGTTCTAAAGGCTCAAATCAAATAATATTTTTTGAAATAATTTTTTTTAAAGGAAGCTTGAGTCTGTACATGTCTACTCCCGACAATTCTCTTAAGATTTTTTATTGACTTTCATTTCTTTGAATAATCAGTTATTGGGTTCTTGCTACCTGCCCTGAATCGTACACCTCAACCCCGCCGGCCCCCCAAAAAAAGCTCGGTGAACCAAACAGTGTTGTCAAATAGCTGCACTATAGTGCTATAGCGTACCAGAATTTGAAAAAGTTGGTATTGTTCTGAAATATACATATTTAGTATAGTTTTGTCAAGTACTAGCCAGAGCAGCTGTGTAGTGCAGGAGCATTTGAACAAACCACTATTTTCCTAATACGCAATTGACAACACTGGAATGATGTTTCTCATAGTTTACCCACTTATTTCATGTTTTTTCTGTCCAAAGCGGTCCCATGTTGGTTCCCTGTAATATACTCATCCACTCACCTCGTTTCCTTTCTTTTCATTAGGCTGAAAATATCTTCCTTCTTGATTAATGATAGGAAACTGGATAATGGAGCATTGTTTGATAAAAACATTCACCGGAATTTCGTCCTTTGTACTTATAATCTGATATCCATATCTAAGGAAGATCTGTAACCGATGAAAAACGCTTCAAAAAATTAGAAATGAAAATAGAAACCCTGCAGACACTTGAAGGGGCCTCGCCCTACCTGCCAGTTGTGCATGTTGTTATATTACAAATGCTCATAATGATTATCTCTTATCTTTCCCTCAATCGTTGGCACAATTTATGTTCTTTTCTTCTTAAGGAGCCTGATATAAAAATTCCATTCTTAAGGAATTTGCCGAACCAATTTATATGGAGTGACCATTACTCTATAGGAGTCTGTCCTAATGTTATGAACTTTTAACTATGATTCTAGGGTTTAAGCATGCTCTTGGGTGTGACAATTTGTATCGGATAAACATGATGATTTTATCATACTATTTCAATTAATAAGCATATTATAGAGATTGTAATTTATATCACTACCGCCGGTAGGTAAAACACACCCAATTTCAAAATCTATCTTATTTCCATTGTAATATTTTTTTTAATACGTGACGGGTCATGAAGTCTTAATGCTTAATGTTTAACTTGCCATATCTATTGATTGAGTAAAAACATTTGAAATTTTAATAACTAAGCTGTTAAATATCTGCTAAATTTTAATAAAATTCACACAAGTTGTTATCTATGTTTTTCCAGTCTGAGAAGGTATGCACCCTTATCGACAATGTAATAAAATTTGGGGTCTACAGCAGCATAGTCCAGGTTTCAACTTTGCCTTTTACTCTTTTTATGTCATTGAAATGATAATAATTTTTCTTCTTGAAATCCCTTCTTAATACAAATGGCATACTTCCCTGACTTTTTCGAATGTGTTGATGCAGAATTCTCTGGCTCCTACTGGCTATGTTAAAATGCCAATTGTGAGTATGATCAATGCTTTTCTCAAGTATCTCTGTTTTAGTTGTTACTTTCATCAACATTTCTTTCAATCTTCAAACATCTCAAGTCTCAGCCATGCACAAAGATTGATGTTTGTGGTGCAATTCTTTATACTGCATCACAATGCAGTCTTGACATGTCTTGTCAGTTGCATTCATTTTACTGAAGTACCATTCAATATAGGTTTCCCTTTGCTTGTTTGATTGCTTGTTGCACAAACACTTCATATTGAAGACGTGTCCGGTGTCCAACACGTGTTGGTGTCGGAGACCGACATAGGACACATGTGGCATATTAATAACTCCTTTTTTTTTTTCTTTTCAAATTGTTAGCGGTGTCGGCGTGTCAGTATTAGTGGCATATCTGATATCTGTTTCATAGCATTTGTCACATTCGTAAAGTATTATGGTATACTATCTTTGATCAATAACATTTTGTTCTATGAAATTTCCTCACTATGGACATGACCTACAAGTTAGATGAAAGGAAAAATAATCTTTGTTTTTATTTTTTCTCAGGATATTGCTGGCTACCTTAAAGGGTGTAAGTTCCTTCCAAAGCTTAACAATGAAATCATCAATAAGAGGAACTCCACTTATAGCAAACGATTTGCTAGCTTAGAAAACCTGGTCCTTATTATGGTGCGTTAAAAGAACTGTGTTTTAATGTCTTCTGATCTCTCTTGTTAATTTAAAACCTTTCTACTTACAAATATTTGTCAGTATGTCTTATCGATCTTTCTCTGTTTGTCTGCATGAAAACTAGTTTGACCATGATACGATTTTAATACCAAAAGAAACAGCATGGTTTGGTTTTTATCCAGATGGAGCCTTACATTCTGTTTTACCACCACAACAGGTAATATAAACATTTCATATCTGCAGTTTATTTTGCATTGTTCCTATCTGTTGAGGGCGGGTTATATGGTGGACCAGTACTTAAAAACCACCTGAACCTCTAATTACAATCGACAACGCCTCTCAGAAGTAGATGCTCATGGTCCTCATCGTTCTTATTCCTGAGACGGTGACTTGATCGTAGCCAATTCGTTAAAAACAAGGAAACGACAGTATGAGCTGAATTTTGAGGCACACATTCTTTTTCCTTTGTTTTTAACAAACCAATACCGACCAAGTCATCATCTTGGTCGTGAGGACAAGAAAGAGCATGAACTTCTACTTTTTGAATGTAATGTTTGTTGTCATCGAAACTTCAAACCATTTACAAGTACCAGTCTATGGTGGACCATCTATCAATGTGGTTTACGGTAGAAGTTGCCATGTGTTGTGCGTAATTATCTCTCCTGCTATCTTCACTGGGCTGATTTTTCACCTCTTGGAAATATGATTGTTCAAAACATATTGAAGCTATTTATATACCATTTTTCATAATTGGACATTTTATGTCAAAAGCAAGCTTTGTTTTGTGAATGCAGACTAAGCTGTATACTGAAGATTGGATTGGCTTAAGGGCATTAGATGAAGCTGGGAAAGTTAAATTCCTGAACTTTTCAGGAGATCACCTGGATATCTCACACAGTGAGATGAAAACTTATATAGTGCCATATTTGAAGGACCATGATCATATAGTGCCATATTTGAAGAACCAAATGAAAGAATATTGATTCCAACCTTCAAAAATCATTGGGGCTTGAATGTATATTTCTTGCATTGACATTGATAAGTGATAACTATTGTTGATAATTCATTATTATATATTAATTTAGAATTCACATGAAATAATTACTACATATACATGTGAAATATTTTCCTCGTTTATTTTAAGTTCTTGCATTTTCACGTGAAATAATAAATATGAAATTGTTTAAACATGTAACATATAAATTTTAACATATCCTATCATATTTTGAAGGTTTTATAAATTTTAGATTATTGAGTTCATGGTTATTGATTAATTTTTAACGCTCTAAACGTGTATTTGACCCGTAAAGCTAATCAAATCACATTTCATAACCCACTTGAGATGGTCAAATAATGTTGGTTTGAGACCTTGGAGTGTGCTACTCTCAAGATCTCAGGTTTGATTCCTCCAATGCCAATTTTGGTGATCATTTCATAAAAAGTGCAAGTGGACGGTGTGATAAAAAAAATTGGCGCCAAATTCATACCCCATGCAAGGAACTTAAAATCTCGCAGACGACCTTGAGGGCGGGGTTCAGCCAGGTTCCAGACTACAATGGTATAATTATAATCATCGACAAGGGTATGGTTATAATCATGTGAGTCAACAAGGGTATGACTTATAAAAACAAAATTAGACGTCAAGCTCATACATCGTGCAAGACACTTAAAATCTCACTGACGACATTGAGGATGGAGGCTCAACTAGGGTTCCAAACAACAATATAATTGTAATCATCAACAAGGGTATGATAATAAGGTGGAGTTTAGGATTTGAACTTGTTTCCTTAATTAGTAAGTTTAAATAATAGGATTTATCAGCTTAATTGATTCATAATTGACTTGTTTTTTCATATTTTTTTCGTGTTGATTGAGTTCCTCCATTCTACTTGCATCCAAAATCATACCTTTCCAAAAAAACTTAGAGATGAAAATTCCAATGCATGTTCCTCAATGTGAGTATTTTAGAATTTGAGGAATGTGGCACAGAAGGACAGGGTGGTGGATTAATTCATGGCATCTCTACTTTTTCCCTAAAGGAAAGAGTAACTTTCTTATTTCTTATTTATATGCTTTAAGTTAATACAATATATAAAAAAATTGACTGTTTATTGATGGGTAAACAAGAATTTCCCAAGCAATATTGTTTTACTAAATAGATGCCGCCATTGATAAACAGTCAAAGAAGAACAAATAGAACGAGGAGAAAAAGAAACCCGACAACAAAAAAGTCGATGAGAGAAAACCGAAGAAAAATCCCCCAAACAAGTTAGAAATCTCAGTACCTTCTTCAATATAATGCGCAACAACAACACAAAAACAAAACTCATCCTAGTTGATTCATAATTGACTCGTTTTTGTCTTTCTTTTTCGTGTTGATTGAGTTCCTCTTCGTTTTTATTTTGTTTGAATTTTCACTTGAATAGCTTTACCTCAATAACTATTTTAATTTTATTTTTTTCAGTTGGTTCAAAACACGATCATTTTTTAGACTAGTTGATAGATGCAAAGGAAATTGTACCATATATGACCGAGAAGGTGATACGAAATGTGGAGATGGTTCAACCAAAGAAAGATGATGGTAAGAATAAAGAGAAAGATGAAGGGAAATCAAACTTAAGGGGCACCAATATATATAACAAAACTTGTGCATGGTAGAACCCATATGTATATGTGACTTATAAAAAAAGTTTTTGCCAGCTTACGGAACACTCTTTAAAAACTTTAAAATAAGAAATTATTTTTTAGAAAAGTTAAATATTTTATTTTTCAATACATTAATTACACAAATTTTCATAAAAAATATCATTTAAAATCATTTAAGAATGTCCCAAAGACACTCGTTAGCATTTCCCATAAAAAAAGAGGCTTGGATGTTTGTAAAAATAACCAATCAAAACTTCCTTCATGTTGTTTTTTGTTTTTTTTTTACGATAGCTTCCTTCAAAATTTAGTGTCGTCTTCGAATCTAAGACACCACAAAAGATATTCAGCTAACAATGTGGATATCACTGGTTGTACTTGGCCTTACAGACAATTCTTTTAATATTCTAACAGTGGTAAATTCTAACCTTTTTTTTTCTTTTTTTCTTTTTTGTTAATAATATTTTATGTCTTAATAAATCATTTTCCAATCTCATCACACAAAGTGCGCAGTTTGACTTGGTATGTAACAAAACAATATTGGCATTATTTTCGGACAATTGATATTTGAGAACAATTTCTCCATCAAATGTAACAAAGTTCTTCAATATTCCTCCAACACCTTATTTTGGCAAAGTTTCATTTCTTTTGGTAAGAAATTGATGTTATGTTTCTTCAAACTATTTTGATTTTCTCATTTTATAAATGTTGAATGCTAAAGAAAGTTATATATATTTTTCTTTCAAACTATACGTATTTTCTGATTTCTATGAATGTTGATTTTGTTGATCTATAGTTACCATGGATCCCTTTAAAGGTCAAGGTGGCATTCAAATGCTTCTAACTGCTGAACAAGAAGCCCAACACATTGTTTCAAATGCAAGAAATTGTAAGATCCAATGTTTTTTTTTTATTCTTATCTCTTTGTAGTACAAAATTATGAAGCACCAACACAAACACGGACAATAGATATGGCACTGACACATTGATACTAGTACTAGTTTGAGAAAATCGTTTAACTGAATGTGATCACATATACAGTCCCATGTATGACACCGAATACGTCTTCAATCACTCTCGAGTCACACATTAAATGAGATGCAGTCTAGAAAACGTTGGCCAGTCAAACATTTATCACCTTACAAGTTAGTTTTGTGAGGTTGAAATATGTCCAATCCATATTCCAAAATGATGTAAAGAGTGTTTTTATGATTTATTGTGCCCCACATGCATACTACTTTGTCGCTCTGGTCACAAAGGTCTAATCTCGAGCATGAGAGTCTGTTCGTAATCTGACATTGTATAAAATATATGGTCTAAACAAGTGTTCATAAGTGGGATGCATTATTCACCTTATAAGTTAATTTTGTGATGATGAATTAGGTTTAACCCAAAAAAAAAAAATTGTCATAATTTTTACTAATATGATGAAATGAATGAAAAATTCATAGTGAGGACTCAAAGGTTGAAGCAAGCAAAAGATGAAGCTGAAAGGGAGGCAGCTCAATACAGATCTCACATGGAAGAAGAATATCAAAAGTCACTTACAGAGGTATATATGCACACACATTTATATATGGATTTAATTTGCATGTTTAGTAAATATTTTTGTACATTCATTTTGTTATTATAGATCCTAAAATATTTTCATAAATGTGTATATATGGTGAGATTTGATTGAATGCAAATGGAAAAAAATAACAATAAATTTTTATTTGATATCTAAGGCATCATAGTTCAAAATTTAAATAAGAGTGACCAATATTTATTTGATTAAGGAAATTTATTTATTTGGTATTGATTGAGTTTCCTTTAGACAACTGGGAGCTCTGGATCAAATGTAAAAAGGCTTGATCAAGAGACAGATGCTAAGATTGGAGACTTAAAGCAATCAGGTTCAAAGGTCTCAACAGAAGTTGTTGACATGCTACTCAAGTATGTTACAAATATTAAAACATAATGGCCTAAGGTTAGTATTTAATTCCTAGCTCTTTCAAATTATTTTGCAATTAGCCATAAATGAAACCTTGTTTCTTGTTTTGATAAAAAAACTTAAATGTGGAAACTATAGTTTATGAAGATGAAAAAATAACAATGAACTTTAACCTTTTTTATAGTCTAAATGATGATGAAACTTAAAGCTTAAAATTTCATATATTTGTAAACAGCATAATTAATCCCATTACTGTATGTGTGAATGGTGGGTAGAAAATACTACAACTGCTCAACTATTATATATGTACCAATGTTAGTTGTTCAAAGTATCAAACTGGTTCAATCAGTAAAGATTCAACTCATATCTCGTAAGGATCAGGGTTTGAATTTTGTTACCGATGCGTTAGGATTTTGTTTGTGAACAATGTAAGTGCATTTGTTAGTATATTTTAAATCTTGAGGCTTTCACCGACTTTGGTTAGTCTTTGAAATCCAATCCACCTGAACTTTATTGATGAATTAGAAAAACTAGGTAAACTTATAGATATTTTGATGATATGTAAATCAAATAAACTTATAGATATTTCTTTTCTTTTTTTATGAAATACAATTTATAAACTAGGATTTTAGATAAAATTACCATGAAATACAATAAAACAGTCATAGACAATGCCATGATCATCACTAACACAATTTAGGATGACTTATATTTCAAATAGTTTTTTGTTGATTACTATATTCAATTGCAAATCTATTGCTTATGGTTTTTTATTATTCAGTAATTGATGAAGACAACAATATGAGAAGTCATCACCTACAATAAAACAAGCAGAGCTAAGAAGATTGATTAGTTGATTTCACTCTGGATAGACAATGCATAAAGATTTAGCTACAAGCTCCTGCCTCCACCAAAAATCACTTGTCACAAAGTGAACAAAAGCTTTGATTTTCTCTAGTATTTACTATATATACTTAGTAATATATATGTAACCTTAGAAAATTTCGAAATCATAATGTTTTACATGGTATGATTTTTTTTCTTTCTTCAATTGATGTGAAATAACTCCCAAGGTTAGAGACAATTATTCCCTTTACTCGAAATTTCCTTAGGTCAATGTAGTCGATCCGTTTAAGTTGTTCCATAGAAATCAGATGACTCAAATCATATGATTTTAGAATTAAAATTTGGGTTATGCTATTGCTAAGGCACAAATTAGGAAGTTGAATAAGGAATTAAAAAATAAATTATGCACTGAAAAAATAAATGTTTAAATTTTTAAGACATTGAATATACAATTTTTATTCACTTAGACACAAGTTAACATTTTTCTTAAAATTTTAACCTCTAATCTTGAACACGATTGAGATCATTTACCGGTTGCAGTGACAAAAAAAATCCATTTCCACCTAACAACGAAAGAAGAATATGATAGATAAAGAAAAGTTGTAACCTACTATAACTCCATAAGTAAGAAAGGAATTGTCAATAAGGATTGTTCAGTTGATGAAATTGAACACTATCAAGATACCATGATTTGAATATTGGTTTTGTTAAACGTGCTATAGGTGTTGCTTACTTCGATAACTAATATGTACCGATGAACATGATTGACTCTCTCGTAGAAAGACTCATTTTCAACCATATTTTTTCGTCCGCAAAACTTGAACTCGATACTTTACTTAAAAGATTTGAATCAAATTTAATTTGACAAACATATTGTGCACTGCACTCTTTTAAAATAAGAAAAAACACAAAAATTATATACATGTTATTACAAAATTTTATTGTGATATTATATAGCCCCAAATTTAAAGTTTATATAAGATTGTGTATGATTTGATCCGAGTAAAAAAAAAAAGTGATTTGATCTTAATATCACGTTAATTAACCATTGATTTAACGAAATTCAAAATTTATAGTAAGTTTTTTTAACGCCTCAAAAAAATGTTTCTTTAAAAACAATATTTAAAATCTCTTTTCTGCACCTCTCAAATTTGATTCTATCTTTATCATAATTATATCATAATTTGTTAACCAATTGGCTTGCAAAGGTTCAACAATATTTAACGAATAAACATCTACATATGACCAATATATTTACCAAGGACTGATCATAATTTACACGTTAGAAAAATCCTTATATTTAAAATTTTTAAAAGAAAATATGATGATTAAATTAGAAGGAAAAAAAAATACTATTATCTACCTCTAGTGTATAGCAAATTAAATTGTGCAAAATTTGAAGTGTATAAAACCAAATTTAACCTTACAATTTTCTTGTTCCCAAACCCCCGGTGCTCAAATAGATACCAAAGTATTGAAAAATAAAACATTTTTCTTGCTTCTAGTTTTATCCAATTAATAAAGGCTGCCTGTCTGGAAACACGGTAAATTTGACAAAATCACGACATTGTAAGTTTGACGAAATCACCAAGACATTGTGATTCAGTTAAAACTCTAAAGTGTAACTTTTGCCAAAATTACAGTGACACACCGTGATTATGCTAAACTCACGGTCAAATGTAGACTAAAAATCTATTAGAATTGAAGAGCCAAATCAAAGCAATATTATAAATGCATATTCCACTGAGATTCTATTGCAAATAAATGGGGTAATTCATAATTAAAGTAAACCAAAACACCTTTAGTAAATATCTTAAAGTAACTCTAAACTCATAATAGTACATAAATAATACACAGAAAAATTAATCATCAAGGCCATAAAATTTATACCAATTTGCCTAGTCTAGTTTAGCCTTGACATTAAAATATTGTTACAAGAAGAGCTAGAAATACATCTCAACATATAAGAACACTTGGCTACGAAGTTCTAAAACAAAAAGTTCATAGATAAAGAGAACCAACCTTGTCAATTTATAACTCGCTTCACTTTCAACAAAGATCAGTGAGCAGTGTTCTTATGGCAAGTTGGTGATTTGTGTCCATGTGAAAAATATCAGATTCACAATGTTCAATATGGTTTTAGAAAATGGACAGTTTAAACAACAGATGCATTTGATCTACACAGTATGCTCTATATGGTGATACTCAAGATTACGAAGAACAATCCTGGCAAAGATTTTTGCTTCGAGAGGCGCAGTTGCTGCGGCAGCGGCACTACGCAGAACTCTTGCTGCACCGGCTTTCTGCATGAGACTGGCATGGTGAACAGCGTGTCGTCCACCAGGAATCGTAAACTGCACAGTTGAAAGAAAAACCATATGAAGTCAGAATTCAAACTCAATATAGATCAGGGTTTTAAATAATGGCTGTGGTCACATTGTGATCTTTGATGTTGTGGAGTATCACGGTCATATGTGGCAGCATTATGATTTCGGCAATATCAAAATCATTATGCTGCGACACATTGTGGTGGCAGACCTTTATTTAAAACCCTAGTATAGATGAAAACCAAGCAGGTTGCTACAGTTACCTGAAGAAGAGCAAATGCTGCACAAGCTTTGAGTATAGACGATGGATTTCTTAGCATAGTAACAAATCTTCCAACTTCAGCACCACTGAGGAACAATGAAAATAAAATCAGGTAAATTATCTTCGAAATAAAGAAAAAATGATGCGAGGTTGATAGGGAAAATGTGAGTGTGATGAAAGTTAGAACTATAGGAGCACAGTAATTCCCGTGAATTTAGATATGTATGAGAAAAATCAGCCTAACATTTTCACCGAATGATTGAATGATGCATTCTGATATAGAAAAAGTTAAACTAAAGGATAGCTTAATATCATTTCTTACTAAGTATTTACTTCTTGGTCTAAGTTTTCATGAAGTGCGGATTCGGAATAAGATGATTGCTCAAAATTGTCAATGGCGTGACTAATTCAGTACACAAAGATGACTAGAGAAACTTAAATTTGTACATTCTATTGCATTGAAAATGTAAAACAGATTATTCTTTATGCCGAAACCCAGAATACCAAAAATTTCTGCTGCTGTAAATGGCTTTCTATCATGAGAAAATATGACTAAATAAGTTAGCTATGAAAGCAGTGACAAGACACTGGACACAACATTAACACGACACTGGTAGTAATTTGAGAATTAAAAGTAATTGAATGTGATCATGTCACATGTGACGGTGACAAAGCTACATAGTTAGAAAAGTACAACTTCATAATAAGAGCTACTTTGAGTGGCATTAGAAGGAAAGACAAACCTGCATCTCAGATGTCCGGCTTCTAGAATGCGAGCACTTTCCGTAACCTGTGCTAGTGCTGCAGGAGCTGACGATGAAGCGGCAGCTGCAAATGCTTGTTGATTAGAAAACATACGGACGAATGCTTCAATGTGTTTCAGAGCCATTCTTCTGGCTCCATCCAAGCCCACACTCTTAGAAACACTCTCTGACATGGTGCCGACTAAAGCAAATTCATCCATTCTGCAAAACACGTCGTGATACTCAAATAATATGCGTGAAGTGGTCTATCATATCAAGTTTAATCGGTTAAACACTGCATTTCACAATTTTCAATTGCTTCCAATATACATTTTACTGATCAAATTATTAATCCTTATTTATACTAATAGTAGACTCCTAATGCTGATTAAGGAAATAAATTATAATAAATGTGGAAATATATATTCTAAGTTGCTCCAAAACACTGTAAGATATTTTAATATCATTTTCTTATATTCAAACACTCTCTGTCAAACTAAAGCCTACTTGGCTTTAAGGGACTGTTTACTTTCTAACAACATTTTCAATATTTACTTTGTATGTAGGTGGCTGGAATAAACATTTGGTTATGGATTCCATTTCTAATTGTGATGACGAGAAAACGGAAGCTAACTAGAGAGAATGCATTTCTGGTGACACTGTGTTATGAAACTTTTCAGAATTTTTTAAAATATTTGATCTATTATTATTATGCATTCTCAGAAACTTCTACAAGACTTCCTCTCAAAAAAAAAAAAAAAAAAAAAACTTCCGTAAGACTTCTCTAATGTTAATTTTATCAGTGTAACAAAGAACATAGGAAACACCAAAAGTAAACGCACCCTAAGTTTGTTACAAGCAAGTTTTTTATCAAATTATTACCTCCCATCAAACATGTAGGCCAAAGCCAATGCCGCCATAAATCGTGCCATTTTTGACACTGATGAAGAGCAGAGCTCAACAAGTGCAGCTACTCCACCTTCCTCCACTATACGTAAGGCATTACCAGGGTTGAAAGCGAGATTCCATAGTGCTCCTGCAGCCGTTTCATGAACATCCTGGAAGCGGAGAGTGGTTTGGGTTTAATCAGCATTTGACATGTATAAAATATTAAGATGGGAAAACAATGTACAGACGAAAAACAATGTAAAATGCTTGTTAGACAAGAAATACATAAGGTGACTGGAATGCCAGAAATTGCACACACTAGGATACACAGAATTACCCATTGGAGGCTAAAATATATTAAAAAAAAAAAAAAACCATGTCCAGGTATCTTTATGGAAGCCCATTAATGCAACGAAAAATACATCAGCACCAACCCCCAAGACATGCTTTAGCATAATGGTTATACTTGAATGTATACCACGAAAGTCATCAAGTGTGATATTCTTTTGATCATGTTATCACTCACAGATCAAGGAAAACAGAGGTTTGTTCAAATTGCACGACGCAAAAGTGATATATTGCCTCTATAGCCACCATTTGACAACATTTTTCACTAAACAGCGTATCGCAGAACAATAATGATTTGGTCAAATTCTACAACCTATAGCCACTACTTACAACACTTTTTTTTATCAGAGTACAGTTAGAAAGAGCTAGTATATATGGTGACAATTTCTGAAATTGCAATAACTCAAGTAAATTTTTATCATAACCTATAGAAGTTGCTTTCTCAAAAGAAGGAGGAAGATACTAACAACAGCCTAGTGGCTAGCAGAAATTTTAAGTTATGTCTGTTTAACCACTTATTATAAACAACTATTATTAATACAAACCCAAAAGAGAAAAAGGCTTGATGAACACACCAATATAAGTGCATACAGCCACTACTCTACTATAGTCTAAAGCAACATTAAAAACTGCTAACAAGACTGGCGATGAACTAATCAATGAACGGAAATGAGATAATTTTTTGGCATTGTCATGTGCTGTCTGACGTTGATCAAATAAACATATAGACATTGAACATCAAGAAAATAAATTACCTCCGCTTCGGATCGTGCCAGTGCAATCAGAGGTGCAACGCCTCCTTCTCGTCCAATGGCAATGCTGAGCAAACAAAGACCAACATAAATGAATGTTAATATATATGTTCAAATGAAAGAATGAATTTGTCAATTATCACTTGGGTGTTCAGACTCAAATCTATATATTAGTCCAAATAAAACAAAAATGTTATAAATCTTCCATTAAAGTAACGATATATTAGAAAAACAAGAAAGCGGGAAAAAAAATAACATACAAAAGGTGAGATGAACTAGATCATTTAGCTTATTAGAGAAACTGAGAAGTAAAGACCAGAAAAGGCCATCTACTTCTTTTTTCTATGTTTTTGGCAAAATCATTTAGTTGGATTGAAAACTATTTATGATGCTGTCAAGAGGAGAAAAAGAAAAACCATGAGTAAATTCACAATATAGACCAAAGAATATATATTAATATAAATGATTACATTCAATGAACCTAAACACTATATTGGATAAAAAGACTAATTACACATACAACACTTGCCTTCAAGTTTGGAGCATATAGATCGTATGCACTATACTTTTTGCGCAAGAAGGAACGTCTCACAATTTAGTGAAGGCATCTGCTAGTTGATAATTGATAGGAACCTCTACCTGATAGGATATTTTTCTCAATGAAATCATAGTCTATATGTTTTGTCTGACCACCACTGAAACACTAGATTGGGGGTGACATGCAAACCTACTTACTTGGTTGTACTAGAGTTATTTACATAATATCCCAAAAATCAAAGTTCAATCATAAGTTGATCTAATCAAATTTGAGCAGCATTCAGCATGGACAGAGACTAGGTTGTGGAAATGTGATCAAACTAAAGCACTAGAACAAGTGCACTTAAGTAGAATAAGATGAGAGTTAGCCCTCCATCAAACTCCATCCAGAAATTGTCTATTTCCTAATAGGTTAGTCTTTGTATTTTCTTCCTCATTGGTTGCTAGTTTAATTACATTTCCATTTCAAAACAATAAGAATGCAAAACTACAACTGAAAATCACATATATTGGTTCTGGAAATGCTTAAATTGTCTAGTATTTATAATTTATAATAGAAAATGAACCATTTTAAATTGCACAATAACCCAAGATTATAAATAAACCAGACAGAACAGTCACCATCCCTTCCCATAAAAATAACTGTCCTTTCCAATGTGACTAGTGCATCCAAACTTGATTGAATCACTGAAAGACTTCATGCTTGCAACTAACCAAAATCCGTCATGCGGTGTTTTTTGTGTGAACCCGAGTGTTTGAATTACACAATCAAGTCCGTTTTGTGTAGGCTTAATGCAATAAATGCAAATAGTACAGCATAACTAGAACAATATCAAAGATCCTAATTATTATTTTTCAACACCCCATCATGCTGGAGCAGACAAATCATATGCACCAAGCTATCATAATTCTCTCATGTGTTTTCAACAATATCATAGTTTATCGAGCACTCCTCAAGGGCTTGGGAAAACATGTGTCAATTGATCATTTGAGCCAATAAAATTAGTGTTTTTTACACATAAATGAAATGACAATCTATCTCATTATGATTAGTTCTCTCATGGAATACTGAATTTGAGACAATATGCAAAGCAACTTGATCATCACAAATGAGAGTCACCTGCATTACCTCTCCAAATCTAAGTTCCTGAAGTAACTGCTTGAGTCATGTGAGTTGCTATTCTGCTAGGCACACGATCTAGCAACAACATTCTGCTTCCTACTTTTCCAAGAGATGAGGTTGCCCCCTAATGAGGTTGCCTTTCCAATCAACATGAGTATCCCTATCCCACAACTCAAGTATGACCATGGTTCTCATAAATGAAACCTTTTCTTTGAGCTTCCTTCATGCATCAAAATGTGAATAACGACAACCCAATGTTCTTTATTAGGTTAGTAAGAAATTGACTTACCACACTAACAGTAAAGGAGATATATGGGGAATGATAGTGAGGTAATTTAGTTTGCCTGCTAATATTCTATATCTTTCTGGATCTGAGTGGCTCCCCTTCATTTGGTAGAAACATTGGGATAAATAGCAGTGTCGGCAGGTTTAGCATTCATCAAACTTGTTTCCTCTAGAATGTCGATGACATAATTTCTGTGATATTGTAAGACCGTCCTTGAATTTTGCCACCTCTATCCCCCAACAAATAGTATAGTCTGCACAGATCTTTTGTCTGAAAATGGTGACAAATATGTTGATCTATCTGAGCAATACCATGAGGGATCACTGCCTATAATGACAACATCGACAACATACAGAACAAAGTAAATGCCAACTATGGTTGAATGGCAATAGGAAACTGAGTGATCTGACTCACTTTTAATCACACCAAACTACTAAACAACATTGCTAAATCTACTAAATCATTCTCGAGGAGATTGTTTAAGGTCATATAGAGACATGCGTAAGCAGAAAAATAGGCTAGTAGACTCCCCTCGAGCAACAAATCTAAGATGTTTCTCCATATAAACTTTGTCAATTAGATTCCAATGGAGGAAAGCATTCTTAATATCAAGTTGATGAAGAAGCTAATGGCGAATAGCAGCCATGGACAAGAACAAGTAAACAGATGTCAATTTCGATACTTGGAAAAAGGTATTTCCATAATCCAAGCCAGATACATGTGTATAACATTTAGCAACTAGTCTTGTCAGGACCAACTTTAATTGTAAAAACCAACTAACATCCCAAGTCCAAAGAAAGATACAGACTCAATGAATGCCACATCAAACGAGACCATATAGCTTCGCAGATTGGGGGAATGACAACAATAACCCTTTCTGATTCGCAAAGGCATTGTAAGCAGCGGAAAGGGCTTCAAACGCACCGGCATGCGCTCGGAAAGCTTTTGCGAGCCAGAGCTTCAAGTCGCACTTGAAAGTGCATTAAAGGTTTGATGGCGGCGTAATTATGGGAATGGCTTGATTGGGAGAGGCCGGTTCTGGTGGTGAGATCAGTTGTAAAAATTGTCACTGGAATAAGAGGCATTAGCTGCTGTCATAGGCGCTTGACAGGGCAGAACACAGCTGCCAATAAATGATTTACCGCCAGAGGGCAGATGGTCCAGGTAAACATGGTTTTAGGATTGCCTACCTTTAGGCTCTGGATACCACATTGAATAAGCGAAAAACTGAGAGACATATGGTGAAACCGTGTGTTTGAACTACACAATGGAGTCTTTCTTATATAGGCCTAAATGCTTAATGCAGTAATACAAATAAATATAATGATTGCTGTTTACCACCCCCCCCCCCCCCCCCCCAATATGTTGCTCAAGCTGGAAAAAAGGCCTATTGGAACATAGAATCCGAGAGGTTTCGTTCCGATACGTTTGTGCCATCGGAAATTATCTTCTGATATATGGGGGGGCTTCTTCCAGCAATGTGGGGGCCAATAGAGCAATTCCCAATAAATATAGGATAATCACAAAGATCCTAATCATATTTTCCCATTGACCGGTTGGCTACTCCAATAGTCCATCATATATGAAAGAGTAAAAGAATGTCTGAAGGATAAAGATTCACAAGAATAATATTGTCGGAAGGACATATAAATGGAACTGTAAGGTACCTATTGGCTTCAGAAACTGACAATCCCCATAGAGCACCAGCAGCCCTCTCTTGAAGTCCAGCAGAAGCATTAGAACAGGATTGAGCAAGAGTAACCTACATAAACCACCATGTAAAAGCATAAAAATATGAACATTTTAGTCTCTACAATGTTAAATGCTATTGTAAACAAATTACATGAGATCCATAAAAAGATTGATTTTATTTTGGAAAAAGATAAATGATTTGAATTAACTTTCAATTTAGTCCTTAAAGCATCACTCTCTCTCCAATTTAGTCTCTAAAATATATAAAAATAATAAGAAATCCCTAAACTACATGAAAATTCATCATGTTAGTCTCTAACATATTAATAGCAAGGACTAAGGAGACGCTTTTCATATACTAGAGGGAATACTTATTAGTTTATATACTTTAGAAAGAAAAAAAAAAGTTAGCTAAGCAAGGCACAAAACATACCAAAGCTTGAACTCCACCAGCTGCTGCAATGGCCTCTCGATTTCTATCGTCAAATGACAAATTCCAAAGTGCACCAGCAGCTTCTTGCCTATATAAATATGACAAAATGTGAAATCAACACAGGAACGAATGCAATATTTTTGCAGGTACAAGAGTACATGACAAAGAGAAGCACTAGAAGGAAAATTGTCAAAAACCAACTATCCCAAAAGCATAAGCTATGAATGATGTTATACTCATATTAACATTCCACAAGACACCCCTCATGTAAGAACGCTTTAGGATTGAAGTGGGGTTAATTCAAAGGTTGTAAGTCAATCTTTTCTATTTATAAGAATGAGAGTGACAAGGATTGAACTCTAAGCAATTGTCATAACCATTTGTATTGTTAGGTGAAACCACATCAATGGTTTAATACTTTCATAACATTTCTAACATACTCCCTCATGCAAGAACCATTTGCCTTAACATGTGGATAATGAACAATACACATGGTTCTATGCCACTAATTGGCAGTCAAGACAAGTCCAAAAATCAGGAAAACTCCATCAATGGACTTAGTGACAAACTTGACTCAAAACCTACCAGCAATGTCCCTTAGTCATTTCATTTATATGTTCCTCACTTGAACCAGTGTTGTCAATTGTGAATCACGGAAAATAGCGGTTTGTTCAAATTCCACTATGCTACAATGCCATAGCCACTATCTGACAAGTGACAACACTAGTGGAACAACGGTGGTCCTTGGCAGAATATTAAACATCAAAGAACAAATATTATGATCCTTGTTTTTATGTATCAAATTATTAAGAGCATCATTGGCAAAATACATTTTCTACATGTTTCCTCTATCTCCCTTTTCTCGTATCCATCTAATTCCTATATTTTCAATAAAGGCATAAAAAAGTAATAAGGCAGTAAACCAGCACGAATGTAAAAAACGAATAGAAGATTACCTGACACCCTCATGGGCAGAACGCGTAAGTTGAACAAGAGCCTCGAGAGCACCTGCTTCTTGTCCAACAGCAGCATTGTTACTGTTGCTATCTCCATGAGCAGCTAAATTTGCCAATGCACGAGCAGCCTAGTGTTCAAAAGGAATAATATTATTTAACCCACACCAATTCAGAGTTACATTACCACAATGGACAGGACAATAATTACAATTATACACACAATGAGTAATGTCACCAAGAAATCATAATGCATAGGGAAGGAACAATAGAATAAGACATGTATTTTATTATCCCAAATGTGGAGATGATCAATGACCAGAATGGACAACAATGTTGACCACATTTCCATCAAAATTGAAATGAAATGTTGAAAACAGTCTCTTTTCTCTCAATACAAACAAACACACACACGCGCGCACACACACACACAAAAAAAAAAGCTAATACCTTCACAAATGTAAAATGTGCGAAGTTCAATTAGGAAAACACAAGATAGAAAATAACTCCACCGGAATTGGATAGCCGTGTTATAGAATGAATCCAAAAATCGAATAAGAATAATAAAGGGACTTGGGCATTTCTAAGCCTTACAACTTCCAAGTTAAGGAATAGAAGCTAAAAATCAATTCAACCATTTCTACAATATCTGTCCCACAAAAAAATTCCCATGCAAAAAGGAAATAACAATTACTTATTCCTAATCTTCAATTGGCAGACATTATCAACCTAATAAAGTAGCTTCAAAGATTTTAGTAACAAAAATAGATGATACCCAAATTATAGAGAATATTACTACCTGCTCTTGCACTCCCTCAAATTTGCAGTGACGAGCGAGCATCACTAGAGCATGTACACCTCCTGCTAACGCAACCTCTGTACTGCACTTGTCATCAGCAGCCAAATTAGCCAATGCACCGGCTGCGCGTTCCTGAAAAAACAAAATCATTGTAAAACAACAACTTCTATTGTTGAACATATGAAGCAAGAAAGGTACTAAACACGATCACAATCATAAAATGAAGAAACTTACCAATACTCCATCTCCAGTAGAGGACCACTTGAATATAAGATCCACTAAAGCTTGTACTCCACCAGCTTCTGCAATGGCACCCTATGATGGAAGCCACTTCAGCTTTTACTTCAAACCGTACGCATTAAATTTCAAAAGAAAAATCAAATCAGATACAAAATCTAACCTTGTGCTCTTCTCCAACAGAGAGATTCCATAATCCTCCAGCAGCCTCTTCAGCCACCAGTTTGTTCATTGACCTAGCCAAACTAGCAAGGATCTCAATCCCGCCCTCTTCTGCAACCGCCTTGGCTACATTGGCATTCACGGACAAATTTGCAATAGCCTGTAAATTGAGAAGGTTCAGATTTTTCGTTGGTCAGATTTGTAAGCAAAACATTAAAAGACATCACACAGTGCACATAAACTGCACAATGGGTATGCATGCAAAAGGCATTGGCTATGGAGAGCTATGTAGCACCGACACTTGAAATTGGAGGTGTGTCCGGTATCTCACACAACATTGACACAAGTTTTCATTCAATTATTCCATTTTTTAAAATAATTATCGGTGTCACAATGTCAGTGTCGTGTAGAATACTAGCAAATAAGTATCAGTTTTTCCAACAACATATACAAGTAAAATTTATCAGAAATGGTCAGATGGACCAGAGATAGATACAAATGGAAAGAGAGAATACCTTAGCTGCCTCAGACTGAAGCCCTTCCCTGTAAGATTTTGCAAGGCCAAGAAGGAGGCGTATGCCACCATCTCGCATAACTGCTTCAGCCCTTCCACAATCGATGCTAGCATTTTCATCATCAATTACAACAAAAGTTGCAAGACCGGTGGCCGCCCTCTCCTGAACATCCTCTTGAGAACTCTGCATTAGACTAAGCAAGAGGGAGGCACCTTGTTCAACCCAAAAATTATCAAGACCACCCTGTTGAGGGCTCTCAGCAGAACGCAAAAGTATATGGGATAGCATCCATTCAAGCCAAGGTATGATTTCATCAAGGCCCTTATCATTGTAAGTCTTTGAAGTCTTCCAGTCCAAAAACACGTTCTTTCCTCTATTTGTATTGTCGGAAAATAAAGAAGCTAGTCCTTTAAAAATATCGGTTGATAGGGAAATCAACAACTTGTTCTTATATTTACTAGCAGAAAAGCTAGTCTCTTCTTCAAGGATAGGACAATTCAAAGCAATCAAAACCCTCAAACTTGGTGACGAGGATAACAATCTTGAAACAGCAGACGGACCGATATCAGTTCTTGAAACATCAAATCCAATCAGGTTAGGAAGCTTAAGATTCGAAACCACACTCCACTTCATACTTGGGGTCCCCGCAACAGAAAGGAAACGAACCGATTGCACATTTCCCAATGCAAGCTCGTCAACACTCAGGCAGTCGATGAACCCGATATCAGTCAACTTTGGACAATAGTTAGCCAATGCATTAATAGCATCAGAATTCACATCCCTAATGCCGGAGAGCCTGAGTTTCATCAAACTAGGACAGCAATGAGCTATTGCTCTTATAGCATCACTAGTGACTTTATCACAAAAATCTGGTCCAAGCACAAGACTCTCAAGTAACTCATGCCGTGCTACAACCACAGCAAGAGTTGCATCAGTCATCTTCCTGCAACCGTCACCGCTTATTTCGCGCAAGTTCTTAGCTCGAAGATGGAGTAATGCATCAGCCGAATCCGCGCCACGAAACCTAAGCTTCTGAAGATGCACACATCTAGAAGCAAGTGAAGCTGCAACATTGGCATCGAACTTATGCGAACGAAGATCCAAAGAACTCCACAAACACGTTGAGTTACCGAGAACCCTCCATGTCTTACAAGTTGCTGATAAACTAGCTCGATCGCGATAACTCAAACATGACAATAGCTGAATTACTGTATCATCAGGCAAACACCTCCAATCAACAACTCCTCCAACTTCCAAATCCGCTACCTCGTCTTGAATTTCTGGGCAACTCGAAACCGCATTTCCTTTGCCTTTTCTTGCCACTTTCCTCCTCACTCTACGGCTCATATTTCAAAAAAGTCACACCAAATTCAACACCTACACATTCAAACATAAAAACAAACAATCTCAAAACCACTGAATCAATTCACTGAATTCACCAACAAAACAACCTCAAATTCACAAATCCAAAAACCATTCCAAAATCTAACACAACCCTTCAATATAAAACAACCCTGTCACCCTAAAAAACCCTAATCATACATCAAAACCAATCAAATTAAACACAAATAAACACTACTAAAAATCAACAAAACAAAACAACCCAATTCAATATACAAGAAAATAAACAAAACCCAGAATTTATATCAAGCTAAAAACGCATAAAACCAATAAAAAAATTGTCTTTATTTCTCAAACCTTGAGCTCAAGCTATATGGTTGAAACCGCAAATCAGATGCATTTAAAACGAATTGCAATGAAATCAATGAACAAAGGGGTAGTGAAAATCGAAGCTGGTTGAAAAGGGTGAAGAGAATTGAACCTAGACCCTAGAAAGGGTCAAGGATATGAATGGAAAAGCTTCGAATGAAGAAGTGAAAGGGGTAACGGGTGATTGGGATGAGGAAGATGGTTGATGAAGGGTAGAGAGAGAAAGAGAATGTACCTAGAGAGAGAAAGAGAATTACAGCATTAGGGACGAAGAAGAAGAGAGAATGGGGAAGAATGAGAACAATAAACCTATATGAATTAAACTACAGCTCATAAAATCAGCAATTTTGTATCTATATATATTTTTTCCTATATACATTTTTGCGTATTTCTACGCAATATCAACTTTAAGTTGGTCCGAGTTGAATGATATCTGATCTTTTAAACAAGATTTTAGATTCGAGTCTTGTGGATGAAAAAACGTGGTTGGGGAGGAGAGATTCTATTAAATGTGGTTGGTGAAATTTCTCGATAGAAACTAGACGATGATAAAGTCGGTGGATTCATTATATATTAGGCTTTATAGTTGAATGCAAGAATAGTTTATGATTCTTTTGTGATCTATGACAGAGGAGAAGAGATCCCGCTAAAGGTGGTTAGTTAGGGTTTTTTTCGTGAGCAGATCGTCAATTAGGTTTCTTGAGAAAAATTAAACGGTAACAAATTTGATGGATATTTTGCATCAATCAAGGGGTGACAAGAAAATGTATATATTGGTGTTTATTGTTGAATACAAAGAATCGTCTTGGATCCTTCCCTTGATCCATGACATGGGAGAGGAGATCCCGTTAAGGGTGGTTAGTTAGGTTTCCAGCAAAAATTTAAAGAAAAAGTTTATGGATATTTTGCATCAGTAACGGGGCGATAAGAAAAGTATAGATTTGTCTCTATTGTTGAATGCAAGGAATAGTTTGGGATCTTCCCTAGATCCACAGCACGAGAGGATAGATCTCACTATAAGTTAGGTTTCTCGGAAAGAATTAAACAGTGACAAAGTTGGTAGATATTTTGCATCAATAACATGGGAAAAATATATTTGTCTTTATAGTTGAATGTGAAAAATAACATGAGATTATTCGCTTAATCCACAACATGAGATGTCAAGTTCATGTTTTTCATCTTTATCACGAGGTTAATATGTTTTGATGCTAATACTACTAAAAAAAGGTATACCAAACCATAAAGTAGTATAGAGTGATGAATGATTTAATTATTGTGACAGTTAACTTAAAATCAAGACTCTGCAGGAATCGTGGCACGATTGAAGGGCAACGTGGCACGATGCGTGGCACGATGGTGTGCTGACATAAACGTATTTTTGGGTGCAGATTTGTTCCACATTTTAAGCTACACTTTTACTATAAATATAGACCTTGTATCAGACTAAACTTTGAAATAGAGGGGGCTGAAACAAGGGTTTAGAAAGGCAACAACAAAACTAGGGTTTGTGTAGAGTTTGTCTCTTGCAACAAGCACTAGGGTTTAAGGGTTGATTCACCTTGGGAAACACTATTAGGATTGAGTCTCTTGGTTACGGGAAGAGATTGGGACTTTGGGTAGAATTAGGCGGGAGACTTATTCTTGTAACCCATTGATATCTCTTTTGTAAAGTTACTCATCATTATAGTGGAACGGAGGGCTGCTCTCTCCCGTAGATTAGGTCAATTTGTTGACCGAACTGGGTCAACAAATTCTTTTGTGTTCTCTCTTCTTCTCTCTCGTTGTTTTCTACTTTTGTTTGTGATTATAACTGTTACCCACTTGTTTTGGTTGCTTCATTATTCCTTGCTCCACACATCAAGTTGTTATTGGTGTGATTTTCATCAAATTCACAACAATTGGCGCCAACCGTGGGACAAGGGTCAAAGGATAATCAAGTACCATGGGTTCTCAATATCCCACTTCGAACCCATGGTACTTGATTATCCTTTGACCCTTGTCCCACAGTGGGAGCCAAGTGGGATATTGAGAAATTTATCGGAGATAATGATTTTGGGTTATGGAAGGTAAAAATGAAAGCGGTGTTAATACAACAAAAGTGTGAGAAAGCTTTGAAGGGTGAAGGTGCGTTACCGGTCACCATTTCATGAGCGGAGAAGACCGAGATGGTGGACAAGGCCAGGAGTGCCATTGTCTTGTGCCTCAGGGATAAAGTCTTGAGAGAAGTAGCAAAAGAACCAAACGCGACATCAATGTGGGCAAAGTTCGAGTCTTTGTACATGACAAAGTATTTGGTTCATCGGCAATTCCTAAAGCAACAACTCTACTCATTCAGGATGGTGGAGTCAAAGGCCATCATAGAGCAACTTACGGAGTTCAACAAAATTCTTGATGACCTAGAGAATATTGAGGTTCAACTTGAGGATGAAGATAAAGCTATACTCTTGTTGTGTGCTCTACCGAAATCTTTTGAATCGTTCAAAGATACCATGCTCTATGGCAAAGAAGGCATTGATACCTTCGAAGAAATTCAAGCGGCTTTGAGAACCAAGGAGTTGACAAAGTCCAAGGACTTGAGAATTCATGAAAGCGGTGAAGGTCTAAGTGTGTCAAGAGGGAACAGTGGAGGTAGAGGTAACCGGAGAAAGAGTGGTAACAAGTCAAAGTCTAAATGCTTTAACTATCACAAGATGGGTCACTTCATGAAGGACTGTCCGGAGATTAATGGTAACTCTGCATAAATTGCCTCTGAGGGTTATGAGGATGCATGTGCTCTGGTGGTGTGTTGTTTGGAGGATGAAGAAGGTGATGTGTCTCACCTTGAGAATGATGCCTAGTGAAGCAGTGGTCGTCTGGAGAGACGTTAAACACTCAACATCATCCTGGAGAGGCGGTGGTAAGAATATTCATGATCAGTCTGGAGAGGCGGAGGCACCAATACTCATGATCTACCTGTTGAGGTGGAGTTTCAAGGTTGAAGACATAGTGGGATGTTCGCATTTGCTAGTTGAGGTAGAGTACGCTCAGCTTGAGGTGGAGTTGAACACACCAGTAATGGTACGACTATGTAGGACCTTGGGTGCTATGCTCTATGGTGCGCAAGAGATTTCTTCATGAAGACGGAAGGCATTCTGGAGGTTGAAGAATGTATAGCACGGCTTGCGGGATTACCCTAAAAAAGGGCCAAGGGTGATTGGATGCAAGGAGACCTTTAAGGAAGCGGGAGATGTCCTATGTTGAATATGTTATGGTGAATGCTTATGGAACTAACTAAAATTCCTAGCGTAGTTGGACTGCAAGGACCTTCGAGAAGGCAGACGACATTCCGATGGTTGAAGGGGTTGAGGTGTGCACTTGTGGAACTACCTAAAATTTCTTAAGTAGTTTAGACACAAGGATCTTCGAAAAGGCGGAAGGCATTCCGATGGTTGAAGAGGTTAAGGTGTAAACTTGTGGAGCTACATGTTGTAGTGGGAAGTAAGGGAAAGAGCAGCAATGGTGGTTGATGTTAAATTGGCATCATCACTGATTTGAAGTCAAGGTGGAGAATTGTTAGAGTTAACTTAAAATCAGGCTTCTGCAGGAATCATGGCACGATTGAAGGGCAACGTGACACGATGGGATGTTTCAGTTATGAGGCAAGTCACTGGAAAAAACGTGGCACGATGGTGCGCTGACAGCGAATAACATAAACGTATTTTTGGGTGCAAATTTGTTCCAAATTTTAAGCTACACTTTTACTATAAATATAGACCTTGTACAGACTAAACTTTGAGATAGAGGGGGCTGAAACAAGAGTTTAGAAAGGCAACAACAAAACTAGGGTTTTTGTAGAGTTTGTCTCTTGGCAACAAGCACTAAGGTTTGAGGGTTGATTCACCTTGGGAGACACTATTAAGATTGAGTCTCTTGGTTACGGGAAGAGATTGAGACTTTGGGTAGAATTAGGCGGGAGACTTATTCTTGTAACTCATTGATATCTCTTTTGTAAAGTTACTCATCATTATAGTGGAACGGAGGGCTGCTCTCACCCTCATTCTAGGTCAATTTGTTGACCAAACTGGGTCAACAAATTCTTTTGTGTTCTCTCTTCTTCTCTCTCGCTGTTTTCTACTTTTGTTTGTGATTATAACTGGTACCCACTTGTTTTGGTTGCTTCATTATTCCTTGCTCCACACATCAAGTTGTTATTGGTGTGATTTTCATCGAATTCACAACAATTATGAGTCAAAAAGATGAAGGATTTAGATTTAATTGATGGTATGACCAAATATTAATGTAATAAACTTATTTGGTATTTATTAAATATACCAAATATGCAATAAAATAAAATTTATAGAATTTTAGAATTAACTATTATCGTATCAATATGGGTCATAAGTAGTTTTTTATATCCATTTTATGTCATTAAAGTATAGCGGTACTAAGCGCCAAGTAGATTGGCAAAATAAAAATACGAGAAATATGATAAGAGTTTGGAGCATCAAACAAACCTTGAATTGAATTGAAAAGTGTGACACTCGAAGTTAACGATTATAAAGACTAATCATTGAGGCATGAGGCATGTTCAATGAGATGTTATTGTTAGCTTTCTAGATAGTGTCAATAAATGATTTGAATTCACACCCAAACGACACTGATCTAGGGTTTATGCATGTATGATATTATATGGTGAAGAATGAAGACTTACATAAATTATCAGCAATATCCATAATATGCAACTTCTTTTGAAATTCAAAAACACAAACACTTCATATTTAAACGTACTTAACTTGGAGCACAAATGAGATGAGTGATCTCGTAAGAATTTTTTTTAGAAGCCTTCAAGATAGGACAAGGTGTTCTAAATGTTATCAAAGTGGGTCATCTCTCAGTATATTATTGTTTAGCAACACATAAAATAAAAATGGTAGCCACATGATACTTAAAGTTGATGATGGCAGAAAGTAATCTTTGTAAGAGCCAATTTGATATAGTCACAATAACTCACCTTAGATTTTGATGATAACAAAGCAAGCAAAGAAAATGAACATCATTGTCCAATGTTCTATTTGCAAAGCAATAATTTGTCTATAAATTATGGCTTCAAGTGTGCAAAATTCAAGTCTTTCAACTCTAAACAAGATAGCTAAACACAAGTTTAATAAAAGTCGAGGAATCCATAATATCATGTGCACATTACTCGTCCGAGTATGGACATAAAGAAGGTGGTTTACAAGCTCAAGACAAGTTGATCAGTCAAAGCAATTGGTTATCTGGTCAACGCAAAGTCATGAGGGAGCCAAATCATTGTATGTGCCTAAGCAAACCTCTGATCATAAGCACACAAGGAAATCAGATAAATTGTTTGGACATGACGATCTTATAGACAACCTGAACTCAACAAAGTGAAGATCAAACATCTAGCTTGAGCAATCCTCTGGATGATCCTCAATGAAACAAATCAAGCAATCATCTAGACTAAACTGAAGATTAAATCTCAAAAGCGTGAAGTGTTCATCCTAAAAGATCCTCTAAAGTTTAAGGATGTGAATCTCTAAAAACCATTTATCTTAAAGATATCACATTAAAACTAAAAACAAAACAAAAAAACGATAAAAGAGTAGAGATTTGTACAATTCGTACGAATATCCAACGACTCTTTTATCCAAATTTGTCTTGTTATCTCATGTCTATTTTCTCAACGGTAGCATTCTCTTCACTATACAAGAGAAGCTATTCAAGACACGTAAATTGTCTTTGCCCTTGTCTTCTCTTAGTTACACCTTCAAAATTCTGAAAAAGAAACAAGATCAGTGCATGTGTTTAAGACATCACACTTCAAAGGATATAAATACGTGTTCTACTTGATAGAGATAAGCAAGAAAAAGTCAAGAACATGATTTAAGAACTTATTCAAAATCCTCTAAAGTGAGAGTAAGTTAGATCATGTGTGAACCAATCGAGTAGTCGTAAGTACTCTTGAATTTATATATGACTTTGTTGAACCAAAGTGGGTTTTAGAACATTCCGTCTAAGGTTTTGATGATAACAATGTATAGAAGAATAGTTGGATATTCTAATGTTTGTTCAAGTGTGCATGATCATAGAATATAATTCTGACTCTAAAAGAGCGTGCTCTAAACACTAAAGAGAAAATCTAAAGCCCAAAACAAGTTCTGATGACAAGACTCTGATGGTCGACAAAAAGTCAAATCAGTATGCATCAAGTCATGAAGACAAGCTTTGATCTGAAAGAAAGCTCTCAAGGGTGAAATCAACGATCAATTCTCTGAAGATTATATGACCAATTTTTTCTTCTCATGGAACGTCATTTTCTATGTTTTGTAATACGTTTTTTCTCTGCTAAATTAAATGAAAACCACGTTGCAGAAAAGGACAAAGCCTTAGAGGCAAAGAAATTCTAAAGTGTTATTCAACAAAATTATCCTTTATAAGCAAAGATTTAAAACGTGAAGAAAGCTTGTGATGCACTGGCCAATGTCTTCAACAATGATTCTAGTCATTTATCCTATAAAAGCACCCTAAGCGTCAGAAGAACTAAGAGATTCACATGTTTTCAAACTATGCAAAAACTCTATTTAAATCTAAAGCACATAAACACTTGGAAACATTCTTAAAAACTTTATATCTTAGAAATTCTTAAGTGATTAGAAATCAATTTAGCTTAATTTAGTTTACCACTCTTTGAGTCTGAAGTGTAAACACCAATCAATTTATTTGTAAACTCTGATTGTAGAAGTTCTTAATGGGAGGCAGGAAATCTTAGACTTGTATGTCTAAGTAAATTGTAATATTGTATGATTATAGTGGAAAAATCTCTCAAGTGTAAGGGGATTGGACATAATCCTATATTTGGGGTGAACCAAGATAAATATTTGTGTTAATCTTTTCCCTCTTTATATGTTTGTCTTTTGCATCCTCTAATCAGATTTTAACTTAGAAAATATTTTCAGAAAAAGCCAATACAATTCAACTTCCCTTGTGTTTTTCTCACCTTTATATTTCTATTTATTATCCTCTCTTATGGTGTGTTTGATAATGAGAAGAAATCGAGAAGATAGAAAAAGATGAGAGAGAGAGTGATAGAAGAGAGAAAGATGTGAGAAATAGAGTTGATTTGATGCATTATTTGCTATAATAAAATGAGAGAAATAAATGTAAATGTTGGTTATTTATAAAGTACTAAAATATCCTAGCATTAAAAAACATCTCATTAAATTTATTTAGTACTATATTTATATTATAAAATGGTCTTTATGAGTTAAATCATTAGTTAACTCATTAAAGATGAATCAAAGTGATAAATCCACTGTCTTGAATAAAACCACATCCTTTTAAATTCACCCAAAAAAAAAAACAAAAAAAATCATTCGTTGGTCCAAATATTTACTTTGTTGTCCATAAAAAAATAAATATTCTCTATGTAGTTGGTACTAGTACCATAACTTCTCACCAGATTTCGATCCTTCTTTGAAAAGCAACACAAATTTTACTTTGATCATTTTTGTTGTGCTCTTGCATGCATGGGTGTTTGTGAACATATTTGTAAATTGAATGTATCAAAGATGGGGCAAACTTGGAAAATAAAAAAGAGATCGTCTTTCTCCACTATTCCTTCATGTACAAGGAGAAATAAAAAGACAGTGTGTCCCACCATTCGTTCTTCTGTCTTTGCAACTTTTATGCAAACCAACAAAAGAAAACTAATATATCTCTCTAAATTCTCTCTTAGAAACCTCTCTCTCTCTCCCTCTATTTCACCTACACTAAACATATAATTAAAAATTTATGATCCTAGAAATGACTGCGCCCAATATTCGAAACCCTTTGTAATAGTTTGGATAAATTATAAACACTTGGGATAGCTTGAAGAAACTTTAAACAATTGTACCATGTGGACTTGAGAAGACAAAGTAAACTAGTCTAAGTCAAAATCATTGTTGGGTAACCCATCATGGTTAGACAACCGGGGTAAGCGATAGAAGTGATGAACTTAGAAAATATTGATGCTTCGTGAAATATTGAGGTGGATACTTTGAGTACTATAATTACAAGTTATAGTGAAGGAAGTCTCGTGTGTGGGCGGTAAAGTCACTTTGTATATGGTTTTGATTGGACTAGTCATCAGGTTGATGTTAAACCATTATAAACATATTGTGTCATTCTCTCTCCCCCTTTTCTCTCTCTCTCTCTCTCTCTCTCTATATATATATATATATATATATATATATATTGATTTGCATTTTGTTTTATCCAAGTTCTTTATGGTTTAACTTCTCGTTGTTCTTTTGGTATCAAATGAAGTTAAATGTTTTGATAAAGAACCTGTGTATTTTACAGTTAACTACTATAAGAAAAGTTTTTCATAATAAAATTTTAAGTTGTAATAGTTAAAACAAAAGAATTTTCTAAAACGAAAAAACAGAATTCAAAACCTTTTTTCTTGTATTTTTTCCACCTTCAATCTCCATTAGGCATGCATACATACAATAGAGCAAAGTGTTTCTGATTAACTTAGCACTTCAAATTTGGTAACAAAAACATAACGACATAATATAGGGAGACCAGACTTAGGTTTAAACAAATGGCATACAATAGAGCAAAGTATTTATGATTAACTTAGCACTTCAAATTTGGTAACAAAAACATAACAACATAATATAGGAAGACCAGACTTAGGTTTAAACATATTATTTGAACGTAAAATTAGACAATTTAAGTCTATTTATGTTAAACTCCCCAAGTAAAAAGTAGGGAAAGAAATTCCACCAACTAAAGTAATGACTACTAATGTTAAAATTAACTATTTATTTGTACAAGTATTCCTTATCTAAAAAATTAATAAATATAAAAAGACGTCTCACTAGTAGGATGAAGACAATTGTTCCATATAATTCTAAATAGACAAGGGACAAGGTTTAAACTTATTCACAAAATGCTTGATATGAATGAGTTTATGCTTACCTTTGAAGATTGGAAAACCAAAATACTCAAAGGGAAGTGATCCTAAGTTCAAGACAATGATATTATACAAAAAGGATATCATGTTACTCATAATTAATCTTATAAAAAACTTTTGCATTTTATCAGACTAATACATTGACCAGAAGCTTCACCATAAATTTGAATTTATGTTTCACAACTTCAACATTTTTCTTTGCGCATTTACAAAATAACATGATATCCTCACTGTAAAAGGCATGATTAGACAATGTAATAATTTTCATACCAATTGTGAAGAAACTTTAATTTCTAAGCAGATTGAATAATCAAATCCAATTGTTCATATCTAAAATTTCTATCATAGTTCTAATTTGATATAACATTGTCAATAGATTTTGTGAGTGGCTTTAATCGATTAACAACAATTTCCTATTAGTTAACCAACTAGATATTTAACCTAACTTGTTTAGTAATGGTATAATAGATTAAGTGTTTAATTGAATCGATTAGTTGTTAAGATGGGTAAGAAATTTCAGTTTAAAATAATTTGATCTCATTCCAACCCTTAACTAATGATCAATTATGATCCATTAACTTGATTTTAGTCTACTTGGTCAATCTAAAACCTATTTAAACTAGTGATCATACTCTTTGAATTTTAATTTATAAAGGGATAAATTATACTGAAGACATGACCTAAACTATTACATTAGTTTGAGAAGTCCATGTCATCTCTAAACTTAAAATCATATCATCGAATTGAAGTTTGGAAACAAAATAGGTAGCTTTTATCCATAAGATAACATATTCAGGATATGTTTCTCTTTATTTCTAACCTTTTTCTACAAGCATTGTTTGTAGGATATTTCTTAATATTAAGGAAAAAATTATTCACTTAATGTGCTAGAATATGAATTGGTGTGTATTGATGTATATATGTGTAAAATTGAATCAATGTTTTAAGATATGAAGTATTGTGATAAGTTGATGAATATTGATGATGACCTTGGAAAAACATTCATAACTTTATGAAATTCATAATGTTGGTATAACTACTGGTTGAACAAATGTATTAGGTTAATTGATTAAGTGAGTAGCTAATATAGAGAATTTATAGTCTAATGAATTTGATAATAAGAATAATTGATTATCGATGAGGTAAAAAATATAATCTATTAAGAACTTAGTAAAACAAAAACCATAACCATTTTAAGTATAAATTTTAAAAACATTAATGGTATATAATCAATTATGTTCAATACAAAATCGAATAGGTTGACAAAATAATTTATTAAGTAATAATTGGAAATAGATCATCCCTCTGCTTTGTTAGTGTGTGTTTGGTTTGACGGCGGCGATAATTGATTTTCATAGAATTGAGTTTGAGATAATTGATTTTGGTTAAAAGTGAGTTGAATGTGAACTGATTTAAGTTTGGCTACACTTTACTAAAATTGATTCTTATGACTGGATGTTGTTTGAATATTTTGAATCAAAATTGATTTTGAATGTATAATGACTAAACTATCCTTTTAATTGTATTTAGAAGTAAATATCTTATTCTTAACTTATCCAAAGTCATAACTGGATTTTTATCGGTTCACAAATTCATTTTAAAATAGTATTAATTTATGAAAGTTTTTTAAAGAAATTTTATAAGATTTTTTTAATATATTTTTATCAATTGAATTATTATTATTACTTTTTTGGTAGATTCAACTGAATTATTTTTAATATTTTGAAAGAAAACAAATAAGAATTCTCTAAAACCTCTCTTTCATTAATAAAAATATATAGTAGGTAATTGACGTCATTTCATGAACTCTCACTTCCATCCATTCAGTGTCTCTCGCTTGCCAAAATCCATCTCTCTCAAGTTGATTCTTATGTAATAATTCTTTTGCAATATTGATGCTCGTCCCTCTCAATTTGTTCAATTTCATGGATGACATTATCCTTTCTTCCCTTTAATTCTATTTTTATTTGTCAAATATTCTAATTTTTCACTGTGTTCTCCATTGAAGCTTCTATGAAAATTGTATAGTTTCCTCACTCTTCCTACCCCACTTTCGTTTTTCTCCAATTGTGGAAATATAAGGAAAAAGCGCAGAGTATAAAAAATTGTTGCTTGAGAAAGAAAATAAATATTGGAGTTTGAGTTGAAGCATGGGTAATTTTGGAAAATAGATTTGTCACCAGAAAAGAAATCCAAAATCGATTTGAGTTGCTGCAGAAGCTACAATTTGTGGCTTTTAGTGGACTCGCGTTTTGGTGGTTGAATCACATTTTCAAATTCGCATTTAATTGTGGCCAAACATCTTATGAAACTGAAAAGCTACATTTGGAGAGCAAAACGTGCGTTTGGACTGCGAAAACACCGAACCAAATAGACACTTAGTAGAGTTGTAAAAATATGGATCGGGTGATGTGCAGATTAGGCAAGTGTACCAAATCGTTACCAAGTAATAAAGTGATAAGTAGATAATCGTATCCACGTGAATTGTTGTTTCGTCCAAACAATTCACATTACTTCGAATAACAGTGATAAGTAAATAAAGTGATAAGGGTTAGAGATTTTCAATTTTTATTTGTTTGCAATAAAGCAAGTTACCTGTTTTTGGTTGTAGAAAAGTAAGCAGCGGTTAGGATTCTTCGAATCCCCCTATTTATATTGTTTGATAGTAAATAACAGTAATGTCGCGTTCATTTATCTTAGGTAGACTATACAAGTGATGAGGTTGTTGAGATGTTACTAGCCTAATTGATCGTCAAGCTCCACCTGTTGGTCACACGGTGATCGTTACATGTGGGGTCTATACTATCTCAGTTGACTAGGTCTATCCCTCCAATGTTTGGTTGCACCTACCGTGGGGTCTATACTATCTCAGTTGACTAGGTCTATACATGTGGGGTCTTACCACCTCAAAGGTAATTGAAAGCATAGACTTAATATTGACTTTCCAAGATTTTCCCAAGGCAATGAATGTCAAGGTTCCTGTAGGTCTACCCATCTAAGAATCTTAGGACACTCATAGCACTTTCTCTCTCGCCCTTAGTAGTTCTACAAACGAGCAACCCTATAAGCGTTTGAATTAACAAGGGTTTAAGAGAATGGTTCTACTAGGCTACGACTTATTTCCTTCAAGCAGACACTTGTTTCCTTAATTATAAACTAGTTACCTCCTAGGTTCAACATATTTTACTCAATATTAGTAATGTCACCTCCTAAGTACTTACCTCCTAAGCATGATCTTCCTTTTTGTTTTGCTGAGTATGATGGGATGAATGAAACAAACAAAGTATTGAATCCTGATTTGTATCGATTATTAGAAACACTGTTACATCCCAAAATTTAAAAACAAAAAAGTAAATAATAATAATAAAAGAAATTTGAGAGAATAAGATTGGAAATTATAAATTTAGAATTGATGGATTTAATACCTCTAAATTAGCCAAATGACTTACTATAATTCATTATTATATTAGTGATCAATATAACTACCATTACAAATGACATACTTAAGGGGAGCGCATAAAATTTGTTGAGAGAAATAAGGATGTTTCCATATGTGTACCGTAAATTATAGTTGCTATTATAGTGGCTAGTTACTATTAAAGTTTTGAAAAGAAAAACTATCGATATGAAGAAAAACACACACACACACACACAGATATATATATATATATATATATATATATATATATATATATATATATATATATATATATATATATATATATATATATATATAAAAGGCTGAACTCCAATAACATAAGCCAATAAACCAAGCAAAGGAAGGACAAAACTATAGAATAGAGAACTCAGGAAAGGAACAATAATCAAAGAGCACTTGGGTTTTGATTCAACTCTAATTCAAGAGGTGAGTAATCACACCCTTTAACTCTTCCATGGTATATTGATTTTGAAAAGAATTATAATTTATTTGATGAAAACTTAACACTATCAAATTGGAAGTTTTATGAATTTCAATTATTTAGTTTCTTAATTGTCGATGCGCTTTTATCTATCGATGGGTTTTTTTGGAATTTCTTATATGGGTGCCTATGCATATGGTTGTTTTGATCTATAGATTGGAATAGATACAATAAATGAGTTATTCATACAAAAATGTTTTATGCATACACATATAAGGGAGTTATTCACTAATTTCATATTAATTTTCACATAAACAATAATGACAGAACCGTACAATAGCTTATACATAGGGTTATTGATATTAGATCGGAATTAGAAGAAGCAATTGGAAAAGCTAGGTTAATATTTCTCGTTTCAGGCTATTTATTGTGATGTCTCGGAATTGGGACAGTTTTATGCACATTTACATCTACTAGATTTATTTTTATGCATATGTTCTCTTAATGATCGTTTATATTTTTGGTTGGAGTAATATATACATGTTGATTGAAGAGTTGCTACTATTTTAGTCCGAAGAAGATATTCTATTGTCAAAGTAATTTTATAAAGATAATTGTTGTAATGAAAATTATTTCTACTATTTTTAAATGTGTTTGAGAAGAGTTTTATGCTCCATATGGATGTGTCATTAACACCACAATTACTTGCCTAGATGAGCCATGTGCTCCATATAGATGGGTCTTGTACCCAATATCAGATGAGCTTTGTGCTCTATTTGAATGGGTCTGGTACCCATAGTTACTTACTCAGATGAGCTATGTGCTCCATATAGACGAGTATTGTACTCCACTCCACTTAAGATGAGCTTTGTGCTCCATAGGGATGGGTCTTATACCCCATAGTTACTTACCCAAATAAGTTATGTGCTCCATATAGATGGGCCATGTATCCCATATTAGATAATCTAATGCTCCATATAACAATGATATTTTGATTGATTTATTTGTATTCATTATGTATGTTTTAAAGACTATTTTAGAAAGAAAGCGGATACCATGGTCGACTTTTTTGGTTACTACGTCGGCTGAGAACAATACTTGTTTTTAAACTTGTGTGCATTATTCACTGGGATTTCGTATCTCATTAGAGTGTTGTTTTCAGATTTAGAGATTAAGACAAAGACCACCGATGACATCGAAGCTGAGGAGTTCGACATTTTGAACTATCACTTCATTAGATTAGGTTGATAGTTTGGAAATTAGTAGACAAAATGCCTACATAGTATTTTGATTTTGGTAGTAGTTACTAAATACCCAGTTTTGAGTATTTAAATCTTTTATGATTTTTTTCGGATGTATAATAATTAATTACGAGTTTTATGCAGTTTTGTATAATAATTTTTTGCATATTTCTCCAAAATTATTCTTGATATTTTCCGCTTACGTTCAATAATTAAAACTTTAAAATTGGACGTTATAAACACCACAAAATCTGATTGTATGACTGTGTTTTCAATTGAAAAGGAAAAGCTAAAGTGTGAGTTAGCATTTTTTCCAGGTATAATTTGTTTGACTTTTGATGTATGGACAACAGTAACAACACAAGGTTATATGACAGTCACTGCTCATTATGTTGATAAAGACTGGAAGTTAAATTGTAAATTGCTTTCATTTTGTTACCTAGATAGTGCACATACAAGGTTGAAATTATTTGGAAAAGTACTTTGTGCTCTTAAGGATTGGGGGATAAATGGTAAGATATTATCGCTCACATTGGATAATGCTTCTAACAATGATAGCATTGTAACCATTTTGAAAGAAAGGCTGAATTTGCAAGATGCGTTGTTATGTAATCGTGAGTATTCATGTCCGCTGTTGTGCACATGTATTGAATAACATAGTTCAAGTTGGTTTGGTTGTGGCATGAGATGCTCTATATAAAATTCGAGAAAATGTTAAGTATGTGAAGACTTCGGAGGGAAGGTTGAGGGCATTTAGAAAAAGTATTGAAGATGTGCATCTAAATAATGTAAGATGTGGTTTCTTGAGGTTGGATGTGTCTACTAGATGGAATGCAACATATATGATGCTTGAAAGTGCTATTAGGTATCGACGTTCATTCATTAACTAGAGCTACAATGACAATAACTATATGATTTTTCCAAGCATTAAGAGTGGGAAATAGCAGAGAATATGTGTAGTTTCTTGACCCCATTTTATAATGTCACAAATTTGATTTATGGTTCATTTTACACAACCTTAAACTTATACTTCATGCAAGCTGCACTTATAGAGATGGAATTGAATGCAAATTTGAAGAGTCAAGACGTTGTGATCAAAGAGATGGCAATATCGATGAAATAGAAGTTTACCAAGTATTGGAATAATTATGATGTCATTCTTTCACTTGCAAATGTTCTTAACCCAACATCAAATATGGACTTTGTGAACTTTTGCTTCAAGAAACTGTATCCAAATGATTATGAAGAGAAGGTAAAACATGTAAAGGAGAACTTGTATCATCTCTTTAATACATGTGAAAATAACATGGTTGCATCAAACTCGTCTTTATCTAGTTCATCTCGAAACACACAATCTCACTCATCATCAGGCCAACCATTGAACAAGACATCATTTTGGAAGGTAAACTTTAGTAATTTAACTTATATTATTACATTACTTTAATTTTATACTTATTCCTATTTTAAAATATTTTTCCATGTCTAATTCATTGTAATGTGATGTTTATTGATGGGGTTTCTCTACTGTTTTAGTAATAGTAATTTAATTTATATTCTTAAATTACTTTAATTTTTTATTCAAGTCTAATTTGAATAGTTTTTGCATGTCTAATTTTAGGAATACCATCAAGAAAATATACAAAAGGTTTCAAATGATGGAAGTCTTCAAATGATGGAAGTCTGAACTTGAAATATATTTAGATGAAAAATGTCTTATGGATGATGTAGATGTTCGTCAATATTGAAAGGTAAATAGTGCTCGGTTTCTGCAAGTAGCTATAATTTATTGCGACATTTTAAGCATTCCAATCACAACGGTGACTTCTGAATCTACATTTAACATCGAAGGTCGTATCTTAAATAAGTATAAGAATTGTTTACACCCTGAAGCTGTTCAAGCTCTTATCTGTACACGTAATTGGTTGCTTAGTTTTCAAGAGGTTGGACCTTATGGTAAATTATTATTACTTATTAATAATTCTTCCACTTTTATTTGCAATTTGCATGTACTATTTAGTCATTGAGGTCTCACTTTTCATGTATTATGAATCGCAAATATGGTGGAAGTAGAAAAGATACACTTGTATGAAGAACCAAGTGCTCAAGGGACTTAGAGCAAGAGATACACTTTTTAGTCATTTTGAAGTGCTCAATGGACTCATTTTGAATTGTTAGACTCATAATATTTTATTATTTAAGGTTGCACTATGTAAGGTTGGTTGAATGTTTATCCCTAGCGGTTGCACTTTGTAATGTTGGGTGAATATTTATGCCCTAACTATTTTGTGTGGATAATATTTGATATTGCAGTAATTTGTTTGTGTTATGAATCCTTTTGGTGTGTTTGTGAAAAAAGAGTAGTTTTTTGTTGTACATTTCATAACTTAAAAAATGGAAATACAAGTCGGGCCGATCTATCGGGCCACTAGCCCATGCTAGGGCTAAGATCAAATTTTACAGCCCGTAGTGGGCAGGGCTAGCCCAACCCAATTATATGCATTGGCCCATCGAGCCAGGCTGGGCTGGGCCATGTCAGCTCCTTTGACATCTCTACTTGTGAGCCATCATCTAAAATCCTAGTTTCTTCTCCATCATCCACCAAAGATGGGTGGTTTAGGATTAGTTTTTCACCCCAAATCACCCCTCTAAATCGTTTTTCTCCTTCCATTTTATTTAAATAAGTGATTTTCCAACTATTTGGTTTTTTATTTTGCGATTTCGTTGTCTTATTGCGACGTTGAGTTATTTTAGACTATTATAGACATGCAACTTTAGGAACTAAACAACCGTTTTAATGAAACAAATAGTTGGTTGCTCATTTATATGGCTAGCTTGAGCCTAACAATCTTGTTCTCTTCTTTTGATAAGATAAATGATAAACCGCTTAGTTGTATATCTTATATAACATTTTGGGTATAGTTTATTACATTTTGTGTTATATTTAGATAGTACATGTTTTTATTTTATTTTGTAGAATATAAAAAAATATATAAAAGAAGTGAAAAAGCCATCTAGACATACTCTTTCTCTCTACTAATGTTGTTAATAAGATAAAAACGGTTATTGGATTAAATAACAAAACAAATGCTACATGCCCAAATATTCACATAATGTCCCAAATATAGTCAACATGGTGTTTGCTTTTTAGTCATATTGTATAAGAAAGGAACAAGAGGCCACTGGGGTAGTTAGTCAATTAAAAATGAAGCTAGAAATTCCAATAACAAGTGGCTAGACATTAAAATCATAGAAGAGAAAACAGAGAAAGCACGTGAAGCACAAGAGACAAATGAATGAAGAAGGTGGTGCATCAAGCTTACATTTGAAGAAAACAATTTGGGTAAAAATGTATTTTTTTTGTTTTTATTGAGAACAGAGGGGGCAACCAAAAGAAAAGTGGGGAATTGCAATTTGATGAGAATTTGAGGGAATTTCCAAAAGAAAAGTGGGGAATTGCAATTTGATGAGAATTTGAGGGAATTTGTGTACTTCAAAAGCGGCAAAATATGGCTATAAAGGTTGAAAAACGTTTTAGGCTACGAAATATGTTACACAAAGGCTTTAGAGAGGGAAAATAAAAGTTTGGAGTTGAGATTGAAGCTTGGAGCAAAAATCTGTCATCTTTTGTGGTTATTCTTTACTCCAATTTCATGAATTCTATTTCAATTTTAGTGTTCTTCTTGATCATGAATAGCTAAATACTTTTCTAGAGTTCAGGTGGATCTTGCAAGTTAAGAGACTTTGTAATGTTCTAATTTCTAATTTAAATTTCACTTTTTATTCCAATCAAGTTTGCTCTATTGATTTTATCACATGATTAAGAATGATTAAACCTTTGGATGTCAATAATCAACTTAATTCATTAGCAATCGTACTGCAATTAGTTGGTGGACCTATAAGACACTTGCGACTAGAATTATTGCATGATCAAACCTTAATTACTTTTTATTTTGTTACCAAAGTCATTCAACTACTTGTTCGTCTAAATAATAAATAACCTTAATTAGATTGATACTTATTAATTAATCATTGTGGATACAATAATCTTTTATACTACTTCTGTAATATAGTACACTTGCTCTGTGTTTTTTTAGTGCAACAAGAAAACTAGTTTAAATTGCAAATTTTTATCTGTGAAAATTTTGTCTAATTAGTTTGGTGATACTTGATAATGAACTTATATACAAAACAATATTGAATTTGCATCTTTGAAAGGAATTAACGATCTTTTAAAAAAGTTGGTTGAAACTAGAACACAAGTTGTTTATCAGCTTTTGAAGTTAGCAATAATTTTCCCTTGGCCATATCAATCGTAAAATGATATTTTCCTACTATAAAAATTATGAAAACTATATAACATAATTGAATGGGAACATTGTATGAATGATTATTTGGTGACTTATATTGAAACAAGTGTGTTGGATAGTAATGATGAGTTAGTTATTCAACGATTTCATGATAACATAATTGAATGGAAACATTGTATGAATGATTATTTGGTGACTTATATTGAAACAAATGTGTTGGATAGTAACGATGAGTTAGTTATTCAACAATTTCAGATCATGAAATTCTTTCAAGGACAATCATATAACATTTATATAACTATTTTTGGTCCACTATAAATTGAGTATGATGTAGTTATTTGATCATATTACTTTTATACACATGAATATAATGATTTAAGAAAGTTTAATATTTTGCATCCCTGACCTAAGATCCTGGATCCACCCTTTAATATATTGTTATAAAAAACATTTACATAGACACACATGTATGTGTGTGAAATACTAATCATATAACATATCAATGTAATTGTAATCAATAGAAAATACAACACATATTATATAATATAAGGAAAGTGTAGTCAAAACAAATTATTTTGTTGGTTTTACAATATATGATACAAATAATTATTTGAGATTAAAGCATTTGTCTTGCGTTATGCTTCTTTTCCGTCAAAGAAACTAAAATGTATGATAAATATAAATAAAAGTGTGGGAGTAGTAACAAAAGTAACAACATTTACTATGATGTAAAAATAAAACCAAATCCTAAAATATTTAATTATTTTCTAATTAACTGTTAAACGCATGCACATTGACCATTCAAACATGATGGCTTTCCATGAAGGTAACAACGATTATTAACACATTGACGGGCGGTAGTACAATTAAGAGCTACAATTTGAAACAAGAATAAAAGCAGTTTATGAAAAGTATCAAAATATTATGTATAATTGAAGAAGAAAAACATGGAAAATGGTGAGAATAATATGCTTACCTCGGATATTAGTTACAAGAAGAAATAGAGAAAGTATAATTATCATAGCATAAACAAAATTGAGAGTTTTAGTCATTTTTTTATATTTGCATATAAAAAATAGAAAACAACTTTTATCACTTTATATAGTATAAACAATTTCATGCTCTGCTTACTTGAATTAAATATTTTGCAACACATATGAAATTGCAAGACACCTTTTGTGTAATTAGAATCATTATTGGATGTCTCTTAAGTATATTGATATTGTATTTGTCCATTTAACTCACTCAATTGATTTTTTAATCTTAGTAAGGATCTCCCATAAATATACCGTTAGTCATTTGAATTTATAGTATTTTAATGGAATTTTACTATTATTTTTCTTTTTCTTTTGTTATAGATTGGATAAATATATGAATATTATATATGTGTTGAACATGAGAACAATACACTAGTAAGGCGACATCGTATTGTGAAAACCACAAAACTTATCTGAACATTGAAAAAACTGAAGTCACAACCTTCTAGACCTCTATCCCTCAATCATCTAAAATTCAACATGTCTTCCTCTTTTCTCAACTATTTTTGGTGATTTCAAGCATTATCTCTAAAAAAAACTTTCAAATTTGACCATATAAGTCATTTGTATTGCAACTTTCACTGATTTGAAAATTTTCCACATCTCAATTTCATGATTCTCAGCCTATTGTTTTGTTCTTCTTTTGGTTTTTCACCTTTAACTCATGATTCTTAGAAATTCACCGATCGAAAAGTAAGAAATCAAAGAAATAACTTAACTGTCTCTTATGTTGCGAGGATCAGCTTATTTTAGATTATATATATGTTGAAATGTAGTTCGAGTTATATTTTTCGAACAATGGATATAAAAAAAAAGAACGCGTGAGAAACCAATAATGTGGAAAAAGTAATAGTCATATATAAAAGTAGGTCGTCGAAATTCTTATAACCATTGTAGTTATATCAAGAACACAATATGTTTAAATAATATAGTATAAAAATGTCCAAGATGGAAAAAATCAATAACTTAAATCTTGAGTAATAACCTAATTTGAGTTTGGATTTACCTCTAACCCCAAGAGTCTAGTACAAATTTAAATTAAGACACATAGGTTCAAGAATGTTGTGAGCAAATAAATGCAAGCAATTAGGTTAAAAACACGGTAAAGAAGGATGGATTTAAAGGGGACTATCAATTTCCATTATGAATTTTACTGTACGAATAAAATAAGTAATATTAAAAACTAAGGTTAAATTCTATTAAAAAAAACTAAGGTTAAAGATGCATGAATCGTAATTTGTATCACCAATTCATGTCTTAATCTTAAATTGTTTTTAGTTTTTAATTAGAAGAAAAAAATTGTGAAATATGGCTCCGAGATTAATCGGTCTTTGAGTCGGATAACGAGTTTTCAAAAAGAAAAAAAAAGCAAAATATTTGATCAAGTTATTATTCACTTATTACTCATTAGTCCCAATTAGTAGGCAATTTCATGGAATATTTTTCCACCTTTTGAAAAGCAAATAAACAAAATATACTTTCATTCATTTCCCTGAAAAAATGTTGAGATATTACATAACATTTTATTTACAAAAAAAAAAAAAAAACTTCGCCAAACTCAAGGAGACTTCAATATAAAGATACCTATCACAAGAACATGTTACATGAGTATAGCAAAACCAGAATTTGGAACTCTTCAAAAATTTTGCTTATTTTCAGTGCCATAACCTAACAACACACATGTAATTTGCAGCAACCAACAAAACCATATCAGATTGTCTGCCTTAACAACAAACCTTCCTTAGACTCAACCACCAGAATCTCATCAGAGCACCTCCAATGTCTCAAACAAACAACAAAAGACATAAGCCATATGACTCACTAAATTAGAGCATGCCACATTAACTTTAACTATCCTTGATATGTGATTCCACTTTTCTTGATATGTTTGAAAAAAGTCAGAGATGTTCATAAAAAAGGATGGAGGGAGTCCCTTCATCTTCATCGGTGGCGGAGTAAAAAAAAAAATCTCGGATGAGCCACAAAAATATATGTATTCAAAAAAAGTCATTTTAAAGAAAGCTTTTATAGTTTTTTTAAAATGATTTTTATAGTATACTCTTTTTTTTGCTATAATTCTTTTAACAAATATTTTTTTAAAGAAATATTCAAATAAGAAATTGGTTATTTGAATAGCGTATCATGAAAATCCATTTCAACAATAACATAGAAAAAGTCTTCGTGGCAATCAACAAGAATACAATAACAAGTAAACCATTTCTAAATGTATGATTATTTGAAGTTGTTGTTTTTCCTAAATTAAGTGTTCATCAAGTTCTGTTTAGTTGAATTAATTTGTGACTATGTGACTGTAACACATATTGAGAGAGAAGGTGGCCACAATATAAATTTTTTTTTTAAAGCTAGTGATGCTTTATTGATTTCCCCTATAAAAATAATTGTTTTTTTAGGGTGGGCCATGACTCACTATGCCCTAACGTAGCAACCTTACATTCCTACTTAGAAGATCCTTTTTCAATTTTTTTATTTGTGGATTATATAAAATTTTACACGCATTAATGATCTATTTTTACAAAAATACCCTATTTATTCTACCATTGAGTAATTTAAATACATCATCTCTCTTATGGTATTGATAATATTAAAGGGTGTTCTCTCCGGTCTCATATATCACAAATAATTTTTTTGTTAACTGAATAATTTATGTATATAATCTATATTATAAATCAAACACAGTAATTATCAATTAATCTAGAAAAAGAACCGTTGTTTATATACATATGAAACCGGTGGGAGAAAATATATAAAACTAACACTCATTTCAAATAAATTTGTTACTCTAACAACAAAGGAATGCTTTATCCCTTCAAAAGAGAAAACAAGGGAATGATCTAAGCCACTTAGACCCCTTAAGCAATTGGTTAGGGTTTGATTCTCAACTCTTTCGTGTGAAGAAAGTTCAGTTGAAAGGGGGAAACTCACCTTACATATTCTATATATTCTTTGACAGAGATTAGTTACTAAACTGCATTAGAAACTTTGCACTAGAAAAAGAATAATATTTTCTTTTAATAAAAGAACTAGAATATTTTTGGAAGAAGGAACATGAACAAACTCAGAACTTTTTCCGAATTACTTTAAATAATTTTCACTTTTGAACCAAAATACACGACTGAAGTTTCACACCAGCAACTGAAGTGTTGAAATTTTTCTTAACTAGTTTGAAAATTGAGTTCTTAAAATTGAATATGACAAAATTTGAATTGATTATTGTCTGGAATTCATTGGAGACTGATAAAGTATGTTTGAAATTCCAGCTCTTGCAACAAGACGTATAAAGTTGGTTTGAAATGGAGTTGACAAAGTTAGGCAGTTAAACAGTAACATATCTATGACCGTTCGATCAAAATTAGACGGTTAAGATTTAACTTTAGTATTGTAGGAATTACTTAATAAATATTAAATCTGTTTTTTCTAGACTGATTAAGCTGAGACGACTATTAAAGTTATGACTACGTGAATACGAAAAAAGTGCATAGTTAAAATTAAGATTATATACTTCCTCTGTCTCATAAAGAGTGAGACATCATTAGATTATTTCACACAGATTAAAAAAAATGAATAAATAAAATAGAAAATTAATGGTTTTACTTAAATAATTTTTGTCAAGTATAGATTCATTTACAATTATCATAAATATAAAATGGAAGATATTTAACTACAAGTGATACAAGGATTATTAATTAAAGGGTAATTAAAATATATATATATATATATATATATATATATATATATATATATATATATATATATATATATATATAATCATTATTGCATTAAAAATCGAAAGAGTTCATGCATTGTAATTAATTTTGAATGATAATAAATAAGTCTTACTGTCCCGTGAACTTAGTTCATTTTTGAAAAGGACATCGCATAGTATATGGAAGGTCGACGTTCGAACCTCAAACACCTCACTTATTCACTTTAAAAGTGAATTTCAAACCATTATACTGCTTAAGAAAATCATCACTAAATGATAAACAACCATGGAATCAATGAAAGATATCATATTAAGTTAGATTAAAGTCCTTGTATAAAATGCATGTGTTTTGAAATTATATAAGAGAACAAATAAAACGATGGAGACAGCACAAAGCTGTAGAATCTACTATAAGAACACTGTCTTGTATATGATCATGATGTTGACTAGAAAACATTTTCATGTTTCAAATGTCAATGTCGTGTGACTTGGTATGTCTGTACATGCATTCCAATCCTTTAGTATAAAAACCACCTAATGTGTGACTAGTATTTTATCAGTGAATGTTTCACCTTAAATTATTAACATACAATGAATTCTCTTGTGTTGTTATTACAGTTTCTTTTCCTTTATTCTTTGTTCTCTTCCACATTTACTACATGTTTTCCTTTAGTTCAACCAAAGTGTCATCAAGATGAAAGCCATGCCTTGTTACAATTTAAGGAAGGCTTTGTAACTAGAAAATTTGCTTCTGACAATTCTCTCAGTTATCCTAAAATTTCATCTTGGAATTCAACCATAGATTGTTGCTCATGGGATGGAATTCAGTGTGATGAGAACACAAATCATGTTATTAGCATTGATCTTAGTAGCAGCCAGCTCTATGGTAAAATTCATGCTAATAGCAGTCTCTTTCGCCTTGTACACCTTCGAGTTCTTGATCTTGCAGATAATGACTTCAATTACTCTCGAATCCCATCTAGGATAGGCGAGCTTTCACAGATAAAATATTTAAACCTTTCTCGTACCAAACTTTTCGGAGAAATTCCACCGCAAGTTTCAAAACTATCCAACTTGTTGTCTCTTGATCTAGGCAACAATATTGCTGAAACAATTTCGGGAGGTGAAATCGGTTTGTTGCAACTCGAATTGTCTAGTCTCAGAAGCATAATTCAAAATTCAACAAAACTTGAGATACTTTATCTTAGTTATGTGACTATTTCATCTACTTTACCAAACAAACTCTCAAATCTAACTTCGTTGAAAGTACTATCTCTTTACAATTGTCAATTGTATGGTGAATTTCCAGTTGGAATTTTTCATCTTCCGAAATTGAGATATTTGGATTTGAGAGATAACCAAAATCTCAAAGGTAGGTTGCCTGAGTTTCGGTCTAATGCACTCACCCAAATAGGACTTGATGCCACTAGCTTCTATGGTACAATACCAGCATCCATTGGAGAACTTGGTTCTTTAAAAGTACTATCAGTTTCAAATTGTAATTTTTTTGGGCCTATTCCTTCTTCACTTGCCAACCTAACTCAGTTAACATTCATAAAACTCGGATATAACAAATTTAGAGGAGACCCTACTACATCCCTAACAAATCTCACCAAACTAAGCTACTTGTGTCTAGGTTTCAATGAATTTACTATGAAGGCAATCTCTTGGATAGGTAAGGTGTCGTCAATCACTTACTTAGATCTATCTGAAGTAAATATTGGCAGCGATATACCATTATCTTTCGCAAACCTCACCCAGCTACAATATTTACGCGTAGAAGATAGCAATTTAAGGGGTGAAATTCCATCTTGGATAATGAACCTAACCGATATAGCGTACTTGAACCTTGAAAAGAATAGCCTTCATGGTGAAATCCCCAAGTCTTTCTTTAGACTTGAGAGTCTTGAAAGTATTTCCTTAAGCACTAATTTCTTGCATGGAAAGCTAGATCTTGACATGTTTCTCAAGTTCAAAAAGTTAACTTTTCTAAATTTATCGTTCAACAAATTGTCATTGCTTGGTGGAAAAAGTTCTTCCAATGTAACTGATTCTCGAATCCATGTTTAACAATTGGCTTCATGCAATTTGGTTGAGGTTCCAACGTTTATAAGAGATCTTAGTGATCTCGGATGTATTATCTTGTCAAATAACAGTATAACCTCACTACCAAGTTGGTTGTGGAGAAAAACAAGCCTACAAAGCATAACTGTTTCCCATAGTTCATTGACAGGAGAAATATCCTCGTCCATATGCAATCTCAAATCACTCATGCATCTTGATTTATCGTTCAACAATCTAAGCGGCAATGTTCCTTCATGTCTAGGGAACTTTAGCCAATCTCTAGAAATTCTGATGCTAAAAGGGAACAGATTATCTGGTCTCATTCCTCAAACATATCTGACTCATAATTCCCTTCAGATGATTGATCTCAGCAACAATAATCTGCAGGGTCAATTGCCAAGAGCATTGGTTAACTGCAGAAGGCTAGAGTTCTTTGATGTTAGCCATAACAATATCAAAGATTTGTTTCCATTCTGGCTGGGTGCTATACCTGAGTTGAAGGTATTGGCTTTGCGTGGCAACGGATTTCATGGACCAATAAATTGCCCTAGGATTGGAAACATGACATGCTCATTTTCCAAACTTCACATCATTGATCTTTCTTTCAATAAATTCTCTGGAAGTTTGCCTTTAGAAATGATTCAGAGCTCGAAATCAATGAAAGCTTCCAACACAAGTCAATTACAGTACGAGCAGTGGCGACTTTTCTTCCGGACCCAGCAGAAAGAACAATCTTGGACAGAAACAAACACTTATTCATTCACAATGTCAAACAAAGGGTTGGTGATGGTTTATGAGAGGCTTCAAGAATTTTATAAAATGATGGCCATTGATATTTCAAGCAACAATATAAGCGGAGAGATACCAAAAGTCATAGGAGAATTGAAGGGTCTTGTTTTGCTCAACTTGTCGAATAACATCCTTACCGGCAACATACCATCTTCCTTAGGGAAGCTATCAAACCTTGAAGCATTGGATCTTTCTTTCAACAATCTGTCAGGGAAGATTCCTCAACAGTTGACACAACTTACCTTTTTGGAGTTCCTTAATGTGTCCTTCAACAATCTCTCAGGTCCTATACCGCAGAATCAGCAGTTCTCTACATTCCAAGATAATTCATTTGAGGGTAACCAAGGCTTGTGCGGGGATCAATTGTCGAAGAAGTGTATCGATCATGCAAGGCCTTCTTTTTCACCACCTTCTGCCTCTGATGATGACCATGACGACTCAGAATCTTTCTTTGAATTTGATTGGAAAGTAAGTCTGATTGGGTATGTAGGTGGTCTTGTTGCAGGAGTGGCGTTGGGAATCACTTTCAGCCCACAGGTACTTGGATGGATTCAAAGGGTCTTTTGTATCTATAGATCTCATATGTTCTTGTGATTGCCTCTAGTAAGAGTGTGCTTTGTTTGTGTGTATAAAGGTTATTTGAAATGCTTGTAACAAAGGTAATAAATTAGTTGTAATTTGGCTAGAGTTAGATACAAACTTGAGTCAGAGTCCTATAAGTATGAGACTTGTAAACGTCATTTACCATCGTTTTCAACTGATATATAATGCTACATCATGAGTATCAGTATGGTCTTTATGCTGTTTAAATACAAAACCAGATCAGATTGTCGTCCTCAACTGCAAACCTGCCTTAGGCTCAACCGCCAAAATTCCACTAGACTTACCTCGCCTCGAGCATCTCTAACAAACAGTAAAGAAATAAACCATATGACTCATGTTCTTAATCACACAAACAACACTGTTGCACCAATTTTAATTAACTGAGCATAACTAACCACAACAGTGACATACTCAAGAATGCTCACAACAGGATTAATATTCCGAACACTATCCAACATTAAACCTGTTATCATCTCCAAAGAATCCAACTGGTATAGACAAAACCATCAATTTATAAGTTATGGGCTGCAACGTGAGCCCGTTTGGCAGTGTTATACAGAAGTAGTTACTAGTGAGGATAATTTAAATTTTAGATAATCTTTAAACACATGTAATAAAAGTCCGAGTTCAGATTCAAACTGTAATATGTTGCATCATAGAATGCTTTAATTATTGGCCTAGGTTGGTATATGTAAAACAAAATGACCCTGTCATGCAAATTAGAAAGGCTTGTAATACATAATAATATGTTAAAGCACTGTAATGTAATCCTTGACCCTTAACAAGAAGTGAATGTGGCATGGTAACAATTACACCCTTTGGTTCCAGTTTTCTTTTTTTAATCTTCTGGCCACTATTTACTAGTTATAGAATGTCAGAATCTAGTCCTACATAGAATAGCTTCAGATGAAAATGGACGCAGTAAATTACAGCATGCCACAATCATTTTAAGCATCTTTAATGTGTTTTGATTTGTGATTCCGCTTCTCCAAGTTTAGTTTTTCATAATCCTCCTTGGACGCATGTGCTCAATGCGTGACAATAGTTAAAGTGTAGCAAAATAAGTTAGCTTCAAAATCTTTGGACTCATGCAAATGGACAATGCAATTCAGATAGATACAATAAACATGCTACCATTATCATATATGTAATTTGCATCACCAGTTCACTAAGCCAATGGAAATTCATACTTTCACAGGGAAATGAAGCAATCCATTCATTTCCTTGGAAGAATGTCGAGATAGTAACATAACGATTTCATTACAAAAGAAATGTAAGTGATATACAATTATACATCGATTCTACATATGGAAACAGAAAAAGAATCACCAAACTAATAAAGAATAAAACAGAAGTGATTCCCAAATTAAAAGGAATCTGACATAGTAATTCATCTACACCAACTTATAGTAACAGTTGTTTGCAGATATAAGCACTTCATAACCCTTGCCACATGGACACTTGAAAGTAAGGCTTAAGCATTTTGCAGCCCACTCTACACTCACAGCCTCTTCAAAATCTTCACAACATCCATCCTACATAAAAGCAAATGGATTCATCATAAAAGAAAATTAGTCTAAGAGCAGTTTTAACTAGCATTTGTCAAGAACGACATCACAATTGCAATTGCAGCTACCTAGTGAAAACTGCAGTTATAACATTGTAGGAACCTTTAAAATGAATTGATTCTAAATTTAGCAATCATGGTTATGTCTATCATTGATTTAGTTCAAAATGTATCATAACATTATCTCAGTTCAAAAGAGCTTTTTTCTTAAACATTTATCTAGAGAAACCATACTTTTAAAATGAGTCAGAAAATGACATTGCAACTGCAGTTGCGGCTACATTTTCCCCTCATTTTACCACGATATAACAGTTCACACCGTATACGCGTCTATGACCCGCAAGCACAATTTAAAACCAATTAAAGGACCAAATACAACTACAGAAGATAACTGTAGAAGACTAATCACTGTCCAAAAGCAAGAGATATACCTGAGATAAGGCATTGTACTCTTCAGCAACAGAAGATTGCGGCGGTTTTGTAATTTGCAACTGCAATTACAACTGCATTAGTCACACTTATTTGCAATTTTCTATAATCAAAACAGAAATTTATTCTGTTTCTAAGCCATCAATTATTTATAATATCTATGTAAATAAGAAAAACCGATTATCACTTTATGAACAAAACTTGTGATGTTCTAATTTAAAACCGATTATGATTATGGTCCGCAACTACAATTGTGACTGCAATACAACGAGTTTAAACATCGCTGTAACAGCATCACAAAAGCAAGTGCGGCTGCATTTTACCGCAAGCCGGAACAAAAATGCAATTTAAAACCATGTAAATTAAAGGACCAAAAACATCGAAGATAACAATAGAAGACCAATTATCACAATCCAAGATCAAAACATATACCTCAGATTGAACTTTTTCCTCTTCAGAAACAGGAGATTCCTCTTTTTCTTCTAGTTCTTCTACTTCTTCTTGCTGTTCTTCTACTTTTTCCTCCTCTTCATTCATCAGTTCATCCCACCGTTGTCTCATTTCTCTCAAACGATCCTTCATCCTTTTTAGCCTCTGCAATCACATAAAAAAAACATAAAAAAAATCCATGATTCCAAATCCAAAAAGATCAAATTTTTCTAAGAAACAAAACAAAACAAAGAAAACCCATGATTCTAAATCAAAAAAGGTCAATTTTTTTTTCAATTAAGAAAACAAAAGCCATGATTCCAAATTCAAAAAAAATCAATTTTTTTTCCAAGAAACAACTAAAACACAAAAAACCCATGATTCAAAATCCAAAAAGATTACATTTTTATGAAAATAAAATAAACAAAACCCATGATTCTAAATCCAAAAAAGATCAAATGATTCTAAATCCAAAAAAGATCAAATTTTTACAAAGAAACAGAACTTCCATAAAAATCAAACATACCAATGAATCAACTGTAGTAGTTTCCTCAGTGTTCAAAGCATGGGAAACATCAGCAGACAAAGATCTCCTTAAATTCGTCGGCAAAGGCATGTTCAAAGCTTGGGAAACATCAGCAGACAAAGATCTCCTTAGATTCGGCGGCAAAGGCGGTAAACCAGCCTCTTTCACCTGCGGTAGATTAGACTGATCCTGCAGTGGAGTAGTCTGCTCCGGTATGGAGACACAGCGACGAAGATCATTGCCACAAACACTAAAAGGAAGTGAAATGGCAGAGAAGCCATTATTGGTGAGATCATCTTGGTCAAAAGAATGCTTCTTGGCACCTCGTTCGGAGGAAGATGACGACGTTGAACGACGTTTAGTGGAGGTTTTGTGACGGTGGCGAGGTGAAGAAGTGCTGTTGAGTTGCAGCATTGAGAAAAAATCGTTTTCTTGTTGGTCAAGAAACGATGGAGATGATGAAGATGGAATGATAATGGATCTTTGTTGTTTGTTTTTGTGAGAGATTGGTGAGTTTTGTAGCAAAATGGATTGTTGTTGATGATTTTGAATATGAACATCACCCATTTTTTTTCTGAATTCTGAATGATTTTTCTTTTGCTTGTGTATGAAGTTTTTGGTTTTTCTGTGAGTGTGAGTGATAAAGAGGGTTGAAAAAAAGTGAGGGAAGGTTTGTTTATATATATGTTTTTGTAACGGTTTTTGGAGGGTTCGTTGTGAAAAGAGCTATAATTTTGGTGGAGTTTGTTTTTAGGATTTAATTTTCTAGTTATCATATAGAATTATAGAGTTATCGTATCACCATGTTTCACATAGAGTAATCTATCAAATTTGTCCTTGACTTTGAAGGAATTATCAAATAGGTCATGAAATTATGAATATTTTAAAAAGGTTGATGTATCTGTGAAATTTTATTCGTATTAGTTCTTTTGAGGGTATGATAGAGACTAAATTGATAGTAAGTGGTTAAATAATATGACTAAATTGATAGTAAATTGTTAAAATATAAAACTTGATTTATAATAAGTGGTTGAATATAGGGACTAACTTTGACAATTTTATAGAGTATGGAACCTTTTTGAAATACTCATAATTTCATAGACAAGTTTGCTAGATTTTTATTTGAGGGTGCAACTTGTACGGAAATGGATTTTGGATGGTAAGACTTGTATTTATAGTTTTTTTAGTGGATTTGTTGAACCTAAGAATGTATGAGTGTTAAAAAAGTTAAGGAAGAATTTTGCCGCTTATTATATCATATTCTGATTGAGTTTGTCGTTTATAATAATTATATTATGAAATTTACATCACTTGTACACACTCACTACTTATTTGAAAATATGAAGAAAGAAAGATGGTTGCTCAATAAACACTTCAAAACTGCTCATATTTTTGGAGCCAAAATTGATTGAGAGTTATATATTACAGTCGGTTGAACAATCTAGTGGCCTAATGACTAAGCATAAAAATAAAATAAAATAATGTATGCTTTCTTATGTTATTATATAAGTCAGGTAACCATTTTGTTGGGCTATGGACTGTCTCAAGAGATTTGAAAATTACTCCTTTCAATTTTTAAATTTCTCCTTTTTTTTAACGACACCCAACGACAATTAACTACAGTTCAGTTTTTCAACGGCAGTTAAGTGTCGTTAGACGCTTTTAAGATCGGATGAAGCAATTTAAATAGTGATTGAGTCGTTCTAAAAAGTGTTCAACATTGAGCGATCATAGTTTAATTTTTTACAGGAAATGTTAACAAGTGCCTTTAGGACACTTGATAAGAGGTTTAAAATAGAAATTTTGTCTTGGAATTTGTGTATTCAACACATTAAAACATCAAAAAGTAACTTTTTTTACATAAAATTTATCAATTGTTTCTATTTTTTGAATCTTTAACAAGTGTCTTAAGGACACTTGATGAGATTTTACCTACCTATCAGTTTGTTTCAAGGTAGGTGCTTCCAACCGTCCGCCCCACTAGTTTGTTTGTATTTTGCTTTCTATTTGTTATGGTTCTCTTTTGCTCTTATGGAGGGTTTTGGTTTTGTCCCCTATCTTCTTTGTACTACCTTTGTCTCTAAATACAGGATCCTTTTGTCAAAAGCACATGAATTAAGAAATTTGTTAGTAGTATTAAATTTGTTTACAATTACTATTCTTTTTACAATTGTATCCTTAAGAGAGAGTTAGTTTATGTTTTCAACATAGTATTTATTGTTGATTGAAGAAAATAATACAAAATAAATAGAGGTATGGTTGTAAAGAAATAATTAATGTAGTTGGAAATGCCAAATGAATTTTATAAAAAGAGACAAAAAATTCTCAAAAGAATCCTATAATTAAGGACAAAGGTAATACTTTTTTCTTTCGTTTAATTATATTTAAGGCACTACAGCAGAAGACCGCTCTGCGTTACATCTTTCACCTAAAAAAAACTAAATTACTACTAAATCATTTCTCATGAAAATTTGATTGTCAACATAAAAAAAAATCCATTGATTTTTTTTTTTTTGGTCTTGTTATATCCATTGATTCTTAATGTTGCTATTTTTGTGACAGTGATTTCTTTGAAATAAATTACTTCTTTTGACTGGAGAAACAAATTCTTACTTCAATGTTGCTATTTTCGTGTGTCAAGGACAAGAAAGGGAAGGAAATGCTACTATCTCTTTTGTAACTTAAAGAGGAAAACGTGTGGTAATTGATTAGCATTTAATCAGTTTGTCTTTGTGGCTAATAAAGGAAAACGTGTGGCCAGTGGCCACATGAATTGGAGTAGAATTCATGAGTAAGAAACAAAAATAAAAATAAATGGAATTTATGTTTTTGACAAGAATAAATGGAATTTATAAAAATTAAGATTAAAATAATTTTTTGAAGGAAGATTAAAATAATTTTTGTTGTTGTACATCCTGGCACATAAATATTTGACATCAACATATTTAAGTCCATGGTAAATCAAAATTTTGCTAAAAAAAAAAGCAAGTAAATTGTAAATCAAACAATTTTTTGAAACGAATCTAGTAAATTAATTAGGTTCTTTGACTCAAAAGTAAATAAACAAATTACTCCCTCCAGACTCATATATAAAAAATAAAGAAAAAGTTTTTTTAAGTTAATATATCTAGTTTACGTTGTATATCATATATATTAATTATTCAAAAAATCTTAAAAAAAACTTCATATATCGTAATAATTCAAAAAAAATAATTTTTTTCAATTCCATGAGCTTAATTCATTTGTTAGGGACATTGTATAATATAGATAGAATTTGTAGGGGCAGCTAAGTGTTCACCATAATTTAATGTTATATGTTCTCTTAGGAATTCTTTTATGAGATTGGAGAACAGCTAAATCCTATCAGCAACAGCCTTCAAGGGTGCAAAACACCATTGCTAATTCAAAGTGAAAGAAACCAATTGTAGGTCAATTTAAATGCAATACTGACGCCTTTTTTTCAAGCACTTAAACAAGGTTGAGATAGGTATTTGTATATAAGAGATGACACATGTGCTTTTGTTTTAGCTAAAACCGAATGGATTAGTCCGTTATGTGAAGTTCATATAGGACAAGCTTTTGGTTTATTATCCGCTTTAAAATGGGTTCACGAGCTTAATCTTAACCCTATGTACTTTGAGTTGGATGCAAAGAAGGTTGTTGATAATTTATTATCTACAAAACATGATGTGACTGTGTTCAAAAATATTATATAAAATTGTCAATCTCTTTTTAGCAACCATCATAAAAACTCTAAGGTGGAGTTTGTGCGGAGAAAAGCAAACAAGGCAACTCACACTTTAGTTAAGACGGCTACATTATCAGTTAGTTTCCCTTTATTATATAAAATAGGCTAAATACTATTTGTGGTCTTTTAAGTTACATGATTATAACAAGTTAGTCCTTTAAGTTTTTTTAGTTACAAATTGGTCATTTAAGTCATAAAATATTTGCACCATTATCCTAATTTCATCAAACTCAATCAAAAACTATTTATGTGGATGTTTAATGTTAATTAGTTGGTTTATCCAAATTAATTGTTCTCAAAACTAGAGCTCATAGGTGTGTTTTTCTTTCTTAATTCAAAACAAAATTGATCGATTACTTGATTTATAATACTGTTGATCAATACTTATATCTAAAATTAGGTTTGAAATTCAAAAACAAGAAGAAGAAAATGTGTATAAGTAATCATACTTGATGTCATAAGCACTTTTGAACCTACTATCTTAATGTTAAACGGTCTATAAACACTTTTTAAGGAAGTTGGCTGAAAAGAGGGACGACAGTGTAAATATTGTATGACTTAAAGGACCAATTTAAAACAAAAAATAACTTAAATGACCAATTAGTGACAAAGAAAACTTAAAGGACTAATATATTATAAACTATTTATCCTATAAAATACCAATTTATATTAAATTAATGAAATACTTTAAATTTTTCCTTAAAAAATATTCTCTTAGATGTTCCCTTGAAAAATGTTCTAGATGTATTTTAGTCAAATTATTTTTCGCCAATATTATTTCAGTTAGTATGTGCCAAAATGCATAACAGTCAACTTTGTTGGGTAGATACGTACATCTACATTAATTTTTACGGCCTACAATAATTAATTAATTACCATTGATTTTGTTTCTTCTTAAGTACTAGTAGTATCTTCAATTTTGGTTTGATTCCAATTTACGTTACTTCATCCATCAATATGGTGGCTATATATATCATATAACAGTAACTTCACCTAAACCAAGATCAACACGTCATTGCATTTTATTTATTTATTTTCATCTTCATTCTATTCCATTTCCTGCAAAAACAACCATGGCATTGGCAATGCATATAACTGCTCCTCCTCCATCATCATCATCTTCATCATCATCATCTTGTTGGTCTCATTTCTGGTCATCGGCGCTTCGATCCAAACGTGTTGTCACACCGGCAGAGAAGACAGCCCGTGACAATTCCAAACGTGGTCTAACCCGCCGGCTTGGTCCATTTGACCTTATCCTCCTTGGGATTGGTGCTTCCATCGGTGCCGGTATCTTCGTGGTCACCGGCACCGTTGCTCGCACTTCCGGACATGTATAGAATTTTAACTTTAATTCCACACATGTCTAAATTTTCAATTTATCTACTGTAAATAATTGTTATTACATGAAATTGCAAAAGGAATTTCTCACATTATTAAGGCAATGTTTGGCTAAACTACTTAATTACCGGTTTCTGTATAACTCAAAAGATAAAATAAAGTAAAATTATTTCTATATAAGTTATAAATTGTTTTTAAGTTATCTTGAAGAGATTATAGAAATAAGATTAAAAGAATTTATTGTCATGTCTTTAGGTGTTTTCATAAGATATCTCAAAAGAGTGTTTATGAGTAAACTCAAATAACTCAATCCAAATAAACACTGCCCAAAATAGAGATATTTATGTTAATTGAATTATTTATTTTATTATTTAGGTTGGGTTACTGGTTATAATTAATTTTATTTTGGAATTTGTTTTATATTATCTTGTACTAGAACCAACTTAGAATAGAGCTTTGGTCTTCAGTTATGTAGGGTACTTTTGATTTGAGTGTTTGGTGAAAGTGCATTGTTGTACATTAGAAATCACATAAGGACATGAGATATGAAACAGTGACACTTTCTTGAATGTTTACCCAAGAAAGTTAAGTTGAGAGAGGGAACATTCATATTGTATGCCCAACAAAACCTGGGATGAAGATTAGCGGTTATTAAATTGACAATCATATTTTTATAACATGGTTATAAAAAATAATTTAGTATAATTTTTATGTTAGATTGTTTAATAAAAATAATATCGAGTATATGTATATCAAGATGTACAACAAGCGACATGTTGGTTAGGTACATCCACAATATTTTCTACGGTACGGAAAAAAAGAGAAAAATTTCTATAAAAAACAATATTACTTTTGTAAATCAATTTTGTGCGATGATGAGCTCGATTGTGTTTTTATGAAACTTTTGATGTCTAAAAAGCAATTATCTTTTATTTTTAGGAAGTTTGTGTGGTTTGTTTTTGTTTGTTTTACGGGTTGACAAACAAGCTTAAATGATCAATTGGTCCCTTAACTTGATTTCAAGTATCGGTTTGGTCTCATAAGTAATAAAAGATGTGTTTAAGTCTCATAACTTCATTTAAAGTATCGGTTTGATCCTTTCTGTTAATTTAATTCAAAAAAATAGTTAAGTTTAGGGATTAAATTAATACTAATTAAATAAGTTAAGAGACCAAACTATTACTAATTAAATAAGTTAAGCGGCCATAATTTAACATTTTTTTGCAATAAATTGACAGAAGAGACCAAACCGATACTTTAAATAAAGTTAAGAGATCTAAACGGACCTTTTATTACTTACGGGACTAAACCAATACTTAAAATCAAGTTAAGGGACTAATTGAACATTTAAACTTAAGTTAATTGTTTCCATGTCCAAATAGTTTTAAACACACCAAAACTAAGAAGCAACAAATCATTGCTAAATGTGTATCTAAACGTACACTAACTTAATTATGATAATTTTATTCATATCTATTTGTTTTTGACGGGATCTAATTTTTATATTTTATAAAATTAAATATTTTAATCTTATAGAAAAGTAAAAATACTTTATGTTTAATCTTATAACTTTTATTTAGAGCAATCTTATGAAAAAATTATGATTTTATAAGAATTATTACAAATATATTTATTTATTTTTAAGTTAAAAAAAAAAAATGTTAACTTGCGTTTTCAATGTACAAGTTAAGTTATAGATATAATGATTTTTTTTAAACTTGTGCCTTCAAAAATGCCGTGTTTGACAATGATTGTGTTAGGGACAAGTGTGAGGCCTGCTTGAATCAAATCTCAACCATAATCTGTACCTACATATATATATATTTTTTTGGTGATATATATTTTTATAACAAAATGATCAAGTGAATTTGTTCAATCATTAAGTAGAGTTGTGTTATTTGAACAATTATTTATAACTCAATTTATGCGATTACTATAAATTACAAAGAAAATGAGGTATTGACACAAAAACCAAATTAATTGTAAGAGAAATTAAAAACTAGGAGAAAAAAAATTATCAAACAATAATCGTATAAGTATCACTTCTCAATCAATTAAGGTCTACATAGACCTCAACTCATGAAGCTTAACTAACAAAGATATCTATGTATCATCTTCAAAGAGGTATTCATGGACATTCAAATCAATGTTTTTGTGGCATTTTGAATCAACTCCTTAGTTGCAAAGTTGTTGATAAAAATATCTTTTTTTTTCTTTTCTACTTTAAAAATTAGGAAAATGCTAACCGGTATCTCCGAAGCACTGGTTAAAGATATAAAAAAGGAAATTATATAATATTAATGTATTGAAATTGTGTAATTAATTGATAATAATGTCAAAAGCAGCTTCCTTTTATGATAATAATTCTCTTTTATGGTAAGTTTAACCAGTGCACCAAGACACCGATTAACATGACCCTAAAAATTAAGGTATTGTTTGATCGACACCTTATCCAGTCATTCTACATCTCATGTAAGTTCTACATTTTCACTATCCAAAAAACAAAATAAAGACACAAAGTGTGGACATAAGTATACGATATGTCAAATGAATGGATCTCCAAACATTAGTTCAAAAAATATTGTAAATGTATCTAACCAACATGTTGGTTGTTGTACATCTTGGCATATAAGTAAAACAAAATTTTCCTAAAAAAAGCAAGTAAATAAATCAAACATTTTTTGAAACAAAACAAGTAAATGAATTAAGTTTTACTCAAAAAAAGAAATAAATAAGTCAATTTAATTTTGACAAAAAAAAGTAAGTTAATTAATTAAAACCATCTAATTCATCAAAATACAAATAACATTTTCTTCATTGTTTTTTTATTTATCGATTACTTTTCCTAGTCTAAATTATAAACATTTTAATTTTCAAATTCATTAAATAATTAATGTATTTGATCTATGTTACATATTAAATACATGAATTTTATTTATTTTTTATAATCGAGACGAAAGAAGAAATTAATTCATTTTCCCTTTACATATTTTCAATTTGGATTTACTTCTAATCCACGTTTCTTCTTTCATGAAGATGGAAGCTAGGAGTAGCAGTATTATAACAGTAACTCCACCTGAACCCAAATAACATTTTCATTTTCTTCACTATTTGCTACGAAAAAAGAAAAACCATGGGAATTCGTAGCAATTCTCCTTCTTCATCATTTTCTTCATCTTCCTCATCTTCTTCGTGTTGTTCACGTTTCTTATCATCGGCACTCCGATCCAAACGCGTCATCTCTCCATCAGAGAAGACAGCTCGCGATAATTCCGGACGTGGTCTTTCCCGTCGGCTTGGTGTCTTTGACCTTATACTTCTTGGAATCGGAGCTTCCATCGGTGCCGGTATCTTCGTCGTTACCGGCACCGTTGCTCATGACGTTGGACCGGGTATGTGGAGAATTTTCAATTTATTTACTGCTCGGTAATTAAAGTCAAACATAATTAATGTATCCGGTTAAAAATTTGAACCAGATACATTAATTTTGTTTAACTTTTTTTTTTTTTTTTTCTTATATTCGAGACCAGAGTATACATCATTATTGTTAGGGTAAATAACTCAATTAATGAGTGTTTAGTGTTTACTATAATATAAGTGCTTATGTATAAGCTCTTTTTATATAAGCTATAAGTTGTTTACGTTAGCTATATTGGAGACTTTATGGAAATGAGCTGAAAATAGTTTATATGGATGTCATAAGTTGTTTTTGGTTATTCGGTACAGTTTCACAAGTGTTTATGTAAGTAGATAAGCTCAATTATTAAGGCCCTGATTGGATAAACAAAATTAATGGCTTATTACGTTAGTGCTGATAAATTGCTTATGTATAAGCAATTTTTATTACAGAAGATAAAATAATAAGCTGTTTTCGTAAGCTATTCTAGACAGGTTATGGAAATGAGCTTATGGAAATAAGCTGAAAACAGTTTATGGAGATGTTTGTAAGCTGTTTTCATAAGCTCTTTCAAACAGTGTCACAAGGGATTATGTTAGTAGATAAGCTCAAATAAGCTAATCCAAATAGGCCTTAAATAGAGATATTTGTATAAAATGGAGTATTATCTGATAGCTTTGTTCTTCAGTAGAAACAGTTAGGATGCTTTCGATTTTTGTGTTTTGCATATGATATTGAATATTTAATTTTCTTCAGTAAGGCTGTTTCCAGTATTTGAGTTGATACCGTAGAAATCACATATACAACATGGAAGTGATTAAATGAAAGTGAACTCTACACCATACACATATAGATACTCATACCGGTAATAATTTGAGAAAATAGAAGTAATTAAATACACATGTATGAGTTGAGTATTGTGTCATTGACACTTTTCTGACACCAAACACGCCTTTAGTTAAGTTTGCATTAGTTATTGCGGACATAATATTATCATTTGTCTAATTACTATGATATCTTGGTTATATTGGAGGATGTGTAGGCTAAAAGGGTATCTGATGTGCTGTGATAATGAACAATGCTTACTTGTTATCTTGAAAAGCAAATCTTAATTATGCATTTATCTATGTACGTCTGCTTTAAGATAATGATCATGGTCATGTCATGGTTATTTTGCTGTTATAGTTCCAAACTTTGTGGCTTATTCTGGTTTCTTTCTGTAATGTAGCGGTAACGTTAAGTTTTATATTTGCTGGAGCATCCTGTGTTATAAATGCACTCTGTTACGCTGAGCTAGCTTCTCGATTTCCTGCTGTTGTTGGAGGAGCGTATCTATATACATATACGGCTTTCAATGAACTTACCGCTTTTCTTGTTTTTTCACAATTAATGCTTGACTATCATATTGGGGCAGCTAGCATAGCAAGAAGTTTAGCAAATTATATTGTTACATTTCTAGAGATCTTCCCTGTTTTCAAAGATAACATTCCAAAATGGATTGGACATGGTCTAAACATCGGAAACGTCTTATCCATCAATGCCTTAGCTCCGATTCTACTAATACTTCTCACTTTAATTCTCTGTCTTGGTGTTAGAGAATCATCGGCTGTGAATTCGTTCATGACAGTGACCAAGGTTCCTTTCCATCTTACCTGAAGTGTTTACAATTGAGCTGTGTGTTAATGCTGGGGTTTCATGTGAGAATCGAATCACTAGTTATTTTACTGTCTTCTGCAGGTAATCATTGTTATTGTTGTCATCTTTGCTGGAGCTTTTGAGGTTGATGTTTCCAACTGGTCTCCGTTTGTTCCAAATGGTATAAGACCTGTCTTTACAGGAGCTACTGTAGTCTTCTTTGCGTATGTTGGATTTGATGCAGTTGCCAATTCTGCTGAAGAATCTAAGAAGCCACAGGTTTATTGTCTTGATATTGCTCCAGTACTTTATGAATTTTCTAAATATCATGTCTGTTATCTGATGTTTCTGTTGAGAATGATAAGGATGTTAGAAGTAAATGTTATCTGATGTTTCTATATGAATTTTTGTATCTGCTACCAGATGCCATAGTCTATTGTTAATACTATTACATCAATTATATTAGAAGTAAATAGTAGATATTCGGATTTTAAATAGTAGTTATAAATTAACTTTAAGTCCTTCTGTGAATCTAATAGTCCAACTGAACAAACGTGTAACTGAAACCATCTTGCAATAATGTATTCATCTGTTGTTTCTGATTTGAACTGATGCTTTCCATTGCGAGTTTTTTCCTTTTTCTATTCTCCCGAATTAGTTCAGGATATTTTTGTTTATCCTTCTACTTCTTGAAATTTCAGAGGGATTTGCCAATAGGCATAATTGGAAGCCTCTTGGTATGTATTGCACTGTACATTGGAGTATGCTTGGTGATTACTGGAATGGTTCCATACAGTCTTCTAGGAGAAGAAGCTCCTTTGGCTGAAGCTTTTAAATCTAAGGGACTAAAATTTGTTTCTATTCTGATAAGCATTGGTGCTATTGCTGGACTTACAACAGCACTCCTTGTTGGTCTCTATGTTCAGGTGAATCACGTCGTAATACTGATTGATGTGCCTGGTGGCACGTACTAATTTACATACATGACAGGTTTTTTCTTTCTGATGAGCAGTCTCGGCTATATCTTGGACTTGGCAGGGATGGTTTACTACCCTCAATATTTGCTAAAGTTCACCCCAAACGCCACACCCCTCTTCATTCTCAGATTTGGGTTGGCTGTGTTGCCAGTATTATGGCTGGACTGCTTAATGTGCGTATGCTGTCACACATTCTTTCCGTTGGTACGCTGGTAAGAATCGATTTCTAAGATCATGGTAGTCAACAAAATGCATATATGTTCTATCTCATCTTGTACTACTAAGTAGTATTTATGAAGTCCAAATACTTCAAAATTGATAAAGTATCCATGTTCTATACAAGGTTGTGGGACATTAGTGGAGATGCACATGACCCACTTGACAATGGTGGCTTAAAATCATGGTAGACTTATAAAATTAGCAGAGTTGTCTCTTAATGAACCATACTAAAAAGCTTTACCTTTTTCAATAATGAGCATGTGCGAGATAAAAATTGGCAATTGAATTGAGTCAAAACTTCTTTTAAATATGTCCAACGTTGCTTTTTGCGACATTCTGACATTGGTAGGGTTAGTCCGGTTAGAAATACTTATATTTTTTGACATGATTATAGGGAAAAAATACTTTGGGTATGGAAAAGTGTAACATATGTGCCTATTAAAGTGTGCATATGTTCTTTTGTTATGATAAGTGTCTTTTTGTAAATTGTGATCACTACCTGTTGGTTATATATCATTTAGGGTGTGTTTGGATGGAGGGTTTAGGAGGGGAAGGGAGGGGAGGGTTTACTTTTCATTTTTAAATTACGGACACTATGAAATGTTTTTTAAAAAGTTAACACATTAACATGCTAAACGATCATATAATACTTCAATCACACTTAATTTATTTTAGAAAAACATGTTATATAGTCTGTAATTTAAAAATGAAAATTGAACCCTCCCCTCCCTTCCCCTCCTAAACCCTCCATCCAAACACACCCTTAGAAATTAGAAATATCAATGTGTTTGGGTGTGTGTATTTGTTTGTATTCTATTTAGCAAATAATAACACATTGCTGTGCTTTGATGAAAACACACATTTTAGTTGAATAGTGTTTGTAAATAGTCGTAGATAACGCCCCTCACCTGATATTTTCACCTATTTCAGACCGGTTATTCAGTTGTCTCAGCATGTGTTGTTGTACTTCGCTGGAAGGGTAAGACAAATATCGAAGTATCTTCAGCTAAGCGGCGGGAAGGTGTAATTTGCCTCATTGCTGTTGCTGTTTCTGGATTTGCTGCGGGACTCTTGTTCCGTTATGAAACTTCAATTATCTTTGTGATTTTGGCTATAATTGTTGCAGTTGGTGCTTCTCTTGCTCTTCATTTTCGCCAGGTCAGTGTTATACTTTTTTTTTAGTTTGATTAACTACCTATTGACTGGACAACTTCAAAATTCAAAATGGCGATATTAGAAATCGGTTTAATGTATCACGGACCTGTAAATAATTAATGTCCTACTTTGTTCTTTGACAAGGTATAGAATAACTGTAGTTAGTTATTAATTGAATCTTGTAATTAGTAGAGGAGGGAAAATATCATAAAATTATCTGTTGGTTGGTATTGTGTATTTCACTGCTATTTTGTGAAATATTAAGAAGTTAAATTAAATCTACTTCACATGATTATTCCAATTGAACAAAAATTACTTTGATTTGCAAATATTCATTTATGTCTATTGTCTAATATTGATTAACAAAATATTAGTATTTATTTAAAATATTAAGAAAGCGAATGTCATCTTATGTAATAAAACATGAAGAAGAACCTAAATATTTTGATTTGATTTAATATGGAAGTTCAGAATACATCTCACAACAGGAAGAAAACTCGTGATCACTTCATGAGCAGGAGGGTACGGCATGGCTTCGTGCGAAGATTAAGTACTGAGGTTATCTCAGGACCAGTTCTGACATGCTTATCAGACATAATAACATTAAACTTTTTGTAACTTATGAGCGTCCATTTTGAATTTTGATGTTGATTTATCTCATTAATAACGTTCTGTTTTTATCATTTTGCTATCCAGGTTTATGCAGCTGATTCAGTAGGGTTTTCTTGCCCCGGAGTTCCTATTGTACCAAATGTTTGCATCTTCTTTAACATGTTCTTATTTGGCCAGGTATGACCACCATCTCTTTGTTTTGAAATTTTAGCCAAAATTATATACCATATATTTTACGAGGTTAAAGTTGATTATTTTATGAACTTCTGTTTACAGTTACATCATGAAGCATGGGTGAGATTTGTGATTCTAAGCATTCTTATGGTTGGTGTTTACGCGATATATGGCCAGTATCATGCTGACCCCACTGCAGATGAAACTATTGTCTATCATGAAGCTCCAGAGGAACCACCTCAATGAGTTATCAATTCAATATTGAATGAAATATTGACCAATTTATTCCAAGCACGGGGAGAGGAGGATGTTTCTTAAAATCTATGTAGAAAACAATTAATTGGTTTAGATTGTAATTTGTATATGGCACTGTCAGAAAGCATAATCTTTCCCATGAAGAGCTCCTCATCTCCCCCTACATGTGTATGATGCCTGATGTATATGTTGTTTACAACTTGATTAAAAGGGGAAATTCATCTTGTGTGAATGTTAAGTCGAATACTTTAATCTTTTTGATGTGTTCAGGTCTATTAAAAAAGAACTAGAGATTAATGTGTTGGAAAGAAATATTGTTATACGATGAAACATTGTGGCGTCCTTTGATCCATCTAGTTGACTGCACTTAGTGACATAAAACTTAGTTTTGTTTTAGGGTAAGAACTCGGTGCACTGAGATTTACAACATTCACAATCCATGCACCAACCACTTGCGCTAGATCCGGTGATATTTGATAGCATATGTATTTTTTTATTTTATTTTATATTAAATTCAGTAATACCATAAGCTAATTCATGTTTATATTTTTGTTAGTTGTTTAAAAAACAAATAGAATTTCAGTTCATTTGAGGGTTATAATTTTATGCATTATATTTGTGTCACCTGTAAAATCAAGTTCAAATTTCCCTTAAAAATCTGAGTAAATTATACCATCTAAGTTGTGACTTTATTTGCATCATATTTTAGTATGTCTATATGTCACGTGGAAAAAATCTTAAATATGAATCACACCAACAAATTACTCGTGATAAAGAATGAATTTAACCATGAAACAGACAATCTTGTATGTCATGACTTATGAGTGGATGCTTCATCATCACAAGTTGTTTGTCGACACTTTGAACATGATTAAACACATGCTGCTAATAATCACCCACTTGTCAATGTAAACGTTGTTGTGTGGGTCCAATAGTAGCTCAATAATTAATCCATTGATATGTTGTTCTTGTAATAACTACAGTCCACAGCAATAGAGGTATAAGAGAGTGAGACTTTGTGTAGTTGCATTTAAATCAAACATTTCTCCCCTTTGGAACAGTAGAAAAGAAAACAGAGATTAATTACAATCAGAAATTTTATTTGAATATCAATTTGGACACAACATTTTTGTTGGAAATCAAGTGTGTGATTGATATTGTCCCACATCAACTATAAATGGAGGAAACATTGAATATATAAAAGAGGAGACCCATAAATCCATTGCCTTAAGATTTTGGGTTAGAGTGCGGTGTCTCTCTCTTAACGGGTCCTAAATGTTTAGCTCGTTGTCGCTCCAAGCGCTTCCCAGACTCCCCAACCAACTGGTATCAGAGCCGGGTTAGGGTGGAGATGTAGTGTCTAAGTCTCTTATTGGTTAATGAACATACATTAGTTAATAGATATTATCTCACATATTCATCTTAAAAGATATAAAGATCCAATAGATTGTATCATCATTGACACCATACACCGCCACTTGTTCACAAACGTTTTGCCTTTACTGTCTACCTTGAACATCATCACACCCACCCATGGCCGATCAACAAACAAAATATCAAATTGCTGTTTTTCTATGGCTTGCTTTTGGTCACATAACACCATTCTTGAACCTTTCCAAACTCTTATCTCAAAAGGGTAACAAAGTTTCCTTCATTTTCTTCACACCTAGAAACATTAAAAGCCCCTTACAACTTCATCATGTTGATAATCTCCCTAATCATGCAGAGGCTACCATTGACATTTCACTACACATTGTTCCATATCTCCAAAAAGGCTACGATAATCTTTGACAACCTTTAACAAAGTTTTTGAAAATAACTAGTAACAGACCCGCGCGACGCACAGGTCGCATAATATTGTGATATCTAAAATAAAAATAATTGAGACATAATACTTGTAATCAACAAACTATTCAATGTCAACTTCATACAAATTAAAACAACTTATGAATGGTAAAAAAAACGCAAGTAAACAGCTTAAAAAGGGATTGCAAAATGATCTGAAAGTTGAGACATTTTGTGGCGTTATCATACGAATGATTGTTTGTGTTGATGAAAAAGACAAGAACTTTGACATTATAATTGATAATTTAAATGATTTAATAAAAACGATAAGACAGTTTAAACGAAAGGTAAAAATGGAAGATCAAGTGCCCTTAAGCACTTGTTAACATTTTCCAAAAGTTTAACTAAAAATTAAAGTGTATTCCTTTTCTATCATTCTCATGAAACAAACACGAGATGAAATATAATTAATATATCATTAATTTTAATTAAAAAAATCAATTATGAATATTATATAAATTACACATAACTCATTTTCTATCATTCTCATGAAACAAACATGACTCTCGAAGTCATAAATTTCAATCACAAACATAAAAACCCAATACTTGCAAGAATAACCAATAAATCTCAAGTAATATATGTCTCTCTCATTTTTTGTGTATTAAATATGAATTTTTTAGTCATCAATTTTAATCACAAAGACCACCACTCAACACATGCACAAACCACCACACCAAGATATTTTCAAATAATACATATATCGCTCATTCTTCATATATTAAATATGACTCTTGAATCAGTAGTGTGAGAATAAATATTATATATGTAAGAAATAAAAAGTGGTTGTAAATTTTAACCCCTCTAATATTTAAGTATCATGCATCTATTTTTTCAGGGGGAGTATTATGTATCTATTATCTATCAAATGATTGATTTTTTTAAAATAATCTCATAAAATTTTGTTTTGTTCAAAAAAATCTCATAAAATTTTGTAACATTTTGTGGATAAATTATAAATTACATTATTTACCACTTAAAAATTAGATGAGAAATTCAACAATATTAATTATTTATTAGTTCTCGCACTCGTGTTCATCTATTCATATATGTTTCCTTTTATTTCTTTCTTTTTCTTTTATTTGCACAGATCCGTAAAATAAATGATATTTTATGAGCGCACAATTATAAAAAGAATTACTCATCTAACTTTTTTTTAAGATTATTATTTATCTAACTATTAACATATATCTATACCAACATACGAAGGGATACACCATTTTAGGATGAGTTTTTCTTTTCAAATTTACTCATTCATTTAAACTATTTTATCATTTACTAGTATATACTACTGCTGATAATATATTAAAATCAATGTCCTCGTGAGATTAGCTCAGTTGGTAGAGACAATGCATAATATATGCAAGATTCAGACCACCACCAATAAAAATATATTAGAATCAATGTCTAACAATTTTATAATCCGTCCTCGGTCAATTTCTTAATGTTCCTAATTTAATGGACATGATCATTTGCAATATACGGTCCTTAAAAATTGATAACAAACTTTAAAAAAAATTGTTTTATTAAATAATGGTTCAATTTTCCTTCCAAATAATAATATAAAAAGGTGCAATGTTTTTTTCTTGTTTCGCAAAAATAGAACAATTGGATAATATGTACTACTAATATATGAAATTCAAAATTTCTTTTACTAATTTGTTCTCGATCAATTTCTTAGATGTTCCTGATCAAAAGGGCTACATGGTCATTTCTAATAAAACATTAATTAAATTTAGAAGATTCTCATAATTAACTATATTTAATGCTTTCTATTTTTTAAGAATTAATGTTTCCTGTTGAATGACTAAAACATTCCCATAAAATGATTAAAGCATTATTTTTTAAAAATGAGTCCAACATTACTCAAGAGCGATTAGATGAGATGTCATGACTCTCTTTTAGATTACCATTAAATAGATCTGAAACTCATCCATGAATGTGATATGTGATTAACCAATGTTTCACGTTCTCGGTCTGGAAGAAGATATCGTTCATATCAAAGTTGAAGGAGTGTTATTTGTTGAGTGAGAGTGTGAAGATAAAATGTAATGATAGAAAGGTTTTAACGACAATCATTAAAGAGACTCTCACTCTCACACTCTTACACTCTCTCACGTCATGTTACTGTTTAAAGCAAGGTTATGTAATGTTGATGAAAGTATGCGTATGATATTATGTGTAATGGAAAATTAGATATATTAAAAAAAATCTATAACAAACTAACTACTTTGAAAAAATAAACGGTTACATTAAGTACAAAAGCAATTTCTTTTTTTAATTCACAAATAATGGAGCAATTATTAGATTGTAAGATATTCTTAAAATTGATGTCTACCAAATTGCGAAAATTATTATCGATTAGACTTTTAACTTCAGTGCTTTGGTGGCCTTCATGGTTATATTCCTGTTAAATAAAACATAAAATGTATTATAAGATACAACTATTAAATAATATGAAAAAACAATGTAATATAACATTAATATAGGCACTTAAATATCATTAAAATAGGAACAATTTATTAACAATAGCAGGAACAATCCACCATAATATGAACAGTATTAGACACTTTGAAAAAACTTATTTTGATCTTATATAAAAAATATTATGATATTTCAAAAAAAAAGTTTTGGTGTAACATTTTTTCTTCCAATAAAAAACATCAATATGTTTGTACAAAAATTTAGTACCCTCTTGACGCTAATTATTACTCCATCAATTTTAAAATGAGTGTCGTCTAAGTGGGCGTTTGTTTGACAATTGAAAATTTTATTCTTGGAAATAACCTTTCATTGGAAATAATAATGGGCATCTTATTCTTCGGTATTTTTAAAAAATTGCGTTTGGTAAATAATTGTCAAATTCATGAGAACTATTTGTGATAGTGGGTAGTTATTTCAATTTTATTACTATTTACATGGAAACCTTTTATTTCTATCCACTTCCTTTGAGAATAAAATCATGGGTAAGTGGAAGTTATTTTTTGCTAGGAATTTTTTAATTCCCAGGAGTTATTTTTTTTTTTTTATCTTTGTAACAAATGTATGAGTTTATAATTGCAACCTCCACATTCCTAGGAATAATTTTTTATACCAAGAAACAAACACCCCCTAAGAATTTTACACAAATTAAAAAATGAAATAATGTTGTCAAAATACATGACAATTTTACCAAACTAACCTTATTTATAATTGACGTAATGCTTTGGAAGTAGTGTACACTTAATTAATCAGAGAATACAATTGGAAGTAAAATAATAATTCTTTATTGAAAAGTGCAAGTGACATTCATTTTGAAACTCTTTTTTTGCTAAAACGACACTCATTTTGAAACGGATGGAGTGTAAATGTTTTAAATATTGGGTATCACTTATGCATGATGTGGATAGTGGTTCAGAGGGATGCGTATGATTGAGCTGCAATATTGTCCTACAGAATTGAAGCTTGCAGTTGGCTTTACAAAGGCTCTGAAGCTTGACATATTTGAATTTTTGAGGAAGAAACTTGGTGTTGTTAACATTCAGTAGTTATGAATTAAGGGAGAGTATTAGAATATTAATACATAGCTCTTGAGATATAATATACCTGTTGGGGTATAAAAGTTTGTTACAAGTTTGTTAGGAAATCTAACTAAGTTAGTTAGTTAGTTAGTTAGTTAGCTTGTTCTACAAGCAAGTGCTATTGCGCCTATAAAATGCTTTGTATTGTGCAACTTCAAGTCTAGTACTTGAAGCAGTCACTACAGCTGCTTACATTGTAAACAAATGTCCCACGAAGAAGCTGAATTTGAAGGTACCAGAAGAAGCTTGGTGTGGAAGGAAGCCTAGTGTAAAGCATTTTAAGGTGTTTGGTTCCTTGTGCTACAAACATGTACCAGATGCAAGAAGAAGTAAGCTTAAAGATAAAAGTGAGATTATGATACTCATAGGGTATCATCCTACTAGTGCATACAAACTTTATAATCATGTAGATCTGAAGGGTCATATTAGTAGAGATGTGATAGTGAATGAATCTGAGAAGTGGAAATGGGAAAGTGAACCTAAGGATAGCAGTGAAATCAATCAAAGCTATATATATTGATTCAAGTGATGGTTTAGAAGGTGAAGAGGATCATGGTGTTGTTGAAGATGTTCCTGAAGAAATTATAGTACCATATAGGCCACAAAGAAACAGACAAGCACCTTCTAAACTGAATGATTGTGAGATCATTCCTGATAATACAATGAATGATGAAGGTGATCTCATTCACTTTGCATTACTAGCAGATTCTGGACCAATAAATTACAAAGAAGCACTCAAAAGTGATGAAGAAACTAGCATCATTTGTTTGTATGTTGATGATTTACTCATTACTTCTAGCTCAACATCAAAGATTAAGAAAGTAAAAGAAAAATTGAAGTCAGAATTTGAAATGACTGATCTTGGTGAGATTTCATTCTTTTTAGGAATGGAATTTGTGAAATTGAAGAATGAAATGATGATGCACCAACAAAAGTATATTGGTGAGTTGTTGGAGAAATTTGAGATGAAGAATTGAAATTCAGTCTCAAATCCATCTGAAACCAACTCAAAATTAGATGAGTGCAGTGAAGAAGAGAAAGTGGATTCAACTAAGTTCGGACAAATAGTTGGATCTTTGAGATACCTATGTAATAGCAGGCTAGACAATTGTTACTCAATCAATGTGATTAGCAAATTCATGCATGATCCAAGGAAACCTCATCTGATAGTTGCTAAGAGGATTGTTAGATATGTTAAAGAAACTATGGAATATGGTTTTCTATTTTCTTATGGTAACATAAGTAAAGTGAAGGAGCTCATTGGATATTCAGATAGTGATTGGTGTGGAGACTTGACTGATAGAAGAAGCACTTCAGGATATGTCTTTAAGTTCAATGATGTTGATATATCTTGGTGTACTAAGAAACAACCTACTACTGCATTCTCATCATGTGAAGCTAAGTACATTGCAGGTACATTTGCTACATGTCAAGCTTTGTGGTTGGATTCAATGATGAAAGAGCTTAAGCGTGAAGTGATGAAGCCTCTAACACCGAGAATTGACAACAAGTCAGCCATAAGCCTTGTTAAGAATCCCATCTCCCATGGTAGAAGCAAACATATTAGGACTAGATTTCATTTCATTAGGGAGCAGGTGACTAAAGGTATGATTGAGCTGTAGTATTGTCCTACAAAATTGTAGCTTGCAGATGGCTTTACAAAGGCTTTGAAGCTTGACAAATTTGAATTTTTGAAGAAGAAACTTGATATTGTTAACATTCATCAGTTATGGATTAAGGGGGAGTACTTGAATATTAATACATAACTGTTGAGATATAATATACCCCGTTGGGGTATAAAATTTTGTTACAAATTATTTATGAAATCTAGCTAAGTTAATTAGTTAGTTAGTTAGATAGCTTGTTCTACAAGCAAGTGCTATTGTGCCTATAAAAAGATTTGTATTAACGTAAAAAAAAAATAGTTTTTGTATTTTAGTTTAAGATAAAATATTAAATTAATTTCTTAAAAAATGTCGAAATCGAACATTCACATGCTTGAAAAATAAGAAACAGTAAAAGGAACATATACATGCTTAAAAAAATGAAGAGTCAAGGAAACACATGATTCATGCAACTATGATGAATTATGTCTTATAATAATAAGATAAAACATCATAGCTTTCGAAATCTTAATTAATTTTTTAAAATGTGGAAATCAAACATACACATGCTTAAAAAATAAGAAACAATAAAAGGATAAAAGGAACATATGCATGCTTAAAAAAATTAAGAGTTCGAGGAAACACATGATTTGTGCAACTACGATGATTTATGTCTTATATTAATATAAGATAAAACATCGCAGCTTTCGAATTCTTATATTTCACCATTTATTTATTTTTTTCTAAATTATATCACATGTTTGTAATACTAAACACATGATAACTATATAGTTAAAGGGAGTACTCAGCATGGAGTCCTCTACTGCTGATAGTTTTGAAGTAGTTGTCACATAGAGGACTCCATGCTGAGTACTCCCTTTAACTGTGTGATTAACTACTGCACTGTAGAAAATCGTTCGAGATTTACACCTTCAATATGGTACAAAGGTCATTCTTTTAATACTGAAACCACATTAATATGGTACTGTTACCACTCTATTATGGTGCTAAGACCACTCAAATATGGTGTTACCACCATTCTAACCTTTAAATTCTCCAAAATATCAATACGGTACCACGACCATTCAAATATGGTGATTCTACCATTTCAACTTTTTTATTTCTCCTAAAGTAGAAAAATATTAAAATAATATTTATATACTGTTCAGATCATTCTTAATTCCGACGTGACATTCTTATTTCAAATAGGGACTATGATCTTAAAAGTACTCTTTATTCTGAAGGGACATATATTATCGAATGGACTACGTGTTTAAGACATTTCTTAATTCTGAAGGGACATTGTACCGAATAGGGACTAAGGTGTTAAGAACATTCTTAATTCTGAAGGGACATAAGAAGGAGACGAGGAGAAGAATAACTCGTCAACACAACCTGGTGGGAGAACAGAGAAAGAGTTCTCGAAAACTCAATAGAAACTCTTTGGTGTAATTTTTGAACTGAGCGAAATCCTCTATTTATATAGAGATTTTGTAATTGTTTTAGCAAAAATTGCGTCAGCAGTTACTCTAATTGATAAGATCAAAAGAGAACTTATCATTAATCAGTTCAACAACAGTTATGAATAAGATGAAAAGAAACAAATCCACAAGAGTGAAGGAAACAAACTCATTGGATTTGAATGAAGGAAAGCTAAGAAATTCAATTGAATTCTTATTCTTATTCTTATGACAACCATTTTTTTTTTTTTTGTGAGAGAGAATTCTTATCACAACCGTCATAAGCTAAATTTGTGTGAAATGATATTCACCAATAAAAATAATGTGTGTGTTCTATTTTATGTGGGACCTCATACTCTATTTTTTCAATTCACACAACATTAGATCAAAATATAATTACTTAGTGTTTAATCTTTCAATTTTTCTTCCAACATAACACCAATATTGCAACAACCTCAATTAATTAATATTAATAAAATGGATGGATAGAATTTGGTGTCGAGTATGTGCCATTTGATATCAATTGATCCTATCATTTTGTCGTTTATATCCAAAAAATACATCGCAACTAGATTCTTAACAAATTATGTTACAGACGACCAAAAATAAAGATTGTAAAATTTAATTTTAGAAAGAAAAAGAGGTACATATGAAACCAATTAGTTGGATGTGAAAATAAACAAGTGGAAACTCTCTTTGAAATTGCCCAACGAAAGTGTTTCAAAAAAGAAAAAACGGTTTCATTCAGTTTTTTTAACCAAACAATTGAACTCAAGTTGTTAACGAGTTTCACTAAGGACGAATCATTGAGGGCCAAAACTGCCACATATGCAAAACTTAGGGGGCCGTTTTGTAGCTTTTTTTAGGAGGCCAAAATCGCAACTTTGTGAAAGTTAGTGGGTTAAAACTGCAATTAAGCCTATATATATATATATATATATATATATATATATATATATATATAGTCCTGAAATGCATTTTATTAATAAAAAAAATTTACATTGAAAACTAGTTAATTTTACAATATAGTAGCTTTTGTTAATCGGATTATGCACATGTTTAACTTTATAAAGTGATTGTCAATTATTTTGTGCAAGCTCTTCCATGGACAGTCAGTTCTAGATTGAATTTTATACATACAACCAAATAATAAAATGGTATGAAGAAAACAATTGACTAAGTCAAAATATTAATTGTTTTCCAAAAATGCAAGTAGCAAGAAAATCAGAGAAAATTGCTGAGTCAAACAATAGAGCCAAATGTACAGAAAATTAGAAAACAAAAGCTATGAATGGACAGAAAGTGAAATTTGTGGCAAATAAATGATAATGAAGAAAGCTTCACTACATGATAAAACATCAAATAGACCTTGTCTATTGATTACAGATCAAATTATGTTACATCAAAGTCTTGTATAAAATGCATGAACCAAAATTCAAATACCTTTATGGAATTTAAACAATAAAGGAGACAAAGTTCTTTCATCCAAAACATTCAGTTCAAAATATTAAAATACAATGGTGTTTGTCAGGTCTCTTGTTTTGTTAGTAAAATTTCTTTTCCTTTGTTCACTTTTCTCTTTCACATTTACTAAATCTTTTCCTCAAATTCAGTCAAAGTGTCATGATGATGAAAGTCATGCCTTGTTGCAATTTAAGGAAGGCTTTGTCATCAATAACTTAGCCTCTGATAATTTTCCAAGTTATCCAAAAACAACTTCTTGGAATTCCAGCACAGATTGCTGCTCATGGGATGGCATTAAATGTCATGAGCACACAAATCACGTGATTCACGTCGATCTTAGTAGCAGCCAACTCTATGGTACAATGGATGCAAATAGCAGTCTCTTTCGCCTTGTGCACCTTCGAGTTCTTGATCTTTCTGACAATGACTTCAATTACTCTCAAATCCCATCCAAGATAGGCGAGCTTTCACAACTAAAATTTCTGAACCTTTCTCTTAGCTTATTTTCCGGAGAAATTCCACCACAAGTTTCACAGTTGTCCAAGTTGTTGTCTCTTGTTCTAGGCTACAGAGCTATTGGTAGTCTTATAGGTAGTACATCCAATTTGTTGCAACTCAAATTGTCTAGTCTCAGAAGCATAATTCAAAATTCAACAAAATTTGAGACTCTTCGACTTAGTTTTGTGACTATTTCATCTACTTTACCAGACACACTCACAAATCTAACTTCGTTGAAACAACTTTCTTTTTACAATTCTAATTTGTATGGTGAATTTCCACTTGGAGTATTTCATCTTCCAAACTTGAAACTTCTGAATTTGAGATATAATCCAAATCTCAGTGGTAGGTTGCCTGAGTTTCAATCTAGTTCACTAACCAAGTTACTACTGGAAAGATAGACCTAGACACATTTCTGATGCTCAAAAAGCTAGTTTATCTTAACTTATCATTCAACAAACTGTCCATTAGAAATAGTTATTCCGATATGATCGAGTCTCGAATTCAAGTCTTACAATTGGCTTCATGCAATTTTGTTGAGATTCCGACGTTTATAAGAGATCTGGATGGTCTAGAATTTCTTATGTTGTCAAACAACAATATAACATCGCTACCCAATTGGTTGTGGAAAAAATCAAGTCTACAAAGTTTGGATGTTTCCCACAATTCATTGGCAGGAAAAATATCCCCATCCATATGCAATTTAAAATCACTCGAGTTTCTTGATTTATCGTTCAACAACTTAAGAGGCAGCATTCCTTCATGTCTGGGAAACTTTAGCCATTCTTTAGAAAATCTGGATCTAAATGGGAACAAATTTTCTGGCCTCATTCCTCAAACATACATGATAGAAAATTCCTTTCAGCAGATTGACCTCAGTAACAACAAACTGCAGGGTCAGTTGCCAAAGGCATTGGTCAACAACAGAAGGCTAGAGTTCTTTGATGTTAGTTATAACAATATCAATGATACATTTCCATTCTGGATGGGAGATTTACCTGAGTTGAAGGTATTGTCTTTAAGTAACAATAAATTTCATGGAGACATTAGGTGCTCTAGCAACATGACATGCACATTTCCCAAGCTTCACATTATTGACCTTTCGCACAATGAGTTCTCTGGAAGTTTTCCATCAGAAATGATCCAAAGCTGGAAAGCAATGAAAACTTCCAACACAAGTCAATTACAGTACGAGCAAAAAAGGTTATTATACTCGAGGTTGAACAATTCAGGAGAGTATAATGCGGCTGCAGATAAGTTTTATTCGTTCACAATGTCAAACAAAGGGTTGGCCAGGGTTTATGAGAAGCTTCAAGAGTTCTACAGCTTAATAGCCATTGATATTTCAAGCAACAAAATCAGTGGAGAGATACCACAACTGATAGGCGAGTTGAATGGTCTTGTTTTGCTCAACTTGTCAAATAACCACCTTATTGGCAGCATTCCAACTTCCTTAGCGAAGCTTTCAAACCTTGAAGCACTAGATCTTTCTCTCAACAATCTTTCAGGGAAAATTCCCCTACATTTGGTAGAAATCACCTTTCTGGAGTTCTTAAATGTGTCCTATAACAATCTCACGGGTCCTATACCACAAAATAATCAGTTTTCTACATTCAATGGTGATTCATTTGAGGGTAACAAAGGTCTGTGTGGGGATCAGTTGTTGAAGAAGTGTATAGATCATGCAGGGCCTTCTACTTCTGATGATGACGGCGACTCAGAATCTTTCTTTGAATTATACTGGACAGTAGTTCTGATTGGATATGGCGGTGGACTTGTTGCTGGAGTGGCATTGGGAAACACTTACTTTCCGCAGGTATTTGCATGGTGCAGAGATTGCCTTAGCGCTTCATTTATAATTTTGCTTAATAAGATTTTTAAGAGACATTAGTGAGTTATTTTTATGTTATGGCTTAAAAGGGTCTTGTGAGTCGAAAGCAATAAAGTTATTAGTCCTCTCTATTTGGTTCCTATTTGTTTTAGTTTGCTTCTGTTCTTGTAATTGCATTTTGTAAGAGTTTCCTTTGTATGTAAAAGCAATAAAGGTTGTTTGAAAGAGCGTGCTTTGAATTACATTTTGGTATTTCAGTGAGGTTTAATTAATCTCCATTTATCATATAGTATCATTTTATTTATAAAATTATCATATAGTATCAGATTGTTACTACAGATTTTTATACTGTCACTATAGAATTTATACTGTTACTATAAAATATAAATTATCATACAGTATCAGATTGTCATTTGGAAATGAAGCCACATTAAGCGATGATGACTTGAATGATGTAACCATGGGATTAGAGTTATCTGGTTTACCCTATCTTTTTGTTTTAAAGAAGCAAGATAGTTTTCATAGAAGACATGATTGGCTTGAGAGTCGGTCGAATAAGCGCGGCTTGTGAGGAATATTTGGGCGCCACAGTTGAGAATCTTAGCACACGAGTGTATAAGCGGATTCTTGACTCATTGTGGTTGGAGTTCAGTGATAGAGAGTCTTCAAGTTCGATGTCCACTTATTATGTTGCCTTTGCAAAATGAACAAGGTTTGATTGCTAGAGTTATGGAAGAAAAAATGGTGGGAGTGATAGTAACTAGAAATGAAGATGATGGGAAGTTTTCTATGGATTCTTTGGACAAGGCTTTGAGACCAGTGGTGCAAAAGAATGAAGGAAAGGTTTACAGAAGTAAAGCAGAAGAGATAGTAAAATATTTGGTGTCAATGAGTTGCAACAAAAATATATAGATGGATTAGATGATTCTTTGAACTTACTTATGCATCCCTCTATGCATTAGTAATTGAGAACCAAGTGATAAAACTCAAGTGATTAATAAAGCTCTATTTAAATAAGTTCAAATCTTGGTTGGAATAATCTTTGGTCAAACTTTATTTAACTCTGGTTTATTAGTGCCGCTTCCCATGCGAATTGGATTATGCCCAAAAAAATGTAGTAGAACTTTGTTAAGAGTTCCACATCAGATAGGTGATGGTCTGGCAATGTGTTTATAAGTGGAGGCAATCCTCATCTCACCCGATCCCACAATGTAACTATGGTGCTTTGTTGTGATTCTGCTTTATTATCCTTTTTTTTTTAAGAATGCTCTATTATCCTTTGTTTCCTTTTATTATTGTAATTTGATTCTGTTTGTAATAAAATATGTATCAGATTATAATAAAATTTATATATGACTAGATCCTAGGATTGTATTTCCTGCATTACTTTTCATTTGATTATGTTCTGTAGCCAGAAGATTTGCTAAGAAATATACAATATATGTGGATATTTCAATCCAATATACATACTATGCTTCTGGAACAAAGGGATGCTACTGCAATGAAGTTTGGTGAATTTATTCTTCTAGATATTGCTTAAAGCTTGAAGGAGACATACTTAACTAAGAATACTTTTTCGAATTTGTGTCTTTAATGAATAAACCTCAATCACTTAAGATAAAAAAAATAAAACAAATCGATGGATACAATTTGGTGTCGAGACTCAAGTCGGTATGCGACATCTGATATCAATCGATCATATCATTTTGTCGCTTGTATCCAGAAAATACATCGCAACCAGATTCTTAACAAATTATGTTACAGAAGACCAAAAATAAAGATTGTAAAATTTAACTTTAGAAAGAAAGAGGTACATGAAAGCAATTAGTTGGATGTGAAAATAAACAAGCAGAAGTTCTCTTTGAAATTTCCCGACAAAAGTGTTCCTCCCACGTTCATTTAGATTTTTTTTTAACCGAACAATTGAACTCAAGTTGTTAATAAGTTTCACCAAAAACAAATCATTTAGAAGAAATTGAGTTCGATTTTCATGTAGAATAATTCTTTGTCAAACTATCCTTACCTCACGACGGAACTCCGGATTACCAGGGCCTCTTCCCGCTAAAAACTGGAGGATTATCGCAAAAAAAGAAAAAAAGAAAAAAAAAAGTAGTTTTTGTGTTTTAGTTTAGGATAAAATATTAAATTAGTTTTAAAAAATGTGGAAATCGAACATACAAATGCTTAAAAAATAAGAAAGAGTAAAATATAGGATTACATCACTCTTTCATGTGTTATGTGTTATAAATGGGAAATAAGTCTTGTGTGAGTTTCAGATGTTGATTTTGTCTACAAACTAAAAATAAAAAAAGTAGTTTAGAACAAAATATTAAATTCTGTTTCTTACAAAATCTAAAAAAGAAACACTTAAAAAAAAAAAAGCAAGAGTGATGGAAACACATGACTAGTGCTTCGTTGATGACTTATGTCTTATGAGTATAAGATAAATCATCGGGAAACACCGTCTTGTATTTCACCACTCTCTTTTTTCTAACTCATATCACATATTAGTATATAAAGACTTAAAAATTCACAAAATATCATATGTGGGACTTATAACGTTTAAAATATAAGAAAAACACTATGAAACACAACATAGCTTATACCCTTTTCTAATTACACCATCCATTACGGTGTTTTAATTCAAAATTATTTAGAACTTATATGTTTGGTGGAGTGATATTTTTGGTTTTAAAATTATTATTTTTTAGGAAATTTTTAGTTTTAAATTATTCATTATATTTTCTAAATAATAACTCATATAAGTATCAAATAAAGCACACAGAATATACATGATTTGCTCAAATTACTACAAATAAAGTGTAGAAAACACATAAAAAAAGGGTGACTATAAAATACGAGATAAGTAGTGAGCTTGAGTTTTTGACCGCAAAATGTTAACGATGGTTAGAATTCTTCAAATCACCTTTATCTATTTGTTGGAATTCAATAACAGTCCTTCTATTTTGGGATAGGTTAAATGGTACCTATCCGAGTCGATGAGTTCGTGGGATTTTATCCCCTCTAGCTGTTGAGTTGCACCGGATTCACACGTCGGTTAAGGCACTATACGGTTGTAGGGTCGTCAATCTTAGAGTAAGGGTCTTGCTCTCTCAGAGGTAATTGTAGCATATACTTAAATTAGAATTCCTAAAATTATCCTAAATGTTTCATCATCTATGAATCTTAGAAGTTCATCAACTCACCATTTCTTGATAGTTCTAATAACCGAGTCAACACATGTTTCCTCTGCCAGTTACCAAGGATGTAAAGGGTAAAGATATTATGCTATGTCGATTAAATTTTTTCCTAATCTTATGTTCATTCATTGTTTTCTTATGTATTGCAATTTCACTAATTCGGGTGGATCATCCATGATTATCTTAGGCACTTCCTAATTTGAGTAATTATTCACCATTATCTTAGGTATGTCACCTCCATAATTTGAGTGATTAGTTACCGGTCCGTTATCTCAAGTATGTCCTAATTTGAGTGAAAGCATTAAAAATTTAGCATAATAAAATTAAATAAGACTCATAAAATAATGACATAAAAAGACTTGAATTAAATAGACCCAACAAATAAAATAAAGGTTCATCTTAGAACCCTACCCAAAACCCATTGGAGTTTAGTTACCCATGTTAACTAAAGACAGATTACAAAAGAAATAAAACATACTCTAGAGACTAAGGATAATAAAACATACCCTAGAGATTAAGGATGAGGAGAGAGAGACTATTTCCTTGAAGCTCGTGCTTGTCTTTCTCTTGAACATTTTTGTTCTGAATGAGAATTTGTGAGATGAGTTTTATTTATGAATTATGCTCTCCCTCAGCACAAAACACTCGTGCCCTGCAGCCTTGCCCTAAATACCCCTGTGTTAGTTAACTAACGCTGCGACACTTAACATGCGCATGTGTAAAACACTGCGTGAGTTAACCCACGCACAGTGTTAACACATGTGTGAGTTCACTCATGCCCAATCTGTGCAGAAAACCAGAAGAGGCAGAAACCTCTCTTTTCCCTAACTTTTTCAGTCCTTCTTTCATACATTCATTCATTTGCATGCATTTGTCATCATTCATTCAAGCAAGTCATAATTAAATTACGAAAAATAACGGAATAAAACACCGAAATAAAATAACGAAAAATGTCATAAAAGTGCCAAAAAGCACAAATGTAATAGGATAACAACCAAATCCTTCAAAATATTATAAAAAAAACCTAGAAAATATCATAAAATCCTACTCCCGTGGACTCCTACTCCTCCTCCGTGGAGTCGGCATTTGCTCCAGGTGCTGCACTCAGACTGTATCCCCTGCATCAAGTGCATAACCTCCTCTGGATTATGAAACACATCAGGATGCGCCATTGCACTGTCCACTCTGGCCCTGATGTTGATGTTGATCTGGTATGGGTCGGGAGGATGTCTGGCCCACTGCTGCTTAACAATAACCTCCTCGTAAGGAGGGACGGGACGAGGAGGGGCATCAACTGCGTAGTCAAGAATTGCCACAGGAGGGGTTCACAATAGGATGTGATATAATGAACCATCTCATGTACCCCTTAGTATGAGCCCACGACTGGTTATCTGGAACCGGATGACCCTCTGCTGATGGCTGAGGACATGTAGAGCAAATTTCGTGAAGGCCTGGGCCACGTCATCTGCTGCAAGAAGCTCAATGTTTGTATGAGGCCTGGGAATAGTCTAGACATACCAGTACTGCCTAAGAACCCGCTCTGGCAAGTGACGGACCATCTTGTCGCTGCCAGCCATGATCCATCTGGAGTACCAGCATATGTCCTGAAAGGGCGTAATGTGTCGTCGTCTCTCATACGGCCTCCAGGGGACATGAGAATGGTCCAATGAATCAATGGCAGCTCGGTAGTGTCCAGGATTAGAAAAGCCCCTGGGAGGTCTCCATTGACTCTCAAGCGGGGAAACAGTAGGGTCGTAGTCCTCGTCATCAATCCTCGGAATGATGTTCGTGAAGTGCGCCAAAGTCCATCCCTGCAAACACAAAGAAACAAATTTATATCAACACAAATATAATACAAACAACTATACATTTACGATCCAATAAGTAAAAAAGAAGAAAAACAAATATTACCACAAACAAGGTCATGTAACCACCACAGGAGGCCATAGATGAGTCGGAGGTAAGAGATAGCTGCTCGTATAAGAAAGCAAGTCCCATCCCACCCCATGACCAGTTGTCCAACTCATCCATATCTTGCAGCGCAAGCAACCAAAGCAGAATAATGTTTTTGTTGTTCTTGCCGGAAAAAATGGTCCAGCTAAGCAAGAGCAACAAAAACGCCTTAATGCAGGCCAACCTAACTTCAGCTCGCTCGTCTTGCTCCTCCTGTGTGTCAATCTAAATCAGTTGATTACACCTATTCAAGAGCTCTTCGTAGCGCCTCTTCAATACGCCAAAGCTAATGTGAGCAACACCCTGTCTTGTCATCTCCTTAGCAGCAGCCTCCGCTATAAAAAGTAGGTCCGCTTGCATCATCTTGCCCCTCCTCACGGGTTAACACTCTATCAGGAAGGAGCCTCCTAGTGATGGGGATGCCTAGGAGACACGCCACATCATCTAGTGTGATGGTCATCTCCCTGACAGGTAGATGGAAGCTACTGGTCTCCTCATGCCATCTCTCTGTCATCGCACAAACGAACCCGTGAGAGATGTTCTCGTACCCACTAGTCAGGAGGGGAGTAAGATCGGACATATTCACTTCATCCCAAAACCATTGGTTTTGTGCACCCGGCTGAGGGATTGTCAGGTTTTTAAGGCTCAACTTCTTCCCGTGCGAGATACATTTCACCCTTTGTTTTTTTTGAAATTGAAATACAAAAACAAAAAACAACAAACAACACCGTTAAATAAATAATAAGTAAAATAAACATTAAATATATTCTAACATAAATTTTAATTCTAACATTAAATAAGTAAAATAATAATTAGAATAAGTTGTATAAATAGTAAAAGAAATAAAATAAGAGTTAAAATATACTTACATCAGCATCGACTTATATCCTGCATGCCACATGTCCACCAAAGTGAGGTAAAAGCGTGAGGTCAGAAGGCCCCCTGCATAGCCGTCTGGTTCGGCCTCGTACACCACCCTCAGCACCCCCTGAAAACAAACCCTACCATCATGCTGTTGAGGCTGCTCAATATGATCCTGCTGCTGAGCCTCCTCAATATCAGGCTGCTCATGCTCAATATCATGCTGCTCATGCTCAATAACAGGTTGTTCATGATGATCCTCGTATTGATGTTGCTGATACGCATCAAACTGATATTGGTGAGGCTGAGGCACCTCAAAATGATATGTCTGATCGTGCGGCTGCTAATACAACTGATAATCTTACTGATATTGCGTCGGATCCAACGTCTAGGATAGACCCGTCTGGGACGATGATCCCCCCGCATCATAAACTCTATCAAGTTTCGTTCCCCCACCTCTCCCTCGACCAGTTATAGGAGGGCGTAATGCTTGTTTCTCCCTCCAGAAACTACTAGTAGGGGCAGGCCTCCCTGCTCTAAATTTGGCACTCTTATCCTGAGGCGGCTCAGGCGGTCTCTTAGACGTATTCCTCCGAGACATATCTGCACAACATTTAAAAAAGCAAAAAATCAATGACACATTTTCACACGGATATTGTGTCATTTCTAACAATTCAACAACAACACTTATATTTCGACAGTGTCATTTCAATCCGTAAACTACCACATTGCAGTCAAACATATTATAATCAACATTAACAAACCATATTCTAACTAATTTGATCATTCACAATCCAAAAAAAAAAAACAAAAAAAATATCATTGAGACATTTTACCAAACACATAGAGTGCAATTTTCAAACTAATAAGTAATCTAACAATTTCTAAACCCTAAACTACCACATTTCACTCTAAACAACATCTAAAATATTATTCCTAACTTAATTCATCACTAACAATCCTAGAAACTAACATGTAAGTCATATTTGTAAAAACCTAAAAATGTTAAATTTCTTCAAAAATTCAAAAATTTCAACCAACAAAATGCAATGAAGTAGGATAATCATCACTTACTTGATATTGTGGGAGAAATTGGCTTTGAATAACGCAAGAATGGTGAAAATCACACTAGGAGGGGAAAATTCCGTGTTTGGAGAAGTTGGAGAAATGAGGGAATTGTGTCTGTGTTTTGCTGTTAAATGACTTAAGTCACGCTGCGTGAGTTAACTCACGTCGCGCTACTTAAGTTGCGCTGAAATTACAACGTACGTTAGTTAAGTCACGCAGCTTGACTTAACTAACACAGGGACATTAGTGTACATTCAGCTGGGTGCGCGCGAATAATGCAGGGGAAGAGCATATTCTTTATTGGCTAAATTATCTTTTTGGTCCCTTAACTATTTAATTAGTATCGGTTTGGTCCCCTAAGTAAAATTTGATTTATTTTGGTCCTTTAACTTCTCTCCATTATATATTTTGGTCCTTTCCGTTAGTTTTAATTCAAAAACGTTAGGTTTTCTTCATTTTCTTCTGGAATTTTTCTGGGATTCTTGTTGTTGAATGTTGATGGAGATGATATGAAGATGAAAAAGAGAAGAAGAAGATGAAGAAAACCTAACGTTTTTGAATTAAAACTAACGAAAAGGACCAAAATGTGTAACAGAGAGAATTTAAGGGACCAAAATAAATCAAATTTTAGTTAGGGGACCAAACCGATACTACCTAAACAGTTAAGGGACCAAAAATGCAATTTAGCCTTCTTTATTTATAGGTTTGTTTTCAAGTGGGTTTGGACTGAAAAATTGGGCTTTTTCAACCAAAAAATAGCAAAAATCAGTTATTTCCCGTAACAACACATTATGGGGCGTCAGACCACACTCGAGGGTGCATGGATCACACCCGGGGGCTTATGAGTGTATTTTTGCGCACTTGGGAGCCAGGGGCACTCAACACTATTTTCTACATGTAATCATTTGTTTCTTCGTCTTTTTTGATGTTTTCTTCCATAGAACTTGTTTTGGGACTTGGAACATAATTTCTCCTTGATGTAATGTTTTCAGAGACTTCTTGAAACTTCATCTATTGTCTTCCTAAATCCTCATAAGATGCTTTGCTTTGCCGATTTGTATGATTTTGCCTTGAATTACATAGAAAAAACACCCTAGAACTGTTTGGTTTCGGGAAAACTAGAGTTACATGACTTGAAATGAAAACATTTCAAAATGTCCCGAAAACCACATGCAATTGTTCTAAGAATGACCGGAAAATATGTTAAAAATAACGTAAGATGATCTGACATTGGTACTTAATTAATTAGAATAGAAGAAAAATCATATTTTAACATAACAAAAATAATGAAAAACAAAAGTGGAAGGTGAGTAATAATCGGTACATTTGTCCCACCTCCAGAAGCAAGTATAGCTGAATCATAAGGGCACCAAGCAACTAAGCAAGGAATTTATTTGCAGCCCCATGGCCCTTAAAACGGTGCAACAAATATGTTGAAACCATAAACTGTCTATGTGGTCACCATGCAAATCACATATCTTCTTGTTCTAACTGCTCTCAAGAATATAATACAGCAAAATGTTATATTAGACGCCATCTCTTCTTGCGCCTCCTCCTTTCCTTTTAAATTGTCGTTTTTCAAGAAAAAAATATTGTTCTTGTTTATACGTCGTTTTCAAAGTTCAATATGATATTAACTATTGATTTATATTGATAATAATCTTATATATTTATTGTGTGGAGAGAAAAATAAGTTGAATGAAATAGTTAAGGTATTATATGTTGATTGAAAAAGGGAAGAGAAAAAAAAAAGGTCTACCATCAAGTACTTCAAATTTTCCTCTCTCTCATCCATACAAGTCCTACTTCAAAATACTAATAGAGTCCACAAGCATTAATGTCAATTTTATCTCTATCAAGATCATAAACAATTGATGTTCATATAAGCTGAGACCTATGAAACACGGACACTTCTTGGATTAGACGTGTCCGAGACGACACTGACACGTATAATTACACTGAAATATGTGATTTTCCACAAGCATCAATAAACTTATGAATGGAACTGATTGAACAACTCTTATGAGGATTAGTTTGTTATAACAAAATAGTAGAAGACTAATTTGTTACAATTAAATAATCTAAATCTTACTCATTCATACATAGTTAATGATAATGATCTTAAATGAGTGATGACAGCCGTTATGTAAGTTGAATACAGTTGAAGTTAATTGTTAGCTGTGTTGACAGATAGTATGGTTTCTTATTTATGTTATGACTTTATAAAAACATGTGGCTACAGATCACACAACTTGTGCAAGAGTAACTCCTGTACCAGTTTCTATACCTAGAAAAAAATCATTGCTGAGAATGCTATTGACATTTTTCTTTCATTCCATTTACATTTTCGAGCACCGATGACATATTTTTATTCAACTCTTGCCAATCCTGTCAAGAAATAATGAATAAACACAGCATAGCAGTAAGCATAGACGTCATATGACACTTATGAGTTGCGTTATGATATGGCTTAAAGCTTGAAGGACACATACTTAACTATGAATACTTTTTCAAATTCGTGTTTTTAATGAATAAACCTGATACAATTTGGTGTCGAGACTCAAGTCGGTATGCGACACCTGATATCAATTGGTCCTATCATTCTGTTGCTTGTATCCAGAAAAACATTGCAACCAGATTCTTACCAATTTATGTTACAGAAGACAGAAAATAAAGATGGTAATATTTAAATTGGGAAAGAAAAGGAGGCACATGAAAGCAATTAGTTGTATGTGAAAATAAACAAGTGGAAGTTCTGCTGCCACAAAATAACAGAATTTGAACTATAAACCGAATCTACTAAAACGAAGAAAGCTCAATGAAATACGATATTGAAAAAACCTCTTGATGAACTTCATATTCATCTGGTTAAATGAACTAATGGAGAGTACAACAATATAGTTTACAAGTCACCTAACATTGTTGTCACCAAAGATTTTTTGACCTTTTGATCTTTCAATTGATCCAATTTTCTGAAGCCTAATTTGAGCTTTGAACCTGGCGATAAATTCACTAGCTTTCTTATCCACCTCAGAATCCAATCCTGAATCATTGATGTATTCAGACACCACATCTTCATCTGAGCTACCCTGGAGGCTCTCAAGCTTGTTATCCAAGTCTTCCACACTCTTTGATGGTTCTGGTTTATCTCTTTTACGATGACTCGCCAACGAAACCTCGTCATGATTTGGAAAATAGCAATCAAGAGTTTTCTTACTGATCCCTTTGAATAGAAGATCTGGTTCTCTACTTTTCATTTTATCTTTTCTCATTGCTGTATCAACATTATTCGGTTTCTTTACAACAACCTTTTCATCGGCTTGCTTGCTAGACGTTTCATCAACTTTTGTCGTCCCTGAAGGCAGTCCACTGGCTCTTCTTGTTCTAACTGATTTCCCCCTTGACAGAGCTTTTGCTAGACTTGTTGGCTTGTCCGAGTCCGAATGCAAACCATGCATCACTGACTCTTTGTTCCCAGGTGGATCCTCACCTACTATCCCACTTTTACTCTTGAAGTCATCATTCAGATTACCCTTCATGTCATCGTGTAGCAAGCTAACAAATGGCTGCAATGAAGTTTCGGCGTTCCTTCTAGCCGAAGATGAAGGTGAACTTGAAGAAGACGAAGAAGAAGAGGAAGAAGATCCATGCAAGCTCTTCTTTTCCCCTAAACCTTCCTGCAGCGGATTCATATTTTCTGATGAAACAGAATCTACGGAAGAACGCAAACTCGCGTTACTCGTGTGAGATGAGAAAGATCCCACAGACTGCAAAGACCGTGAAATACGTGATTCAAGTTGAGTTTCATCAACAGATATTGGCCTGAAATGCGAAGGATGAGAAACAGAAGCATATTTCCCTCTAAGTTCCATCATTTCATTTCCTGAAGATACCTGAGAAATCTTCGCCACCAAATCCACCTCATGGAAATTCCTATCTTCAGAAAAAGGCACAAATGAAGTCTTCTTTTGTCCCAAATCTTCCACTTGGAAACTGACATTTTCTGAAGCATGCACATAGGAAGTGTCATTGTGCTCCATATCTTCCTCCTGGAAATTCATATTTTCTGAAGTATGCATATCTTCCTCTTGGAAATTCATATTTTCTTGCAAAGGGGAAGTATCTTTTTGTTCCACAACTTCCTCTTGGAAGTCTCTAGTGTCTGAAGAAATTGAGTCCATCGAAGAATACATTCTCGCGTTGGAAGAAAAAGATCCTGTAGACTGGAAAGACTGTGAATTAAGCGATTCGACAAATTGAGTTTCATCAACAGACATTGGCCTTAAATTTGCAGCATGTTTCCCTTTAGTACCTCTTCTTCTGTTTCTTAAAGAACGACCCTCGGATACCTTGTTCACTGAATCTCTTTTTTGAATCCTTTGTTCCATACCTTCCTCTTCAAAAATCATATTTTCTCGAGCAGGAACAAAGGTAGAAGTCTTCTTCCGTCTCACACTGTTGTCTCGAAAATTCTTCTTTTCCAAAGCAGGCACATAGGAATCCTCCTTTTGTTGTCTCATTTCTTCGTCTTGAAAACCCGTATTCATGTTATCCGATGCAATCGAATCAAACGAAGAGGAATACATATTGATATTATCTGATGCAATCGAATCAAACGAAGAAGAATACATACCGGCATTAGAAGAGAAAGATGTTGTAGACTGTGAAGAGTACGAGCCAAGTCCTTCAAACTTAGTCTCATCAACCGAAAGAGGTCGAAACTGCAAAGGACCATTAACATTGCCATAAACTTTTTCCCTTTCCATCCTTCCGAACCTCGAATTCCAGTCGATAGGCGAAGGTGAAGCAATTCCACCAACGCCAATAGAAGCATCATTAAACTTTTCCTCCAAATTGGTAGGATCCATATCCCCAAATTCCCTATCTTCACTCACATCTAACCTCTTAGGTGAACCCCTCGAACCTAAACTCGAATCACTTCCATTTTCATTGAAATATTTACCAACACCATCCACTTCTCTTTCAACCAATTTCAAACTACGAACCGGTAATCCAAGAGGTTTATGACCAACAACCTCACCACATTCAACATTACCAAAGTAAGGTTGAGCAACAACCACAGACTCACTATAAAAATACTCAGAATTCCAAGATTGAACCACATTAGTTCCATCATTTCCACCATCAAAACCAACTGAATAACCAAAATTATCATCAGAATTCGACAATTTTTCGGTATTGTACTGTTCATCAAAAACACCAACAGTACTACTACTATTACCACCCTTATTAGACCCATCATTCCAACAATGCATCATCTTATTCTCATCAAACCCACATGAATTTTCAATTTCACATTCATCACCAAAAATAGTTGAAGCAGGAAAAAACTTGGAAACATAATTAGCACTATTGTTATTATCACTATCATTAGTTTCTAACTCACCATTTCTTCTACTAAAAAGACCATAAGCAACAACAATGCCAATGAAAAGAAGGTGAAGAAGCTCCCATAACTTAGTGAGTATGGGTTGGTTCAAAAATTCAGGAGCTTGTGAAGGAAAAAGGGGAAGAACAATGATGAAAATTGCTAAAAATAGAAACTTTATGATGAAATCTGAACAAGAGTTACCTTTTTTGATTGGTTTTGGTTGGATCCGCAAATGGGGTTTTGTGATTGGGATTGGATCCGCCATTGATGAAGAAAAGTTGAGATTTTGTGAAATGGGTGTTCTTGAAATTTGTGTGAAAATGAAGAAAAAGGAAGAAAGGAAGAAACTTTGATTGAGAAGAGAGAGAAAGTCTAACATTAGGGACAGACATGGATAAATGTTTAAGGTAATTGTTTCTTTTTTTTTTGGACAAAAGTTTAAGGTAATTATTTGTTTTTAACTACGAAAGTTTAAGGTAATTTTGTTTGGTTAATTGTTTAAGCCTCTAAGGTAATTTTGTCAAAAAATAAAAAATAAAAAAAAAAGCCTCTAAGGTAATTTTTTTTTTTCTCTTCAGAAAAGTTTAAGGTAATTTTATTTTTTACGAAAGTTTAAGGTAATTGTTTGGTTAAATAAGTATTTAAGGTAATTGTATTTTTAGGAAGTTAGACTTTTTTAGTTCAAGTCCAGCTTTAGATGAGTAATATTAAGTCGGATTTTTTTTTTGTTACAATGTTAAGTCGGATTTGGATCATCTCATGTCTTTTTTGTAGAGTCTCCTCTCATTTTCTGATCCAATGGTTAATTGACTCATAAATGAACAAAAAATATTAAAAAAAAGATGAATAAATGACTTAAATTATGACAGAATAAACAACATGAGAAAAATAGTTGAAGAAGATCAAAATTCATGTTAAACCTTTGAATTAAGAGTTTTTTTTACTTAGTGTGATTATAACGAATCTGAAAATTTAGTTTCTATGATTTTACACATAGATACATGGTTCACATAAAAAATTGTTTTATTTTATTTACTTTACAAAAGTTTAAGGTCATTTTTTTTTGAGGAAAAAAAGTTTAAGGTCATTGTTTGGTTAATACAATGTGGTAGAATTCAAAATGTCTCTTTGACAATTATGCACCGTTTTATTTGAATGACATCATTGCCCTTGTTGTGGTTTGAGTTTTACCATCTTTATTTGGAATATTATTTGAGAAAGGTTTTTGGGCCATAACAAGACTACAGCAATACGTTATTATATACTTGAATGAGTTGGGGTGTAGAGAAAAGAATCTTCTTTGTTGATTAACGGCTAAGTAATCAACCATTTCATGTTTGTATATTCACCAAATTTTGTATGTACAAGCTAAAAAGAATTATATGTAATGTGTGACGTGATTTCTTTATATTTTTGTGTAAATGTCCACTTATTTTATGTCAATTAGTAAGTTTTATAGATGGAAAATGATAAATGTCGCGAGAAATATAATCGCGCAGCATAAGTAACAATGTAACAAAATATCAAATCTAATTAGTAGCACCATCGGTCCATTTTAAACATGTTTTCAGACAAAGTAATTTTAAATTTGTTACATAGAAATCATGAGTCTTTTCCCAACAAATTTGTGATATATGAGCGTCATCATTAAAGATATGTAAATTTTCTAAATCAAAATTTAGAACGATTCTAAGAAAAACGAAAAAATATATTTTGTTTGATAGTATAAGTTATGGCACCAAATTCAGATTTCTTGCACACACATAATTTCTGCATTTTTATTTTGGAAATATTTTTTATTTTGATTCTTTAATTGAATCCTTAACTGTAGGAAAATAGGTAATAGGGTCTTTCTTTCCATAGCAAAAATTGGCACTACTACCACTTGCTTAAGAACCTTTTTTTGACTGAAATGCTCAAGAACCTATAAAGAATGAGTAAAAGACAAGCTTACAAGTCCAAAATAAACAAGCTTATAAAGAGCAATAAATTATGTTAAGTGGTTATCAATTTGGTGTGGGATGGTGACAATAGAGACCATTAATATCTTATGACTATTATTATGGTATGGATATGGAAGGTGAGCTGTTCATTCTGAAAGAAATTTGGATCCTTTCTCCATTATTGAGTATTTTAAAAAGATGGGAAAAAAGAAATTAATATTATTGATTGCATTATTAGATCTCTGCAATGAGCTAAAATTCGAGTTTACATAAAGTTAGAAATTCTAACTTCTCCATTTTACGACAAAATAATGCATTGAAACTTGATGTTGTTGGTCGCCGCGGTTTTAAAACTCGCAACCAAACACATGCTAAATCTCTCTCCCAAATTGTATGTTACTTTAGAAAATAATTTGTCCCAAATTATATGTCGCTTTACAATATCAATGAAACTTTTCTTTTTTAACAAGGAATAATGAAATATATATTAACTGAATATACACAGAATCAATCAGGCAAAACAAAAAAACCATTAGCCAATGCTCAAACATTGTAAAGGGCCCGAACACCACCTATCTGTGCTAAATCTAAAGGTGGTTTTTCTAGTTTTCATGCAGGCTAAAGACATATATTTTACTTTATCCAACAACTTAGGAATATAAGTTACAACATTATTAAACAACCTATTATTTTGCTCATTTCATAAGACCTAAACACAAAGAAGTCACACAAGTTGAAGGAAAGACCGCTTTGCCTTGCCACCAAGCAAACAAAGCTTTAAGTAAATTGGACATTTGTAACTATGTAATCTTATGGTCAACATTTAATTTTATTTTTAAAAAGCTTATTGTATGTGCATTTGTGGAGTTCATGTATAATAGTATATATAATTCAGAAAATCTTTAAAATTAATTATTTTTTCTAGAAAGATGCGCCTATTCACAAAAACATCCTTTTGCTTTATTTATTTTTGTTTATATTTTCTCTCTGAAAAAAACTAAATAATTTAAGTTAAACAAGATAGAGAGAAAAGATAGAATCCATACAGGTAAGGTGGTTGGTGACTTTCAGAGCGTCTTTCCTTTCATAAATTTCCAATCGTAATTAGTAAAGTGATCAAGAAGAAAGCACAAAAGCCATGAGATACAAGGGTGGATAACTCATGAGAACTTTATATGATGATGAAGAAAAAGCGTTTCTTCAATTCTTTACAAACATCAACATCATTTTCAATGAAGATGATAGCTTGAGCAATTTGAGAACTAACAAAATTCGCAATCCATAAATGAACGAGGTTGTTCACAGCTATAGGAATTGAACCAACGAATTGAAACCTGTTTTTCGCAGCTAAATTTCTGCGTATGGCTCGTGTCTATGACAAGTAGTTAGGTCCATTAAGAAAAAATCACAAAATTGGGACCTTCTCTAGGATGTACATAATGACAAATTATATGGTACATCCAAAAATTAGAGTGTACCGATACACCGAATCGTTAAATTAATAATTAAATAAAAGGTCTTGCTTGCTGACCAGTGGTTAAGGAAACCAAAAGTAGTATATTTATATTGAATTCAACAATGTTTTGACTTTTAAAAAGTTAAATTCTTCATTTTTCACCATTTTCCAATACAATGTTTCTATTTTTATCATCTTAATCAATGCTTCAAGGACACTCTTTAGCATTTCCCATAAATAAATTGTGTTTTTTCAAGAAAAATAATTATTTTCTATCATTGACAATTATATAATTAAATTGTATTTACCAAAAGTGTAGACGAAATAAAATTTAATTTTTTTAAATTTTTATTACTCATGACAAAAAATATTGATTATCTTTTGAGAAAATGTAAAAAATTTAATATGATTGTTATAAACAGTGAAATGATGTTTTTTCTTATGAAATGACGTTTTCTAAAATATAAATATTGACAAATGGCTCTTAATTTTATAAAAATGATAGTTAATTTATAAATTTATGAAGCAAGAGAACCGGTGCACCTCAATTTGTGAGTGTACAGTAGAATTTTCCGTGCATAATATTCAAAAGCTTGATTCAATAAAGAATCAATGACTGCATTGTTCTGCACAATGATGGTTGAATCATTGGTGTTATGCGTCATGGAAGCTTGAATAAAACCAAGATTGAAGGAAAAACAGAGTATTGATGAGAATAGAAGAAAATCAACACGATTACACCAAATTCAACAAGAAATCGATGAAATTCGTTTAGAAAAACAAAGAAACAAAGTGTTTCTGCAACGAAACGCGAAGAAAATGGAAGATTCAACAAGAATCTAAACAAAAATCAAGCAAAAACAAAGAAGAAAACGAATGCGGAAGCATGAACTCAAAAGGCTCGTGATACTATATTATGAGATCAAGAACAAAAGAAGAATCATTGTAACTGAATCTATTGAATGAATGGTCTGAATTACAAGTTAGTTACATGTATCATTTTTTTATATAGGAATGGAAAGATAACTAGGTAACTTGTATAACAGGTTACTGGTTATAACTAACTAAAACTTACTATATCGTAGTGTGTTTATCATATCCTTTATTCCTTAAAGTTATTAGGTTTGCAACAAGTAACCCTAAAGATTTGGAGCCAAATTAGCAGCAATTAATGCTAATGAGTTAACCCTAAAAAAATTTGGCTCCAAAGTATTTGGCTATTTGAAATTCAAAAATCATTGCAATAGATAGACCTATATATTTATACGGTTGCAGCCTCCTATTTTTTGTAAAATGAAGTGCAATTAATTTTGCCTGTTGATAAACCACATGAAAACTACACATCTCCACAGTCATTTCTTTGTTTTCCCATGCAGGTGCACCGAACAGGACTTCATCTCAATTATTTGCTTATATATACATCCAATGCACAATATCATTCTTATTCCTGGTTGTTATTTCATTCTTATGCGTGTTAATACTTTGGTTGGTAGTTGTGATTTGTTTCTATTGAGATATTGATACGACATATGTAATTATTCTCCACAAATAAGTATTTAATACTTTCAGCCAGCTATATAAGTTAGTTCTTTCATGCGGTTGCCATTTTTACAAATATAAAATATTGCTCTATATCAAGGTTTCTTACATTAAGGTTTGAAAGGCCTTCAAGTAGTTTCTTACATTTATGGTGTTTTTGGCTGGAAATAATAATCTATAATGTTTACTTAAAGATTAACATTGCTATCTTGCTGCATGGACAAGTGTCTACTAAGGATGTTGTTGTTGATTGATGCTCTTGGTGGCCCTTATGGCAAAGCAAACATTCCCCCAACTTTGGTGAGTTAGAGTATAGATGAGTACCGTTGTGGTTCATGCAGTCATATAGTTGTTGCTCTATTAAGTCGATTTTTTATTTTTTTGTGGAATAGGAATCAGTGGAGTACGTTGATTCGAGTAGCAATGCTGACATGGTCGCAACTCCTACCAACAAACCAGGCGGCAAAACATTATCTGACAGTGGTAATGGTGCTGATGATTTGGAGCTTGATAGTGGTGCAGCATCATCAACAAAGCCGAAAAAAATAGCTTGCGAGAAGCTTGAGCACGCTGACAAGTGAATGTTACATGAGGAAGTTGGCTCATTATTTATGTAACCAATTATGTATGGGATAATTTTTTTTTTTTTTTTGCGATGATTTTGTATCTCTTATTATGATTATTCACAATCAATTCTGTTATGTTTGATTGTGAAGACAAAATTCCCGTTTATTTTATTTCAAGTGATTTAATCTTTTAGTCATTATGACTTATGATTTGTTTGTGAATCTATTTGGCCTTTTTATTATTTTTAAAAAGAGTAAATTACAATCCCCTCCCCTCAAAGATGTTTGAATTACACACCCCTCTCCTCTTATGTTAAAATACACACTCCCCTTCCTTGAACATAAAAATTTATATTCCCCTCCCCTATAAGATTTTTGAATTACAACCCTCTCTCTTAATAATTAAATATGCACTACACTTTAATCTATTTTAACTTAAATAAATATGTTTATCATATAAACTAATCAGCAACAAGTAACCTTAAAGTTATTTGTTTGAGCATAGTATTATGATAATGATACTATTATGATAATGAGCAAGTATAGACAACATGAACAATAGTTACTTTTTAGGCTGATGTAGTTTTGTTAGCATAATATTATGATAATGATAAAAAGATACTAAAAACAAGTCTTTTCATTGACTTCAATATCATCATTTATTTGCTTGGTTGAGTTCATGTGGCCTTTGCTATTGATTTTTTAAAAGGTTAAATTCACTTGCTCAATGATCATTCCAAATTCACTTGAATAAAAAAAAAATCATTCCAAATTCACTTTTCAGAATTGTCATGCTTTATTTTTGTTATGTAGGGGTCAAATTCACATTGATCTATTGTTACAAGGGAGATGAACATTAGCTCAATTCGTGGAAGGGGAAACTCTTGGTGAAAGAAACCTTAAAGAATTCTCTATGTAGGCATGCAAAAGAGACATTTTGATGAAGTCACTTAAGAAAAACAAGTTGTACATGTTTGATAAAGGGAGGTTTTGTGTTTTGAGTATTATGCATAAATTTGCCGCAATTGTTGTGTTCTATATGGGCTTGCAAGGAACATGTGGGTTAAGAGAGTAACACTAATGAACTCTTGCAAGTTTATGGATTGAATCAAATTTTTAATTTACTTTTCTCGGTTTATGATTTTTCCAAATGCATTTGTTGTTTTGGAAAATGGAGTTCAAATGCTTTGTTTTCTCACAGACAATTGTATGTTGCTGTTTCGAAAGTTACATTTAAGGAAGGGCCAAATATTTTGATTACTGATGAAGATGGTGAGGACACTACTATGACATATAACATCGTCTATGAGGAAGTATTTCGTAACATGTAATGTAATTTCTCAATGATGTACTAAGATTTTCAAACTTCAATTACCAAATTATTTTTACTATCAACGACTATTCATATTTACTATTTTTAGACGTTCTACGAATTTCTCTATGTTCTTATTGCACACATAACATATATTATTATCATTTATTTTTTTCGTAATGTTACAATATTGAATGCATTATACTACTAACATTACTTTTAGCTCACAAGACCCGTGCGGCGCACGGGTTATCAATCTAGTCATATTATTTCTAATCTTTGTTAACACTCCAAACAACTTTTCAAAACCCTAAACCTAATGTTTTTGGCGCCAATGAATGATGACCGTTGATTTAGGCACCAAACATATCTCAACCGTTGATTTCCAGGCTATTGAACTGCTCCCTATAATTATTACTTCTTTCAAAGTGCCTCACGCTTAATTAATTGCTATCATTTTTCTATGATTGCTATCATTTTTCTATGAAGACTTCTCAACTAAAGTGAGTAGTTGGTTTCCAAAGCCTTAATAACAACACACTGCTCAACATGGACTTTCCGAGAGGTAGCATTTAGCTTTATTATATTTCCAATGAACAGTGAAGCTCCATTCTCATACTCATATATCATACTTTCTCTCTCTAACATCATTCCAATCCCTATCATCCGCCTCTGCCGCAACTTCCATCCTCTATCAAAATTTCCCCTTTTCAACTTTCCAAATCCACCTTTGCTCAATATTTAAAATTCAAAATTTGAAAGTAAGGTTCAATCTTCACACACACTCTGAGTTGAGATCGTTCCTATCCCATTGAGCAGTTTCATCCACCACTTCTGTTGCGGGCTCTATTATCACATGTTATTCTTATAAGGTCAGAGAGGTAACCACCATTTTACATTTCTTTATTTCGTTTTTGATTATGTTACTGTTTTGCCTTTTCTATTTTCAATTCCACAAAAATTATGTTCTAATATGTAATATGTGAATTTAATTCGAAGAAACTGAAGTATTATTAATGTTTCTATGTGAATTTGTAATATTTTTTTAATATTATATGATTATGTTTGATTTTCTTACCAATCAATAAATAAAAAGATATACATATTGCTTTGTTTTGGGTTTTGACAAATTTTCCTGTTTGTTTAAATGACCTACGTGGTTCTCTGGTAGTGGGAGTTATTGCCTAGCCTTCTCCAATTGTATTTATGTAGTTTCCCTGGTAACTATTGTTGACAGGGTTTAACTTTCAATAAATTTTGATGATTGAAAAAAAGATTGTTAAGGTAGGAGCTTTATCTGAAATTTTGTTATTTTTCTTATTCTTTTTTGGACATTTGATTGGTAAGTGAATTGGTATATCGATAGGTTGTTCAAGATCTCCAAAGAAGGGATGTTTTGTTATATCCATTGAAATTTATTAATGTTGACACTTCTGAATTTTCGAACACATTTCCTCTTTTGTTGACACTTCAAGTGAGACACATCAACATTGGGTTTTGAATGCCTTCATGTCAAGTTTAGAGACTTGAAAAGAAAGGAAAAATTTGTTACTTGCTCTGTGATGGCTCATACTAGGTGCTCCTCCATTACTCGGGAGTATTAGCTACTAATTAATGTTCAACGCAAAACTAAAAGAAAGTTTAATTCACATATTTTAGTTTGTTAATAGTTTTGCTTCATCCAAGTTCAAGGTTTAGGGAAATTGAGATATTGTTGGGGGTTCACCTTTTCATTTTTTTTTGTAATAGACTATACCTTGGGTTTGTGAATTGCCATGGTACTTTATTTCCCCATTTAATAGGGTACTAGAATAGTGTTGCAATGTGTGATTTGAGAATACTTAAATTATTTTGTTACTAATATCATTACAGAATCAAACTCTTCTTTGTCTATTCTACTTCTTTTAGTATGTTACTAATAAATCTATAATTTGAAGAGTAGAAAAATAACATTCTAACATAAAAGGAATTGGTTAAAATAACATTCTAACAAAAACTAACACGCTTGGTATGTTACTAATGTATTTCTATTTTCTATGCCATGAAGAATTGAGGCACTCAACCCTCTGAAAGACAACTCTTTACTCTATACTTGAAGAATTTGACAAGAGATCTAACAAGTCTTTATGTAGAGTAAAGAGTAAAGACAACTCTTTACTCTATACTTGAAGAATTTCACCCAGCATGTTTTTTTTTAAATTTTTTGACAAAGCAACCAACATGTTTATGATCAAGGGGTGATATTTGATCTTATTGTATTTTTACAAGTCAAATTGAGACTTATATATTAGAGTTTGTATCATTACTTACTGTAAGTTTTAGAACAACTATGATATGATATTAGTGTACCAAAGTGAAACATGATTAAAAAAAATTGGCAATGAATCATGGTAATTGGTTTGTGGTAATGGAGCATAAAAATTGTATTACATGACACAATAATTTAATTGTCATGCTCATTCAAATTGTTTGGGTCCATAATATTTTATGCAAAATGAGGTGTCGACGTAAAAAAATTAGATGTAAACTAACCTTCGACAAGACTTTTCTCTCTCTCTCTTCATATTAGCAAAAAAAAAACTACTTTTTTTCAACGTATGATATATGACAATGCTACAATAGATCATCACATAGGTTAGTATTCATTCATCAAAATTGACATTTTTCATATTATACATTTTTAGAAATAACAATTTCTATTGAGTTAACTATGATTTTAGTAATTATCTTATTGCAACGTATGATATATGACATTCATATTTAATGCTAGATGATGATCAACTGAAAAGTTATGCACTTGTGGAGATTAGAAAATTGTTGCAAAATCATGGTAAAAATATGTAACATTATGATGCCTCACCCCGTTGTTTCATTGATGTCAACCATGGCATTGGTAAAACTTTTATTTGGAGAATTGATGCGAATCAACCTGTTGTTTTCTTCTTATATGGATATATGGTGGAACAAGTAAAACTTTTATTTGGAGAACTATGTCATCACTAAAATATGAAGAGTCTGATAAGTTAATGTGGCATTTATAGTTTTACTTAATATAGGATAATACATTTATTTTATGTTTTTAGATGTATATGTCCGCACGGGTAGACGTTCTAGTTATCTTAAAATGATGTTGATGTGTCCTTATGACTTGCTATCCCCAGTTGCTTGGTGGCTTTACTTGTATCATGTATTAAAGCTCACACATCATATATTGTTGATGAACATTTTGTTAGAAAAAAAGACACAAATTCGATCATGTTAAAAAGTGGAGCTCGTTAGAATAGTAGTTGAGGCATTTTTTTTTGAAGGAAGTAGTTGAGGCATGTCTCTAAAAAAAAGAATAGTAGTTGAGGCATGTAACATTTTCAAGACCAATGACTATATATGTTCACCAATATTACATGTGAATTATTTTATTTTCTATAAATAATGTAATTTTATATATCTATTCAACAAGAAAAAATGTAAATTTATTTATCATTGGCAGAATATAAATGCAAATTTAAATTTATTACGTTTCATTTTATTAAATTACAAGTAACAAAATTGGGTGTTATATTTGTCAAAAAAAAATTGGGTGTTATTAATTATCATAGGAAGCTAGGAAATATATATGACATTGGTGTGAACTGTGAATTCTTGATCCTACCGAATCAAATTCTTTGATTGGAAAATTTTATAAAAAATATAACTATGATCTAGAAATGTTCATATCCAAATGATTCTAAATACAGTTTACAAACTGATATTTTTTTCTTTCATAAAATCAAATTTTAATGGATGTTTTTGGAAATAAAATGTTGGTCCAATATTCGAACAATAATGGTTATTCTTAGGGATGGGAATGAACCAGACCAAGCTGGGCTTTGCTTAAATAGGTTAGGCCTAGCTGAAAAAACTAAGGCATAAGTCTTGGCCTTTTACCGATCAAAAGCTTTATTTTAAGCCACCTTTTTAAAAGCCTAGCCTATTAGCCTGTTTAAAAGTCTAGTTTATGTTATAAATTTCAAATAGAGTTTGTTCATCAATTTTATTTTTCCTTTCAATTTGTGCAACATACTTAATATAGAGATAAACATTAATTAAATACAAATTAAACTAATAATCTTGTAACTACCAAAACTTAAGGAGCAGAAACCAAAATAAACTCTTTAACCCAACACATCTTTCCCTTCATCATTATCCAACTAGTTAAATATTTTATGATAAAAGCGTCAGAATCATCACTTTCTTAAGTTGCATAAATAAACTTTGTCACATAATATTTGAAAGGATTCCATTTTACGAAAACACTTATGAGAATAAAAAAGTGACTTGCGCTAGAAGAAATTGGATTGTCAAGGTTTCTTTTAGGTACAAAGTAGAGGCAATAGTCACTTTGGTCTATGAATATATAATAATTAGTCACAATAGTCTTTTAATGTATCAAAATTTCAAAATAATCCTGAATTGTGCACCCTGTTAGTCAAAATAGTGATTTACACTAAAATAATATCTCAATGCTCACAATAATTCTTTTCATATAGGGACTGAAATGACAATAAATAAGTACTTATAAGGATTAATATGACAATAAATAAGTATATTGAATGACTAATATTACAATATTAACGGAACATTCTAACATCATGGACTATTTAACTAATGAATTGCACAATTAGGGACTATTTCAAAAAGAAAACAACTAGAGTAAAAATCTTCAATGGATCTTTTTCAAGACTTAATACGTATTAAGGGCAGTCTTTAGCATTTTCTTTTGTAACTGTGATAATCCAAATAAACTTGTGGATTTTAAGAAGAAGAAAAAAAACCCTTATGAGTACAATTTTCTAAATACAGGATTAATCCAAACAAACTTAAAACAAAAAAGAAAAGTTTATAAATACAATTATAATAGAAAGAAAATCATTAATTAAAAAAAGAAACGAACACGATTATCTAAACAAAAAATCCAAATTGATTAATAACAAACACAAAGAAAAAGCTATGCGAACAAAAGAAAATGTTTTAAGCGGAACAAATGTTGCCATTCCGCTAGGTTTGAGCTTGTGTGTTATTGTCACCTTCAGATTGTTTTCGGCTTCCAATTTCCATCAAAGTACTTTTGGTTGTTGGTGGCTTTCAAAGCGTCTTTCTTTTTAGATACGTTAAATCGTAAGGCCATCAAAGTGCTCAAGAAGAAAGCACCAAAGCCATGAGATGCAAGAATGAATGACGTCAGGAAAAATGCTCCCTTCGATTCTTTCCAAACATCAATAACATTTTCAATGAAGATGATAGATTGAGCAATCTGAGAACTAACCGAATTCGCAATCCAAGAATGAATAAGGTTGTTACATCGTTCCCACACATGATCATGAGGTGCAAGAATAAGAATTGAACCATCAACGAATTGAAACTTGTTATTCGCATCTAAACTATGTGCATGGCTCGTTTCCATCAAGTTTCAGAGAAACAATCACATAATTAGGATCTTCGCTAGGGTGCGCATAATGTTAAGAAGCTTGATTCAATGTATGATCTGCGTTCTGCACAATGTTGGTTGAAGCATTGGTGTTGTGCGCCATGGAAGCTTGAATAAAACCAAGATGACAAAATTACACAATTTGTCCCTTAACTTAATTTCAGGTAACACTTTAGTTCTTTATCTTTTGTTTGTCATGATTTAGTCTTTATGTTGTAAAGTGACAATAGCTTATCGTTTTTTATGAGATTTTTTTTTAATGAAATCTAATTTTCTAGATTTGTATCATGAAGATTTGGGTTTGTTTACGAGTTTGACGATTTTTTTGGAGTTTTTGATTTTTTTTTTCATAAAAAAATGATAACTATGTTGACATTTTATAACATAAAAGACTAAATCGAGACAAAAAAAAATAAAGGATAAGGATAACTATGTTGACATTTTATAAAATAAAAGACTAAATCGAAACAAAAAATAAAATAAAGGATATAAGTGTTACCTAAAACTAAGTGAATAGATGAATTGTGTAATTTTGCCAACCAAGATCGAAGAAAAAACTTTGTATTTATATGAACAGAAGAAAATCAACATGATTACACCAAATTCAACAAGAAATCGATGAGATTCGAATAGAAAAACAAAGAAACAAAGTGTTTTGGCAACAAACGCGAAGAAAATGGATGATTCAACAAGAATCCAAACAAAAATTAAGCAAAAACGAAGAAGAAAACGAATACGGAAGCATGAGCTTGAAAGGCTTATGATACCGTATTATGAAATCAATAACAAGAAACGAATCAATGTAACTGAATCTATTGAATGAATGATCTGAATTACATGTATCATTTATATAGTAATGGAAAGATAACTAGGTAACTTGTATAACTAGTTAATGGTTATAACTAACTAAAACTAACTATATAATAGTGTGTTTATTATCTTGAGAAGATGTTCATGAGTTCATATGACTTGCTATCTCCGGTTGCATGGTGGCTTTACCTGTATTATGTTTAAAGCTCACACATCATATCATATATTGTTAATGACCATTTTGTTAAAAAAAGACACAAAGTTGATCATGTTAAAAAGGGGAGCTCATTAGAATAGTAGTTGAGGCATGTAACATTTTCAAGACCAATGACTATATATGTTCACCATACTACATGTAAATGCTTTTATTTTCTATAAATAACGTAATTTTATATATCTATTCAACAAGAAAAAATGTAAATTTATTTATCATTGGCAAAATATAAATGCAAATTTAAATATATTACATTTCATTTTATTAAATTACAAGTAACAAAATTGGGTGTTATTATAGGAAGCTAGGAAATATATCATCTGTCATGGTGTGTGAACTGTCAATTCATGACCCCTACCGAATTCAATTCTTTGATTGGAAAATTTGGGAAACCATTATGGGAAGTTCACATAGTAAACTACCCTACAAAAAATTCATTAGGCACAATAATATTCAAACTTCACCATGCACTTGGAGATGGTTATTCTCTAATGGGTGCACTATGGTCTAGAAATGTTCATATCCAAATCATCCTAAATACAATTTACAAACTGATTTTTTTTTTCTTTCATAAAATCAAATTTTAATGGATGTTTTTGGAAATAAAATGTTGGTCCAATATTCGAACAATAACAATTATTCTTCTTCTCTTTGAATTGGTTTCTGAAATAAAGGTAAACTTAGTTTCGATAGTTGAACTGATTCGAAGTTTGATATGGTAGATAAAATATGTGATTTATATTTACACACAATCCTAATTTTCTCTCTAACTTTTTTACACCTCCACCGTTCTCTATGTGGTCGATTTCGAAATTGGATTCCATGCAGTCATATGACGTTTGCATCCAAGATCAGACGATCTGAAAAGGAAAATATAATTTTTTTAAGGATATATAATATAATTTTTATTTAATAAGTAAAAAAATTGCTTAAATCAAGATTGTTTGATCATTATCAAACAGTCACCAACACGTGATCGTGGGATTGTAGAGACTGCAAACTCAGTTGCATCTCATTGTTTATATGTTCCACACAATCATCTGATTAGTAGTTAACTAACCCAAGGATAAATCATCTTATACATCTTATTTAAATATTTTTGCACAATGTCATAAGATTTAAGCCCCAAATAATCTTTTTATTATCAAACACTTTAGGAGCAGAAACCAAAATAAACTCAAGATCGTTAACCCAACACATCTTTCCCTTCATCATTAGCCAACTAGTTAAATATTTTGCGATAAACGTGTCACGAACATCACTTTCTTAAGTTGCATAAATAAACTTTGTCACGTAATATTTGAAAGGATTCCATTTTTCAAAGAAGAAAAAAGTGACTTGCGCTAAAAGAAATTGGATTGTTAAAGCTTCTTTTGGGTTAAAAGTACCAACTATCAGATTGATCCAATGACTGCAAAAATTTCTTTAGATAGTTTTGCAATCGAGGATCTAAATCCCTCTTTTCTCCAATATGATATATATTACTCTAAACAAATTTTGAATAGGGTAGACATACCCCATTTAAATCTATCAATTGTGAATTTTCGGACTAAAATCCAAGTCACTGTGAGCATAACCTAACCATTTGTATCAACCACAATTGATGAACTAAACATATTTTTATTCCACTTGAACTAACAACTTATATTATAAAACAAAAAAATAAGACAATTTATGTCCCTAACTATCTTATTTCTCCAAAATTGATACTTAAATTATTAAACATGCCTCAAAATCCCTATGCATATTGAGGAACCAATGCTACCTCTAATGTCACCTTTAAGATTCACAATAACTGTCCTCCTGAACTTAGTCATATTTTGCTAGTTGATGTCTTAGACGACGTTACTTGTTCTCTTGCATGAAAAGGTAAAAAAAGAGCGAATAATTGATAAGATAGCTTATAAAGACGAGCTTATAGTGGATATCTAATAAACTAACTTATAATCGATAGTGAATAAACTAACTGATTTAATTTGTAGTGTTTGATAAAATTAACAGTCGATCCAACTTATAAATATGAAATGATATTATTTAAAAAAATGAAATGACGACATATTAAATTAATATTTGATTTTTTCAATTAAGATTACAAGCGTAAATTTGAAATAAATAATGATAAATTATAAACTTTAAACTATAAACTACTTAAATTAACGTATAAAAAAATGCTATAAGTTAGTGAAAACCTATAGACTAGTAAAAGTAAACTATAAGTTCGCAATAAAGAGACAAAGTAACCAAATAAATCATTTTTTAATCAAATGAGCTCATAAGACATAAGGTGTGCTGATTTGCTAAAAAAAAAGAACTTGACATAATATTTGATTTGTAAAACTGTTTCAGAAACATGATAAATTAGAGTCAAGAGACATGACAAAAGTTAAAATTTTGTTTAGGGGTGTTCGATATGCGATTTGGTTTAGGTTTTGTTTTGAGGTTTAAAAAAAATCACCCAACTTATTTTGGTTCGATTGAGTTTTAAAATAAAATTCAAACCAAACCAAATCAATACAGTTTAGATTAAATGGGTTGATACAATAAATTTTTTGTTTTTAATATTAAAATCAAATTAAAAAGTTAAAACACATCCTATTTTCTCCTTAAAAAAAAAATCGTATTTTCAACAAAAATGTTTAATAATTTAAAAATAAAATAGTTGCAGTATAAACTCCTTAAAACCCTTGTCTCCCTCTCTCTTCCGTTGCAGCCACTGGACTCTCCGTTTTGATAAGCGCTTTTTTTCTTTCTAAAAACCCAGAACCTCCACATTGCTCCAATTTTCTTTTTCATTCATAAAAAAATTGACTTTAGGTTTAAAAATGGGTAGTAGGTCTGCAAAAAAATCTAAAAAAATGCAAAAAAGTGACAGTGATTTGGATGAATACGATGATGATGACATGTCCTATAACGAGGTAGCAATTCATTCACTGTTCCAATTTTTTGTTATTTCCTTGTTTTTTATTTTTTGAATTTTGATTTTTGTGATGGTGTAGGTTAATGATGATAGCGAGTTGGAGGAGGAAGAAGATGATGGAGAGGATGAGGGAAGTGATGAGGAAGAAGAAGATGATGGACACGATGAAAGTGGATGGAAAGATGATGAAATGGAACAACTTGAGAAAGAGTATAAGGATCTTCATCATCAGGAGCAGGAGCTGTAAGATTGTAATTGATACATATGATTTTGTTTTTATTGTTGATGTCATTTTAATTTATATTGTTAGCTATCTATAAGATTGACGATGTTGTATTGTATGAGACAAATTATTGGGATGTAAAGAACCCACATGGAAATACGTTAAGTGTAGCAGAGATGAGAACGTTGCATTGGACGTGTAGTAAGACCAGGCGAGATAAGATTAGAAATGAGAACATTAGAGAGAGAGAGAGTTTGGGTAGCATCTACGGTAGAAAAGATGGTGGAAACCTATGAAGCACAAATACTCTTCGGATTAGGCGTGTCCCGATGTCGGACACCGGGACACGACAACACGACACCGACACATATAATTACACTGAATTAGGCGATTTTATCAAATTATTAGCGGTGTCGGCGTATCAGTGTCCGTGTCATATCTGGTGTCTGTGTCCGTATCCGTGCTTCATAGGTGGATACTGGGCTTAGGTTGTTTGGGAATGTAGATAGGAGACTTGTGGATTCTATAGTATGTAGAGTTGATCGGATGGTGGGTAGTCAAATCACTAGAGCCAGAGGAAGACTTAGAAAAACTATTAAGAAAGATCTAGAGATTAATGAGTTAGTTAAAGGTATGTTATATGATGGAAGATAAAATTATGGCGTTGTTTTAATCCATGTGGGTGTCCCCACTTAGTCGGATAAGACTTGTTTGTTTGTTGTTTTTGCTGCTGTTGCTAGCTAACTTTGAATCACCAACAGTGGCACAAACATAGCACACTGACATCAATGATTGTAGACACTTAATAATTTATGAAAATGAAAGTAATTGAATGTAGCACATTTGTTGGTGTTGGACATTGACACGTGTTAGACATCAAAAACGCTTTTAATGTGAAGTGTTAGTGCTTCATAGATAGATAGCGATTGCTAGATTCATAGTTGCATTTGCAAATACAAGGTACGTACCTGGTATGGGTACTTCACTGTTTTACAAATATCCATGCTTCAGACCTACATACATTCTATGTAGCTATGAAGCACGGACACTCCTCGGATTAGACGTGTCCCACTGTCGGACACCGACACCGACACGATACTTACAATTGTACTAAATTATGTCATTTTCTCAAATTATAATCGATGTCGGCGTGTCGGTGTCCGTGTTTGTGTCCGTCCTTCATAGCTATGTATGTAGCACATATACTTCAAATTAAAGGATTGTTTGGCGTTTATCTGACGTGTTGGTGTTTGACACCGAGATATGGTTATATTCAATTCAATCAATTCGATTTTCTTAAACTATTAACGGTGTCTAAATGTGTCACCATTAGTGTCGTGTCTAGTTTCCATGCATGTTTGTTTCGGTTCTTCATAGCTTACAATAGACCCATGATGGGTCCAACCGTTTCTAGAAAACCTGTCATGGTGGGAGAAGGAGTTTTCTGTTACTCGGTTTTCCTTTATTACTAGATTCAAAGTTTCAGAGTTAGGTTACTTTATTTTGGATTTGTTTCAGTTGAAGACTTTGTTTCTGGTTTAATATTTTATTTGTTTCACTGGTTCTATTTGTGTTCAGGATATGTTTTTAACATGCACTAAATATATGTTCTTACTAAAATACTCTGCGTATGTTAATCTGTTTGTTTTTCTGCTACTACCTGTCTAATATTCTAATTGAATCATACCCTTGGACTATCTAATCAGCGAAAACTACTTAGTTGATTATTGTTGTTGTTGTTGTTCCAAACTGTCTTATATATTTTTTGACTGAGATTGTTTGCTTCTGTTAATATTGTGCGTTACGTAATATCTGCAAGATATTGCTTTCTTATTAATGCGGAATGTTACAATATCTTGGGCACTATGCAATATGTTAATAAAAGAAATCTGGTATTCTATCAATATGACGGCTCATGAATCATCTTACAAACTGTTTTATTTTAGTTCTTTCTATGGAGGAAATATGTTACAGTGAGTTTATTGTACTATTTCCATCACTTAATCTATGAAATTTTGTGGATTCTGAAATATGAGAATTTTATCTTTTTGACCTCAGAAACACTTTGAAGAACTTGAAACATCACAAAGATGAAGATCTCCTGAAAGGACAAGCTGTGAAAAGCCAGAAGGTGTGCTTTGTGCTGTAGTAGGATGCAAAATGTTTATTAATCATTAACTCAGATATTTGTCAATTGTAGCTCTCTCAGGATTGCTTCCGTATTATTTTGTGGTTTCTATCATGAGTTTATAATATCTGCCATAAATCCTTTCGAGTTTATAATAATACCATCAAAATTTGTTTTGACTGAAGGCCCTCTGGTACAAAATTCTTGAGCTTAGATTCTTACTTCAGAAGCCATTCTCAAATTCAAACAGGCTACCCCAGGTATTTTCCTTCCCCATTTTTGTGATTCAATGGGATTTACTATTTTATCCATCTAACTGTCATGGCCAAACATGGTTAATTTTCTGCAGGAATCAATAAAAGAATCATTCTGCGAATCAGACGAGACAGTTAGAGTCGCATATGAAGATTTGATAACTTCTTCCAAGGAGACTTTGGATTCTATATTGGAACTGCAAGAGGTGTGGATTGTCTCAATTTAAATAAAAAATAAATAATAGAATTGTCGAATGTTGTTGTTGTTGTTTCATCTCTATGTTACTCTTTGATCTAGTTTGGATGAACTTCTCAACAAACACCTTTGAGATGTTAACAAACACCTTTGAGATGTTAAATATGATAATAATCTTACAATAACTTCGTTATTTTAAAAATAGCTTCTTGTCTAAGTTGAATGAGTTATTGCATCTCAATTTTTTCTCTAAAGCTCTCTCTTTTAACTTCCGTTCAAACATCTATAACCTTATAAGAATTTTTTGTAAGTGAAGAACCATAAAGTTTTAATTGAGAAGCTTTCATAAGCTAGAAGTTCATTCAAACCAGGTCTATGTCATGTCTTATGAAGACTATGAAGTCAGTATTTTGTTATATTGACATTAATATGTTCAATCTCCTCTAATTTATTAGTAAGTGATTTTCTCTGTATATGTAAAGATTCATTATTCATTGATCTTTTTTTCGTGTTCCAGGCTCTGATCGCAAAGAATCCATCAGTTTGCCAAGCCAATAATGGTGATTTCTTCATGTTCTTATTTCCCAAGCTCTCTTATGTTTGTGTCATGTCTTTGTAGTTACTATTGAGGGTTTTCTATAGATTATTCTGTGTAAGCAATGGTAATACTTGTACCACAGTTGCTTTAGGAATGTTGAAGGGATTTATGCTTTGCTTCTATTTTGGCTTCATGTACTTGAAGCATACATCAACTTACCCATTTTGAAGATTTTCATGAGATGTTGACATGTTTCTTTTGTCATAGATATATCATACTGATTAGCCAGATTTATCTATTTAGTATGGTGAGTAGAGCCCATTTGTTATTCTAGCTGAAAAGGGCCGCAAGAATGGAGAGAAGGAAAAGTTGGGTGTATGTCATGAGCCAGTCATTAGTTGAAAATTATGATTTTTTTTTGTCAGGGAAGAACTATTATAGGAAAGGTTATCTGTCTATATGGTTAATCTATACCATTTACTTCTTTACAATCATTATAGGAAGGGGCTCGTCCAATTGGTAGAATACTTTTCTTGGTCCAAATATTTCTCTTTACAGTGCTTGAAGGCAGATGGAGAAATATGAAACCTAACATGAAGATTCCACCAAACTCTTCTAGCTTTAAGCAATCTTCTAATTCTTTTTAGATATATTGCAAGTTTAAGTCAGTTTCTCAATGCTGCTGAAGTGAGGATGCATATAATAATTGTATCGTGATTAGAGTAGAGGATTGACAAGTGTCCATGTTGGCCTAAGGATTCATACATTAGTTGTACGGGAGAGCGGGGGGCTCAAGAACTGGCCAACTGTTCTTTATATACTATGATGAATTCTGTGTCTATTTTTTCCTCTTTTTATCATCTGTTAGAACACAGAAATAACACTGTCCAAACTTGCCTTTGTCCTCTCTAAGACCTTGATTTGTGCTAGATATGATATTGTTCTGATGTTACTTTCAAATTCCAAAGTTAATAAACTTTCTTTTAACAACTTTAAGACAAGATTGTTGAAAACATTAACATTGATTTGTGCTGGAGATGATGAAGTTCTAATGTGTGACTTTTAACTTTCAAAATAACCAAATTTTTCGTTTCTTTTAATAAAGGTTCAGAAAGGTCATCAAAAGATTTAGAAGTTTCTAACAATTTGAATGACAATCTTGATCAAGAGTGGTCACAGATTTCTAGGATGCACGACAGGTATTTTTATAACCTTCTAACTGACCTATTTTTTATAGGCATTCATTATCTTGAAATATTGCATTTTTATACTTATATCTCTTGTATCATGATATGAAGCACGGACATTGTACATGACATCGGTAATAATTTGAAAAAATGGCATAATTGAATGTAATTAATCAAATGTGTCGGTGTCAGACACTAGATACGGCTTCTATCAAGTGTCGGTGCTAAAGAGGTTTCCTGAGCCTTATCTTTGTGTCAATCATGCTTGTAACTTATCCATGCCGAAGCTTTTGCACTTAGCTCCATTTCTATCTTAAAAATGTGCTGTTCTTTTTGCCTGTCTGCTTGGCCGATGCTATTACAATTGTATCTTGCAGTATGGCAACTTTCAGGGACAAGTCAATCAACAAATGGCAGAGGATGACACAAGTGACAACCGGTGCGGCTGCAATTAAAGGAAAGTTGCATGCTTTTAATCAGGTAAAGTTCTGTGACTGGACTGTGAATTTTTACTATGTCTATGTGACAAGCCTATTATTTTACTCCTGATTTGTTGTGTTGCAGGATATCAGCCATCAAGTTGCTTCTTATATGAGAGATCCCAGTAGAATGATCAAGCAGATGCAACTGAGAAGATCAGCTATTAAAATATTTGGATCAGTAAGTCAGTTTTAATCTTAGTTGTTTCAAAAAAGTAAGTCAGTTTTAATCTTAGTTTTAAAATATTAAGATCAGCTATTAAAATATTTGGATCATGTCTCCAGGTTGCCGAGGTTAATGATAGCTCTAATGAACCGGTAAGCCTTATACATTACTAAAGTCTGTGTTTAATTTTGTAATAACTTAAAATTACAATATAGGTACTTGAGTTTGTCTTGTAACATTGGGATGTTGTCATATTGTCAAGTCCTTTTTTTTCATTTTACACCGCCTCTCGTTATGCTCCTTGTTTATTTTTTTTGTCATTTCAGTTTTCAACATCATAGTTTTGAATTTAATTGTGCTCAGGAAACACATGCTGACGGTGATCCTGACCTTCTGGACGATTCTGAATTTTATCAGCAATTATTGAAAGAATTTTTTGAGACAATTGATCCTACATCATCAGGTAAACAATTTCTTTTCAACACCCAATTTTTTATTTGGTTAAGTTCATGTAGGTTCCACAACTTCGAGAATAATTTCAACATAAAGTTGTGGGGTCCAAATAAATTTCACACAATAAGAAAGGAATATCGGAAAGATAATGTTAGAATGAGTGTTGGTAGCACTTTTTTTTTGTTTTTATTAAAATATTTTTACTTCTAGTACAATTAAACTAGTTTGAGCCTTTACTTTTCACGATCATTAACTGAATATGCTATCCATGTACAATGATACCTATAAATAAGGAAAAATGGTTGGTCACTCCAATTTGGACGCACATTTGGGAATAGGTTGAAAGAGAAAATAATTAAATGATATATATTTTTGTGTGCGCGCATCCAAATACTTGTGACCAAGCAAGACTACCTCTATAAATAAAATGTATTGGCATTTATGACTGTTATAAATCTTGCGTTGCATACGCAACTACCACAACAGTTTTGACTTTGACTTTACTGTTTATAATTTTTTTTTTTTTTGGTGTGATGAAATGTTTATAACACCTGACTAAACATTCTAAGGTTGAAACTCAACACTCTTTAGTGTATTTTCTCCCCCCCCCCCCCCCCCCCCCCCCCACACACACACATTTTTTTTTCCCAGTTTTTTTAATCGTTTTCATGGGTTGGGTCAATGTCACCCTAGGTTATTGTTTTTTCCTTTAATTTAATATATTTTTAGCTTGTGGAAGAAAAATATTTTTCACTGGCACAGTAGGCACGGTGCTTGCATTTCACTTAGGTTTTTGAAAGGTGAATATTGTCTAATACTTGCTACCTCTGAACTTACTATTTTCCCCACCATGCCTTTGCAAGGATCACAAGTGTAATCAAGTTTTATATAGATGTCCAATCATATTTCATCCTGTCAATGTTGTCATACTAAACAAGTTTTAAGAACTAATTTATGATATGATAAAATGGTAAAATATGAGTGGACGTCTATGCTAAACTTATTTACACTGTCTGAGTATAGTTATTAAACTATAAACTATATTTTAACACCTGGATTGTTTGATTGTCCAGTATTTCCTCATTATACTACCATTCTCAAACTATCAGCTCAATATTTTCAAAGGCTAGAATTTAGTTGTGCTGTTTTTTTTCACCATAATCTAACTGTCAGTTACTTTTCTTGAAATAAGATTCTTTAATCTTTAGCATGTACGAGAGTCTATTTTCTCGTTTTTGACTATTTCATTTGAACAGAGAAAGCATTCTATGCTTTGAAACGAATGCAAACCAAAAAAAGAAAAATTGTTGATCGTCGTGCCTCAAAAAGTCGTAAGATAAGGTACAAAATGATCTCAACACACTTCCTTTTTCTACCATTGTCATATATATTTTGCATTTAAGAACTGAATAAGTTTTTGAATGAATTGTTATTGAAGGTACAACGTCCATGAAAAGATAGTAAACTTTATGGCTCCTCGACCGGCAAATCTTCCTCCTATGGCGCCAATGCTATTCGATGATCTGTTTGGATTGAAGACTCAAAGATCATCTGCTGCAGCCTCATAATCACGGTTGTACTAATTAGCCTCCAATATGATGTTGATTATCGAGGAATTTAACTTTTCTCTTACGAGCCAATTTTGCTGTAAATCTATTTAGAAATAGACATGTGAAATATACACTTTCCTCACCTTAAGATTAGGCAAAATGTTTACTAATGCACCAAGAGCAACCTCGAGGATCTTTCTTAATATTGTTCCATGAAGAGATACTTCTGTTTTATAGTTTTTAGCCTTAGCCCTTTGATTTTCAAGGGATAGAGCTATGGACTAATTCAGAGTTTGATTGGGAAGCAAAATCAGATTAATGTTTGTTTCAATTAGAGATCAAATTATTTGAATAACCACATAATTTGATCTTTGTTAAATTACATTAATTATTTGTGTCTGAGTGCTTGATTTATTTTCATAGATAGCCACATAATAATGTTTAGTTTCTATTTACATTAAACTTTAATTATTCATTTTGAAAATAAGTTTTTCATGATTCATCTCAATACATGTGATTATCGAAATTTTGCTAGAGATACTTGTTCTAGTTAATTTGTTGTTCATTAGCTGTGCTCTTATCACAAATAAAAATCATGTAGGTAGTAATACTTAAATTTTTTAAACCCTTCATTACTCTTTAAGCAATTTGTTCTTTTCCCTGCAAAAAAAAAAAAAAACAATAACGTTTGAGGATGATAGTTCCATGGTTTTTGTAGATCGTGTGGTCCTTCCTATCTTCTTCAATTGGCTTGGGATTTAGGCTGCAAAATCATTACTTGGGAATATGATTTGAAATCGGCCTTGATCTTAACCTTGATAATGACACTACTTACCATCATGTTATTATTCTGGACTATAGTCATACCTTTCCTGTTGCGTTATCGGTCCTTACTTTACTTATACTTTGACAAAAGAAATGAGTGTGTTGATTGGTTGGTTAAACATGGTGCTCAATTGGACGGTAGTTTGAAGTTGTGGCTCTCTCCCCCTCCCTCGTGCATGTGCTTCTTGTGGATCCCTTAGGTGTCTTGAGGCAACTGTAGCGGGTTTAGGTTGTTGATTTTGTTCTTTCTTTTTTTCCTTGTAAGAAACTAAATATGTATTTACTTATTTCTTTTATGAATCGTGCTCTCTCTCTCTCTCTCCCTCTCTCTCCCCCCCCCCTCTCTCTCTCTCTCTCTCTCAAACACACACTGCTTTGTTTAGATATGACGCCGCTGATGTGTTACTTTTGTGGCTCGTATTGCACCATTGATTTGTTTAGGTCTGCGTCTAACAATTTTATTTGTCCAAGTTGTTGGGCTATCGTTATGACATTCAATATAAACTGGGAAAAACGAATGTTGTTGTTAATGCCTTGTCTCGTTGTTGTGAGCCCGCTTCGGCCGAATTGAAGTTACTCTCGGTGCCTCAATTCTTGTTCATAGATGAGCTACGTGAAGAACTTAAGCATAATTCTTCATATCAGGAATTATGTCAGAAGGTAATTTCTGATCCCACCAAATTTCCCGAGTTTGTTTTATCTAATGGCTTATTGTTGATGAAAGGACGGATTTGGATCCCTGCCAATTCAAAGTTTAAGGTCCTCTTATTAAAAGAATTTCATGAAACACTTGTGGGTGGTCACGACGGTGTTATCAAGACACTCAAAAGGCTCTCTGCTAATTTTTATTGGCAACATATGCGTAAGGAAATTAAGGATTTTGTTGCTCGATGTTTGGTCTGTCAACAAACAAAGTATTCTACTAGCAAACCAAGTGGCTTACTACAACCCTTGCCCATACCATCAAATGTTTGGGAGGACATTTCGTTGGATTTTATCACTGGTTTACCCCTTTCTGGAGGATATTCAGTCTTGTTGGTTGTGGTGGACCGCTTTTCCAAATATACTCATTTAGGTGCCTTACCCTCTCACTTCACTGCTTATAAGGTTGTAGAATTGTTTGTCAACACTGTTTGCAAGGGTGACCCTGTTTTTATCAGCAAATTTTGGTCAGATCTCTTTAAGTTCAGTGGTACTTTATTACGGAAGAGTTCTTCTTACCACCCTCAAACAGACGGACAAATGGAAGTCACTAATCGCATAATTGAGCAGTACTTGCGGGCATTTGTTCATCACCACCCAATGCTTTGACATCGTTTTTTGCCTTGGGCAGAATATCATTACAATAGTTCATACCATACTGCTACTGGATTGACACCATACCAGGTTGTATAAGGTAAGGAACCCCCCACAATTGCAACATATGTCCTTGGTACTTCCAAAATTGCAGCCGCTGATGATCTACTCAACGAGCGTGAATAAGTGCTTGCCATATTGCGCAATAATTTGACAAAGGCCCGAGAGAGAATGAAGACTCTTGCTGATAATCACCGTCAAGATGTATCTTTTGAGGTAAACTCTTATGTTCATGTGAAGTTGCAGCCTTATAGGCAAAGTTCTGTTTCTAGTGTTAAGTATAATAAGCTCCAAAAACGCTATTATGGCCCGTTTCATATCTTGGAATGTATTGGCGAAGTCGCTTACAAGTTGGAGCTTCCTTCCCATTCAAAGATTCACAATGTGTTTCATTGTTCCCTTTTGAAACCATACTTGGGGCCTATCCCTGCTGATGCACCCTTTCTTCCTAAAGATTCGACTGACAATCACCCTATAGTGACTCCCCTTGCCATTCTCAACTCACGTATTATTTCAGTGAATGACCAGCAGATGCAATAGGTTTTAGTGCAGTGGAATGGACTGCCACCTGAAGATACCACTTGGGAAAATTGGCAGGATTTGCAAATTAGTTATAACCTTGAGGACAAGGTTAATTTTGATGGGGTTGGTATTGATATGGACCCCAATGTTGCTGCTGCTACTGATAATGGGCATGAGGAACAACATGCTGCTGATGATGTTAATAAGATTTCTGCTCTGCCCCCAGCAAAATTTGCTCGCGCCCTGCAGTGCTGCCAAAAATACCCCTGCGCTAGTTAAGTAGCGCAGCGCACCTTAACTAGCGCAAGTAATATTTTCTGCGCCACTTAAGTAGCGCCGCGCACGTTAAGTAGCGCAACGTTACTTAAGTTATACAGACGCGGAGAAAACACATTTCCTCACTTCTCCAACTTTTCCAAACACGAAAATTTCCTCTCCAAGTGCGATTTTCACCATTCTTGCGCCATTCAAAGTCAATTCATCCCATATTATCAAGTAAGTGATGATTACCCTACTTAATTACATTTAAGTTGTGGAAATTTTTGTTTTTTTTGAAGAAATTGTGACTTTTTAGGGTTTTATAAATTTTGTTTGTATGTTAGTTTTGATGATTGTTAGTGATGAATTAACTTAGGAATTGTTGTTTAGAAGTTGTTTAGAGTACATTGTGGTGGTTTAGTGTTTGAAAATTGTTAGATTACTTTGTTGTTTGAAAATTGCACACCAAGTGTTTGCTAAAATGTCTCAATGGTAATTGTTTTGTTTTTTTGGATTGTGACTTATGAAATTAGTTAGCATATGGTTTGTTAATTTTGATTATAATATGTTTGACTGCAATGTGGTAGTTTACGGATTGAAATGTCATTGTTGGAATTTTAGTGTTGTTGTTGAATTGTTGGAAATGAAACAATGTTCATGTGAAATTGTATAATTTAATTTGTGTTTTGTTAAATATTGTGCAGATATGTCTCAGAGGAATACTTCTCAGATACCGTCCGAGCAGGATAGGAGCGACAGACTTAGGGCAGGGAGGATTGTCCCTACTGGTAGTGTAAGGAGGGAGAAAGAAGCATCACGCCCTCCTATGGCTGGTCGAGGGAGAGGTGGGGGAACGAGGATTGCTAGAGTTGATGCTGCGGGAGGGTCATCGTCGCATACGGGTCCATCCCAGACGGTGGACCCACGCAGTATCAGGTGTATGAGCACCCGCATGGTCATGAGTATTAGTTTGAGGACCCTCAGCCTCACCAGTACCAGTTTGATGCTTATCAGCAGCATCAGTATAATCATGAGGAGCCTGCTGTTGAGGAACCTCAACAGCATGAGGAGGCTGTTGTTGACGAACCTCCGACTCGATTTCAGGGGGTGCCCAGGGTGGTGTACGAGGCCGGCCCGGACGGCTATGCAGGGGGGCCTTCTGACCTCATGCTTCTACCTGACTTTGGTGGACATGTGGCCTGCAGGATATGGGTCGATGCCGATGTAAGTATAATTTAATGTTTATTTTACTTTTCTTTTACTATTTATAGAACTTAATCTAACTATTATTTTACTTATTTAACGGTGCTGTTTGTTGTGTTTTGTTTTTGTATTTCAGTTTCGAAGAAAACATAGGGTGAAAGGCATATCTCACGGGAAGAAGCTGAGCATTACAAACTTGACATTACCTATGCCCGGGGAAGGAAATGATTGGTTTTGGGATCAAGTGAATGGGTCCGACCTTACTCCCCTCCTCAGTAGTGGATATGAGAACATATCTCACGGGTTCGTTTGTGCGATGACCGAGAGATGGCATGGGGAGACCAACAACTTCCACCTACCTGTTGGAGAGATGACCATCACACTAGATGATGTGGCGTGTCTCCTAGGCATCCCCATCACTGGGAGGCTCCTTGCTGATAGAGAGTTAACCCGTGAGTAGGGGTTAGAGATGATGCAGGCGGACCTACTGTTTACACTAGAGGATGCCGGTAAGGAGTTGACAAGACAGGGTGGTTGTTACGTCAGTTTTGGTGTCCTGAAGAGGCGCTACGAGGAGCTCTTGCACATGTGTAATCAGCTGGTTGAGATTGACACCGAGGAGGAGGAACACGAGCGAGCTCTGGTTAGGTTGGCCTTCGTTAAGGCGTTTTTGTTGCTCTTGCTTGGCTGGACCATTTTTTCCGCCAAGAACAGCAAAAACATTAATCTTCTCTGGCTACTTGCACTGCAAGATATGGATGAGTTGGACAGCTGGTCATGGGGTGGGATGGGACTTGCTTTCCTATATGAGCAGCTCTCACTTACCTCCGACTCATCGGTGGCCTCCTGTGGTGGTTACATGACATTGTTTGTGGTAATATTTGTTTTTCTTCTTCTTTACTTATTTGATCGTAAATGTTTAGTTGTTTGTATAATTCTTGCGGTGATATAAATATTTGTTTCTTTGTGTTTGCAGGGATGGACTTTGACGCACTTCTCGAACATCATTCCGAGGATTGATGATGATGCCTACGACCCTACTGTTGCCCCGCTTGTGAGTCAATGGAGACCTTCTAATCCTGGACACTACCGAGCTGCCATTGATTCCTTGGACCATTCACATGTCACCTGGAGGCCGTACGAGAGGCGACGACACATCACGCCCTTCCAGGACATATGCTGGTACTCCGGATGGATCATGGCCGGCCGCGACAGAATGGTCCGTCACTTGCCAGAGCGGGTTCTTAGGCAGTACGGGTATGTCCAGAGGATTCCCAGGCCTCCTACAGACATCGAGGTTCTTGCGGCGGATGACGTGGCCGATGCCTTCACGGAGTTTGCTCTACATGTCCTCAGCCATCAACAGAGGGGTGAGCAGGTTCCAGATAACCAGCCGTGGGCTCACACTAGAGGCTACATGAGATGGTTCGTTGCAGTGTCACATCCTATTGTGAACCCCCCTGCGGCCATTCCTGATTATGCATCTGCTGCCCCTCCTCGTCATGTCCCTCCTTACGAGGAGGTTATTGTTGAGCAGCAATGGGCCAAACATCCTCCAGACCCATACCAGATCATTAACAACATCAGGGCCAGAGTGGATAGTGCAATGGGGCATCCTGATGTGTATGGTAACCCGGAGGTTCTTCGCATCATGCAGAGCATCCAGTCGGAGTGGAGCATGATGGAGCAGACGGGGCCGCCCCGGAGGAGGAGTAGGAGTCCACGAGACTAGGGTTTTTTTCTAGGTTTTTTTCTCTAGATTTTTTATGACATTTTGAAGGATTTGATTGTAATCCTTTTAATTTTTTATAACATTTGATTTTTTTTATAACATTTTCCCTTTTATGATAATATTCGTTAATTTTTCCCGTTGTTTTATTCTGCTATTTTTGATTGATTGAATGAATGCTTGAATAAATGATGAAAAATGATTGATTGAATGAATGTATGAAAGAAGGATTGAAAAATCAGGGAAAATAGAGGTTAGCACATGATTGTGCCGCAAGCAAAGACTGTGCGCCACTTAACTGACGCAAGTGCAAAAAACTACGTCAGTTAACGTGCGCAGTGCCAGTTAATGCACGCAGTGTTTTACACATGCGCTAGTTAAGTGGCGCAGCGTGCGTTAACTAGCGCAGTTTTTTGCACTTGCGCCAGTTAACTAGCGCAGGGGTATTTTTGCTATGGCTGCAAGGCGCGGGCAATTTTTGCAGGATAGAGAGCAGAATTCTGTTAATAATGGGATGATGTTAATAATGGGCCTGAGGCACAATCCAACACAGCTACCACAAGGCCTGTCCGAAACAAGAGGCTTCCAGCCAAGCTTAAGGGTCATTTCTTTACAAATTATGTTCCATTATATTATTAGCTATTATTAATAATTATTAGCTTTGATTTGCTCTAATATGAATTCATATCTTCTGTTACATTTCCTTTGGTATTCGTACTAGCTAAGGCTATATAAAGCTTGTACTGACTCTTATGAAATCATCAAAGAATAATTATTCAGAAAACTCACTTTTCTTTCCTTTATTTATGCTTTAGGAGGATTTGCTCAATCCCTATAAAATTGAGCTGTATCAGAATTGCTATAGAGTGCGAAACACTATCGCACAAAATTTTTCGAAGTGAAAAATTGCTATTTTCTTTGACGCAACTTTACTGAAGACTAATATTTTATCTAAATTCTTCATGTGTAATATTTTATAAATCAATTGAAATTTTGATGTGTGAATAAACGTGGATTTATCCTGGTAAGCTTAACTCAGTTGGTTTAGACAATACATAATATATGTTAAGTATGAGGTTTGAACCCCGGCACTACAAAAAAAAATAGATTTAATACTTTTTTTAAGATTATGGGAATTTTTAGGCCATTTTGCATGGGGATGGGGGCAAGGGTGGATGATGATGGTTTAACCTATGAATTTGAATGTGAGGATTCCATGTATTTTTTTCTTTCTTTTTTTCCATTTCATCAAAGTTGAAAATTTTCTGTTTCACATAGATAGAATAAAGTGATAAAGAGATATCCTAAGTGAAGCATAACTGTTTTCTTACTACAAGATTTGAAATGTGTTAAAAAGAGTCCCACATTGTATGAGAGATTGCGTGAACAAATAACACATTACATAAAATAAGTGACACATTATCTTAACCTAACAATCAAGGACAGAGCCAAGAATTAACCTTAAGGGGGAATCAAGTTGAAAGTATGATTTAGTGAAGAAAAAAATGAATATTTAAATGCACAATATTTATAAGATATTTAAGAAATTACAAGATATATTCAAAATTACAAGGTATCTCAAGAATATAAGAAAGATGAGTGTCATGAGGCTTGAGAATGAAGAGCTAAAGCAAATTTTGAATATATAGTAACGTAAGAAAATGTGAAACAAAAATACAATCCTATGAGGATAAATTCAAGATGAAATCGCAACCAATGAATCATTGGTAGTGCGCAACCAAAATTGCAGACAATGATTTAATCTTTATAAATGAAGTTATAACGAGGAATCATATATTGAAATTCTAGTTAAGGATTAATTAGGGTTCTTCTGTAAATTTTGGAAAGAAAAAAAAACCTCACTTTCTTTTCCGTTGTTGTTAAGGATTCTAGTTAAGTATTAGTGCAATTAAGCCTAGAAACGTAGGTGTTTAAGACCAAACATATTGAGTAAAAAAAAAACTATTATATAATATGATATAAAGTTCGCAAAAAACATATATAGACCAAAAATATTTGGGAGCCCTTAATATGGACCTCTATGTAAGAGTCCACCCATGGTCCTTACTTCATGACCGACAATAGTATGTAGAAACTAAAAGAAACTCTTCATGACCGATAATAAAATTGGACCAAAATAATAAAATAATAAGGAAACTCTCCTGCATCACAAACTAAAACCATTGTCTTATAAAAGAAAGATTAACAAAGGACCGACAACATGGGAAAGTAAAAAACCAGGCATGACAACCTTGATGAGTTATCAAATCCATCATTACTGAGAAAAATATAAAATATAGTACAATATGCTTTCAATAGTGTAAGTTATGGATATGGAACAAATGTAACCTATGGATATGACCAGGATTCCGTCAAAGCTAGTTGCTATGAATTTCTTGATTTCTTTAGATAATACAAAATCTTCATTAGAGATCACTTTCCAGTTAGACTTTACAAGCCATGCTAATATGATGCCCCAAAAGATGGCAATGATAATAGCAGCAATCCATGATAAAAAACTAACTTCCATGACTGAAATTGCACTTGATAGTCCAAGTATGAATAAGATACCAAAGATGTTGTGGTCAATAGGGCGCGATACGGTCATGGAAACAAGCCTGATTTGAAAACAGGAAACAAGAAAGACGACCAAGACGATGAGGATCGCGTTATATTTTGCCAAGATTTTACGATCATCTGGTGAATTGTTTAGTATAGGGAAGATGAATAAATAAAAGAATGATCCCATTGACCACATGGCTACCTCCTTATATCTATTTGCCATTCAAAAAACAAGACAAAAAAAATATTCATCAGTTTTTTTTTGTGTGCTTCAATAAATTAATTAAAGCCCTAAAGAATAGTAGAACTGCGTTAGGGTAAATTAAAGGGATTGAGTACCTTTTGTCGGATTCTTCCATCACATGAATCACTTCTTCTTTGCTTTTATCACAATCGCTATAACAAGGAATATGTTCATGAGATGCATAGACTTATATGTACGTAGTTTTTCTGAATTGCAAAAATTTAAAAGCAAAAAGGAATTATATGAGGATAAATTAAATGGGACGATGTACCTTGGATAAGAGGATTTAGATTCTGCTACCAACCAGAGGTAGTTGATCTTCTATTCTCCTATATAGTAGAGAGAGCTTCCGGTTAATCAATATTGCTTGAGGGCTAGTTTATGATGTCTTATATACCGTGTTTGGTAACAAATATCACAAGATAAGTGACCACACGAATTTTGGAATAGTTAGTTACTAATCATTTAGTAAGAACAACCTTTAGAAAACAAATTAGACTTTTTTATAGGGGTGATGCAACCTATCATGGTACTTATATTTGTTTCAAGCTTGTGAACTTGTGAACGTGAGACTTGAGCATCGTCCCTAACCCTTCTACGACATCCTCGTTTAGGGAGATTAGTTTTAGCATGCCTTTGCATAGAAACATATGCAAGGTCGGCCTACCGAGTCTCAACCTACCAATGTTGTTAACCATATCTAGAACAATAAACATAACAATACAAAACAAAATATTTATTCATAAATGAGTTGAAAGAAAGAATTTAGAGGAAGGATAGTAATAGAAAGGGTTTGAAATGCAAATGAAATGAATTTGTTCTATTTGTGTATGTAACACAAGCGTATCATGTTGTATATTTCAAACTTGAGCAATTGGGAGTTACTCTCCGAGAGAGGTTTGGGAGTTACGATTCGAGCAAAGTATTTTTGGGATTACAAGGGACTTGTGAGAAATTGAGGGGGGCCTAAAGGGTCGGATCAAAAGAGGTATAGAAAGTCCTAAAAAACTATCATAAAATCTATTAGAAATTTTTTAGAGATGAATGAGTTGAATCCAAATATGGTTTATGATAGAACATTATTAGGTAATTTTATACATGCCGTCGACGTCACTTTATGGAATAAAGCTTGGATGTTGTGTTGTTCCCCAATTAGAGATTACGAGCTGAGAAAATAAATATTTAAGATTTATAATAGAGATACCAAGCCATCTAAAAACCAAAGACGACACCTTAAAATCCCCTACACAATAATGTATAGAAAAACCATTTGGAAGTTCCAAACTTTTTGGAAGTTTCCTCGCACTCACCGCAAATTGTACCAAAAAAAAAATCTATTATTGTTCTTTTAATATTTTTCTCTTGTCTATCACAAACGGCTAAAAAAAGTACAAATAATAATAAAAGGTTGAAAAATAAATGGACTAGCAATCTTATTGTCAACAAGATTTGTACGTTAGATCACTTCAATGAGTTGAAGGGTCAAGTATGACATATTGACGTACATACGAGACATTTTATAATAATTTTAATTTTACAATTAAATAGTTTCTTGTAACAAGTGATGTGTATAAATATATGTGTGTGTGTGTTAATTTAAGTAAGTAGAGTACGGTGTTTTTAACATTATAAATTAGTCCTACAAAGATTTTGTTACTATTACAAACAAAGGATGGCAAATATGGCTAGAAATTTAAAGTTTATTTATGTTATGGTTCTCTTTCTTGCATTGTTTTTTGTTCTAAGCAACTGCGACTGTAAGAACCCTTAATTTTCTCATTATTTTCAAATTTCTTGTTTATTTTATGCACAATACTTCATCATCTTTTATAGTAACATTCCTCTATACTTGTTTCACGTCACAGCAATTCGAGGTTGCAACAGAGACATAGATTGTCCAACAGAAAACTTTTGTTCCTCTCCTGAAGTTGTGAGGTGTATTTATAGTGAATGTTACTGCATTTAACAGTTAAGTTAAAAAATGATTTTCTTCATTTCAAGCATTCGATTTTTTTTTTTGAAAGAAAGCATTTAATTTATTGGTATGTCATACTTGTGTGAGTCTTATAATTTTTCTCATATTTTTATTTATGTTTGTCTGACATTTTGATTTCTTTTACACGATAGGGTAAGAAGAGCAACACATTACAAGTCATTAGCAAAAAAACAACTTTTGTATCGTATATTATCTACACAAATAAATTAATGTAAAGTTGTTACATTGACATTTATACAATAAACTATTATTTAATGTATGTATCTATGTTTTATTTTTAAGCAAAAATATATTGATAAAATTTAGACTAGGATACTAGGATACAAAGGAAAAAGAGGCAAAGATACCTCACACACTATCAAAAGGTTAGGTCTAAAGTGACCAAACCAAAGCACTCTCCAACTTGCATAAAACCTTATCAAGAATAATTGCTCTCCCATCCTAATACATGAGGAAATATTCATTGATTTTCTTTCAAGGTTAAGGATTATAATTTTCAAAAAGAACAAAATTTATAATTTTGGTCACGACAGGTTTTTTTATTTTTTATTTTATTTTTTATAAATAGTCACAAAAGAGTTGATAAGTGATCACTCACTCACAAGTAAGATTATTTGGCCACAAAGTTTCACTCTAAATTAAAAATTGCGTTGATCTATATCCATAAAGCATACGCATTAAGTAATTAGAAAGATTCAATAAAAATCAACAGAGTTAAATACAATACCATATCTCAATATTTGTATAAAATGAATGTTCACACGACTCAAAGATTAGCTTTAAACTGATTCTAAAATAATAAATAGGGTTGAGAATAGGTTAGGTCGAGCTAGGCTTTGCAAGGCCTAAGTATGGCCTGTCAAATTTTTCTGAGGCCTAAGCTTGGCCTGCGGTCTGTCATAGGCTTATTTTTTAGACATGAGTCTGGCTTGTTGAAAGTCTGATATAGCCTGCTAGCATGTTTAAAATTCTATTTCACATAAACATCTTTAAATAAGTAAGTTTCAATCGACTAACGAACTAATAGATCAATGAAATTAAACCCATTTTTAGTATTTAACAAGAATTTATAGAGAATTTGATTACATATTATATATCATATTTCAATTCTAGTTTATAATGATACATTTGAATATGCAAAAAATCAAAGTATACTAATAAACTTAAATTACTAAAAAGGTTAACAAAGTTATAAGTCAAAGTGCAAAATTTAATATAATAATATTAATAATAAACAATGTTATTCATATTTACTTATGTAGGTCGGCCTAACAGGCCTAGGAGGCTTTTTATATGGCCTATGACTTAACTTTTTTAGCTAAATAAACTTTTAAAAAAGCCTAAGTCTACTCTACTTAGAAAAAACGTCTGGCCTGGTCTAACCTATCGTAGGCTAGGCCATAGGCCCCTGTAGGCCAGTCTGACCTATTCCCATCCCTAATAATAAACATGTTTTCGAGGAATAGGTGAAATTTCATTTTGATAAAGCAAATTGGCTCATATTCATGCTAACATTCGAGGACAACCACAAAATTGAATCTTAAAAAGAGTATTTGAGAAAATCACATAAACTATGAAATTGAACTTTATTAAACACAAACCTGTATTATTCATTACATACACTTTGTATTCACTAAAATTTGGACCATGTTCATCATCACAAGATTTTCATTTAAACTTAGGCATGAATATAAATGATTGAAAAAATTTAAAATCACAAGATTTTCAATCCTTTCTTTTGTGCGCATATAACCTTCCCATCCCAATCAAGAAATTTGGATCGTCTTCAGTCCCTACTTTGTTCTTTCCAACTTTATTTTGTTGAGACTCTTTGTTTAACCACCCAAGTATAGCTTGATTCTCTGACCATTGATTGTCCAAGATTTCTTTGTTACTAGGTACTCTAGTTCAATTGCACCATATGATGTTAATTAAAATAAAGCATTCATAAAAAAGAAGGGGATGCATAGGCCAAAACCTCAAACAGTAAAAACAAAATAAAGCTAACAAAAGGAAAAATTCGGGAGATTAGAACGATCCCTAAAAAAGTCACCTAAAAGGCTGACATGAATAGTATCCCACCAAGAAAAATCAGAACAGTCATGCCCCAAGGCTACTAGCTTGTCAGCACAAGAGTTACCTTCCTTGAAAATATGAGAAAACAAAAGTTGCATATTCAAACTGAAACAATTACTCTAACGGTTACAAAGGTCCCAATTAACAATGTAATGAGATTTGGAAACCTTAATGGCAAGTTGCGAGTCACTCTCAATCCAAAGGTGCATCCATCACGAGTATGGGCTTGCTCGATAGCAATAATGATACCAAGAAGCTTCATTGTCACTAGTATCATGCTCATTTGTGTCGTGTGTATCTGCCATGTTTTGGGAAATAAGATCATTCTCACGAGCTCACTTCTGCCTGGACTTCGTTTAGCCGCATAATACCTACAGGAGGATCCATTGGAGTACTCTCAGTGGCAACAGTGGCCTTAGGAGGCTGTTCACATGGAATATTGATAGGGATTTTTGAAGTGTTTCCTTATACCGTTGGCTTCGGATCAAACTATGGTTTAGGATTTAACTTTTTACAGTTTTCCATATGAAAACACACACTTCAATAAATCAACATCAACCAAAACGCGAGCATAATAACCAAACACACGCTTTCTAGTAGCCTCGTCTATTAACGAGCCAAACATAATTAGTCCCCCAAGAGTCAAATACTTCTAGAATTTTCTATAGAGGCCTTCACAAACATCCTTGCAAAATTAAAGCTGATTTAGACATGTTAGCGAGCCATGAACTTTGCTACTAAATGTGTATTGTTTTGCAATTTGTTGGGACTAAAAAGCAGGTACAATCATAAAGAGATTAAAAACACAATTCGAAAGATTTATATGGATGAAAAACATATTTAACTCTAGATAATTTGGTTTTTTGAACTTATCAAATAAATAAGAATTTTAAATGCAAACATACGAAGGTTCATAAATAATTTATGTATACATGTATACAGAAAAATAAGAGTTAGGTTCCTCCTTACTCAAAAAATACTGCTAACAAAATGTACAAGTTGGAAAAATGTATCGATTAATTTATGTCTGATCTTCATTGTAATAATTGTATTAATCTAATTGATGCTTAGAAAGAAAATCTTATTTTCATGTAAGGTTGTTTATGCCACGTGTCACTTCCACATTCATTCTCAATATTTTTTTTAAAATAATATTTTATTTGGCATAAATATCTCAACAAACTTTTGATCTTATCTCAATATTTTATTTAAATTTTTATTGAATTTCTAATATTTTATGTAAAAATTTTCCTTCTTCAGATTTACCAAACACTAATTATATTATTTCTCTTATATATATATATATATATATATATATATATATATATATATATATATATATATATATATATATATCAACCACTTTCTAATGCTACTTTTTAATATAACATGTTTTCATCTTTTTGTCATTTTTTATTTTTATTTTCGAAGACAACTTTTCAAACTTCTTAAACACTTCTACTCATTTTTACACACACTTACAATACCTTGATTCAATTTTGATTTTCAACTAACCAAATCATGAATTTCTTCATTCTGTTTTTTATTTTTCTTTTCCATAAATTATGATTACAAAATTTAACTCCATTGATGATGTCAATCAATCAAAAGATATTTTATGTCACGTTTTGACTCCACGTTTATTTTCAAAATTTTTATTAATCTTCTATTTTTATGTGAAGATTTAATTTTGCATTGATATCTCAACAAATTCTTTCTTTTCATCAGAATGCTAGCAACACACATTCTAACACACACTTTTCAACCCACTCTCTTTGATTGGTTAAAATTCACATGTGTCCCACCAAATCATGTGGGTCGCATATAAATTTGGTGGGTCCCATGTGAATTTTAATCATCAAAGAGAATGTGTTGAAAAATGTGTGTTAGAATGTGTGTTGCTAGCATTTCTCAAAAGATTTTCTTCTTCTTTTCTATTTAGTATATATTGGCTCTCTCAACAAACTATATACAATACATTAATATTTTCCGATAAACATGTAATTCATTATCTGATTAAATAACAATTTTTTCGTACAATTACTAAAAGTATATTTTAATTTTATCATAATTTATTTCAATAGTTTATTTTTTTCCATATTCAATATTTTTGTCGCTTTCAAATTTGTTTTGAATAATATTTATTTTAATTTGATATAAATATACCAATGTACATTTTTTTAAATGTTTTTATAATATTATGTTTTTTATTGAAATAAATTTATTATTTTTTGAATTTTCTGAATATTATTTTTTATGTAGCATAATTATCTCAACAAACTAAATATATTATATATTTTTGTTTTGTTTTTGTTATATCTTATCTTTTAAAACCTAATTTATTTTAATTGCTCAAATTATCTGTTATTTTTTATTTTATTTTTCTTTTTGCATCATATTCCAATTCAGGCATCAACTATAAACTTAGGTCCCTTTTGTTTTATTTCCATTTTTTAATGTTGTTTTATTTTACTTTATCATAGTTTATTTCAATAACTTTTTTATTATTTTTCAAAGTTTTAGTATATTTTATTTATTATTTTTTATGTAACATAATTGTCTCAACAAACCACATATACTATATCTTTTTCTTTCTTTTAAAGACTTTTATTATATTTTATCTTTAAAAACTAATTTTTTAAATTGCATAAATTATTTTTTATTATATCTTTTTCTTTCTTTTAAAGGCTTTTGTTATATTTTATCTTTAAAAACTAATTTTTTATATTGCATAAATTATTTGTTACCAACATGATTTTTATGGATGATAGAACATGCATCTATTTTTTTCTTCGTGAACTTTTTTTTTTAAGGCCAAAATAAGAAATAAAATTAAAAAAGATCAGGAAGTACAAGACTGGGGGGACATATACCTGACCCAGTAAACCACTAAAACAACTCAAAGCGGGCGATACGACAAATCAGCACATAAGTGGTATATGAAAGACACAACTCTAAACAATCACTACCATGGACAATCCAACGAACCCACGCATGGGCACGGAACCAAATTGCAAAAAAAGACGCAGAGTGACCAACCAGAGCTTATAAAAGGCTTATGAATCGACTGCCAACACAGAAACGATCCAAGTTCCAACAATTCCCTTCTGGACGAAGCAAGCTACAACCCTTTCAGGCTAAACCAACCAATTACGAGCCGAAGCACACATAGGTCTTGTTACCACAGTCTACCACCGATACAATAAACAACCGCGGCAGATAAAGTCCTTACGGTGCGATAAACAACAACTACCGTCAACACGGAGCGTCTACGCGCCTAACCCTTTCGAGCACAAGGACATAAGAGAACCCATCTCAAACCCAGAAAAATCCAGGTTCAAGATTTACAAACCAAACCAGTTATGACATCCCACCGCCCACCTACAACTTCCTGTAACAGAAAAAGAAAACACAAAGTACGGAAAAACAGCAGCAACAAAAAGAACCGTCGGAACCCAATCCCTGATGCAGACCTCCAAGACCACTGCACGCACCTCACCCACCTACCATGAACCCTGCGATGGCCGGACAAAAAGAGCCTGACAAAGGAGGATTAATCACACTGGAAGGAGAAGGTACAACAACCGTTAGTAAACCTGCAAAAGGAAACTAGTAGATCTGGATCAACAAACCATCACCGACGACAAAAGCTACGGTGCGGCCTTCTAGCTCCTCCGCCCTGAACCAGAACCAACAACCAGACCGATGTTATTTCCGACGAAGCGCAACGAACGGCAGAGAGGTTGGAGGGAGGAACAAACAACGAAGGAAAGGGGGCCACCAGTGGTGCGGAGGATAAAACACATCGCACCACCATCCAAAGATCCTACATCGTGACAAAAACAAATTGGATTTGAGGGATGAAAAGGAAAGGCGGTGGAAGGAAAAGTTGTTGTTTCTTCGTGAACTTTTACTAACATGAGTTCACATTAACTTAATTATTTTTCTATACTAATATTTATTTAATTTTGTTGTTAGTGATATTATAAGGGATCAAAAGTCAATGCACTGTGTTAAGCGACAATGTTACAAAATATAAATCTATGTAAAAAAATTAATTATTTTTTTATACTAATATTTATTTAATTTTATTGTTAGTGATATTATAAGGGATCAAAATTCAATACACTGTGTGAAGCGACAATGTTATAAAATATCAATCTATGTTAAAAAATATTAATCTACGTTGATTGATGTAATATGTTATGAGATAAAGAGTATCTTAATTTATAATAACAACCATAAATTTAAACCAACATCCTATGAATATAGAATATTTTATAATTTTTTGAAGGAGTTCATTTATATGTCTTTTGTCTATTTATTCGTTATACTTTTTTTTTGGTAGGTTCACAAATTCCACCATAGTTAGAGATGACAAATCTTCGTCAAGAATCGGTGGGGGCACAATCGATTCTTTTTTTCTCATATGCATGAGCCCCGAAACAAACCCATGACCACATGTTTAAAGGGACCCATGACCACATGTTTAATGGGACCCAAAACTCTTACCACCTTGACTAATTCATTATTGATTTTGTTACACTTTTATTCTTGCATTGAACATTCATCTCACCATTTATATTTACTTTGAAGATATTATTATAGTTGTAAATTTAAATAAATTCAATTTAATATATTTACACGTGTATCTGTGTGCACAGACTTATTTAATATCTAACCCGAGCAACGTCGGGCCCTAAACTAGTAATAATATAAAAAGGTCTAATATTTTGTGTTAAAAATATATAAAAATTACATATACAGTTTCAATTAACACACAATACAGCATATTTTATAGAAATTAAATTTTAGTTTAGGATATTTTAAATTTAGGTATGATATCCAACAAAAATAAACAAATAAAAAGTTGTTTTTATAAATAATAATAATAATAATAATAATAATAATAATAATAATAGTAATAATAATAATAATAATAAAAGGTTGATAAAAAAATAGACTAACTCTTATTGCCAACAAAATTTGTATGCTAGATCACTTTAGTGGGGTAAAGGGTCAAAAAACATATTGAAATACCCTGCTAGACATTTTATAAAAATTTCAATTTGACGAATGGTTTCTTGTAAAAAGTGATATATATATATATATATATATATATATATATATATATATATAATTTAAGGAAGCAGAATATGCTGTTTTTCACATTATAAATTAAAGAAACAAATTTGTACCAAAATTTTTTTTAAAGAAACAAATCGTTTATTTCTATTACATGCAAAGGATAAATAAAATGGCTAGAATTTTAAAGTTTGTTTATGCCATGGTCTTATTTCTTTCACTATTTATTTTTGTAATCAACATCGATGGTAAACCCCATTTTCTCACCCTTTCCAGATTTTCTTAATTACCTTACACACAATATTTCATCATATTCTATATTAACATTCCTTTATACTTGTTTCACATCATAGCATATCGTAGTTGCAACACTGACGCTGATTGTCCAAATTATTTGTGTATCTTTTCTAAAGTTGGGAAGTGTATTCATAATGATTGTTACTGCATTTAATAGTTAAGTTCAAAAATGATTTTATTTATTTTAAAGCCTATAGTTTTTTTTTTCTTTTCAAGAAACTAAAATGATATATATTACCAGGAAGAACATAATTGTTATAGCACAAGGCGTGCCAAAACAATCACGAAAAGATCATCGTCTAGTCAAATTACAAGCAGAGTCAGTCGAGACCTATACAAACGAGCGGACTCGACCACCAATTGTGAGTACCAAAACTAAAAATCACATTACTAGCTTTCAACCACCTCAGAGAATTTGACTTTACTTTATCTAACAACTGTGGTAGAGAGCCATTACGGCCACGGAACAATCTGTCATTTCGTTCATTCCATAAAACCCAAACACACTGAAGCCAAATCAAGTGGAATAAAGATCGACGCGCTTTCAAGCCACCTGCATATTGAATAAATTGCATAAAATGATCCGGTATTGCATGAGAATCCACCCCGTCGACTGCAAGCCACACCCGCAGCATGGACCACAGAGCCCCGAACAAAGGGCACGACAAAAACATGTGGGTCACATCTTAAACAAATCCGCATCCTGTAACACAAAGCCTCGCCTCCATCGGTTTAATGCCGCGACTTGCAATATTGTCTTTTGTAGGTAATCTATCCCTCAGCAACCTCCATGCAAGAACTGTAACTTTGAGAGGTACTTGTTTGTGCCAGATTAACTTCATATTTTGATGAATATGAGGTTGATCCTGTGATGTCAGCATGCCATAAACCCCACGAACAGTATAGCCTCCACCTATAGTATTTTTATGTCAGACTTGTGTTAATCTTATTATATATCTCACTTTTTTTTACCTTCCGGTTCTTATGACAGGTTAAGTATCTGTTTGGTTCAGCTTCTAAATCCTTCAAAAGCAATTCTGGTAGCTTCAAAAGTGAAAACTAAAAATTTCAACATGTTTGGTTCAATTTCTGAAAATCAATTCTCATCTCAAAAAGCAATTATGGTTGAAGCTACAATTCCTAACTTTTGAGTTTACTAGAATCAATTCTCCATTAAAATTTATATTTTAATTATTACAACCTATTATTTTACTTTATTGTCCTTTATCAATTCTTCTTCTTTTTGGTTTGTATATATTTTGATGAACCAAAATTAATCAAAAAATTGAACGAACCAAATTAACCCCAAAAAATATTTATGGTCATGAGTTATCAAGTATATGATTTTTCTTTACGATTTTTCTGTCCAGATTTACTATATTTTTTCTTTTACGCTATATTTTATCATTTTTGATAACCATCTCTATTATTATTTAACTTAAATATATTTTTAATCAAAAAATATAAAATACATAGAACAAATATTTTATCAAAAAAATTTAGTTTATTGATCGTATTTATTATTTTTAATTTAATATATAGAAAATTTTATTTATTTAAATTAAATAATATATCTGTATTTAGTATTGATCTACATATACATTCAATTATGTCTATTTATTTGTATTTAGCTATGCCTATTTTAGTAATTATACATTCAAAAGCAATTTTGATCAAAACTATCCAAACAAGATTCATTCCGTTTAATCAATTCTACATTATTGTATCCAAACATAAATTAATTCTTTCAAAATCAATTATGTCATAATCAATTCTATCAAAAGCAAACCTTTTAAAATCAATTCTATCCAAAGTTAAACCAAACACACACTAAAAAGAACAACACATGTCAATCATTGGTCGCAAAACAACTTTTGTATTGTATATTGTGTAACACAAATAAATTAATGTAAACTTATCACATTGGCATTATAATATTAACTAAAAGAGGGATACACATATCCGTCTTTTTGCTTTTCTTATTGTGCTAACGTGTGTAAATTCTGAACGGTATTTTATATGAAATTTTGATTTTGATTAAAATTATAGGTACAAATATTTGTGACCTCCAAATTGTAACAAACTCAAAAAACTATGTTTATCCTTTTCAATAACAACAATAATTTAACAAATACTAGTTTAGAGCCCTGACGTTGGCCGGGTTAAATATTAAATAACTTTATAAGTTTGTGTGCACGAATACACGTGTAAGTATATTAAATTGAATTTATTTAAATTTACAATAATATCTTAAAAATAAATATAAATGGTGAGATGAATGTTCAATGCAAGAATAAAAAATGTAACAAAATCAATAATGAATTAGTCCAAGTGGTAAGAGTTTTGAGTTCCTTTAAACATGTGGTCATGGGTTTGTTTCGTGGCCCATGCGTATGAGAGAAAAAAATCGATTGAAAGGGAAGAACCCACCTTTTGTGCCCCACCAATTCATGACGGAAATTATTCATCTGTAACGATGGTGGAATTTATGAACGTATATCATGGTTTCCCAAAAAAAAAGTATAACGAATAAATAGACAAAAGACATATAAATTAACTCCTTAAAAAAAATCATACGGCTTTACAATGGTTATAGTTTTATAAAATATTCTATATTAATAGGAAGTTGGTTTAAATTTATGGTTGTTATTAGAAAATAAGATACTTTTCATCGCATAACATATTACATAAAAAATAGGATATAACAAAAACAAAACAAAAATATATAATACTCCCTCCGTTCCTTTTTAAGTGTCTTTTTAGAAAATTAACACCAAAATAGCGAAGTGTATTTTTACGCATTTTCTTCCTATTATACCCTCATTTTAATCCACCAATAAATTCCTATTTTTTTGCATACGTTTTATCTTTCCAATAAATTTAATATGTTACCTTTCTCTCGTAACAAACAATTGTTAGTTATTATCTTTATCTCCGATAAATTTCTATTTTTTTGCGCGCTCTCTCTCTCATAACAAACAATTGTCAATTTTTAAAATATTGTGCACAACTTTTTAATTATTTTAAGTTAATAAAAAAATTATAATGATTCAATAAAAAAAGTATTATATTGATGAAACTTCTTCTTTTTCATTGTCATCTTGTTCTTGTATATTGTCAAATGAGTCTTCAACTATTGCTTCATTTTCACCTCTCATAAGCAATTTCAACGAGTCTTCAACTTTTTCTTCTTTTTAAACATTCATGAAGTCTTTTATTTTTTCTTCTCTCGAATTTGTTCTTTTACTTTGCACTTGAATTTTTTTTATCAATTGCTACTAGTCTTTTTTATAGAATTTTAACTCTTCTTAGAACCATTGTTTGTAACAAAGTTTTGTTTGAATTTGAAGATAACAAGAAACAATCTTTGTTTTTTTTATAAAAAAAAAAAAGAAAACTTTAGTTTTCCAAATAGATATCATTAATTAGTTTTATTAAAAAAGATAAGAGTAATTGACAAATGATATAATTGACAAATCATACCCTTAAAACACCAAAAAACAGTTAAATAGGAACGAAAAAATCACGCTAAAAAGGAACGGAGGGAGTATATTTAATTTGTTGAGATTTTTATGCCTCATAAAAAACAATGAATAAGATATTTAGAAAATTTTAAAAATAATAAATTTATTTAAATAAAATACATGATATTATAAAAACATTAAAAAATGTACATTGGTATTTATATCAAATAAAAATAAATATTATTCAAAAATAAAAAATATTCATAACAAATGTGAACGCGACAAAAATATTGAATATAAAAATAAAAAATAAACCATTGAAATAAATTATGATAAAATTAAATTATACTCGTAATAATTGTACGAAAAGATTATTATCTAATCAGATAATGAAGCAACATATTTATTGGAAAATATCTATGTAATGTATATAGTTTATTGATATATATATAGAAAGAAGAAGAAAATCTTTTTGATTGTACTTGTCAAAAAGTACGAGTAATGAATACTAGGGTTAAGTATTGATTCTAAGGTTTAGACTGATTATTGGATGCCTTTAGAATGCTCTAAAGGGTGGTATTTATAGCCTGCTATGGGCTTGGGTTTCGGTTGCTTAACCTCCAAGTAACAGGGGTGTTTACGGTATTTAGGCGGATTTTAGATAGTTTTTAGAAGCTAAGTAAGGCGGCGCCCTAAAGAGGCGCGCCTAGGCCTCTGGAGCCCTTCTAGAGGGCGTCTGAGCCCTTCTAGAGGGCTTTTAAGCCTTTAGGAATATTATGACGGTCCACAGCCCTCCAAGCACGAGTCTTGGAACAAGGTGAAGTGGTTGATATTCTGTTGTTTGTTTTGAAATTTTGCGGCTGCTTGAATCACCACCTTGTTTTATTTTTTTAATAGTATGTCCTATTCTTGAGAGGTCCCGCCTAGGGCGCTTTATTTTGTCTTCAGAGCCCCCAGGGGACGTACGTTTGTTTGTTCAAGGATGATGGAAAGGTGACATGTGGTGTTGTTTCAAAACGCGAAGGTTCGCCTGATACGTCAATGGTTAGGATTACGCGACCCGATCGTCCACGTGTTTGACATCTTGAGCGATGTGTGACACGTGGATTGGGAGCACATCTTGTAACACCCCAAATTTTCCATAATATTTATTTTATATATATAAATACATGTTCATTATTTAATTCTCTAGTTATTATTTTAAGTGATTTTAACTGTACATGTATGTTGCTTATTATTGCGACATTGTGTGGATTACTATTTGATAAATGGTTTCATAATGTATTCTTTTAATAGAAATATAAATAAGTCACAAAAAAAATAATGGAATTAAAAGTGGCACGCACAGCTTTCTTAGTGGGCTACCTTTGGCAATTTAGGAGATAGAAACAAAACCCATGCACCACTTTGTAGAATACATAGGGCATTAGGTTTTAAGAGATAAAAAGAAATAAAGGAGATTGACAGACCTAGAATTCAAGAGCTCCGACACCGTGAGAGTAAAAGTAACGATAGTTACACACTTTCCAAACACAAGGTTGGGAAGGATTAACGAAACCTTATCTTCAAGATTATTATCGGCTATGCTGACGAAAGGAGATGTGAATTGTTAACTCTTTGGATTCATTGATGTTGTTGGGTTCTTTATGCTATGTGAAAGCTTCAATTCGGGTATGGGGTGAGAGAGAAGAGTTCGAGATCATGAGTGTAAATTAATTGAGATGAACGGGAAAGTCGTATTTCTCAAAGTCCATTTGGGGCTCACCGCGACGGTTGTAGCCCTTAGAGAGAATAATTAGATTAATGTGTAAATTTAGAAGTGTGAGGTTAAAAGATGATTTAGAAACATTATTAAGTTGTTGCTTTGATTTAAATTATGTGAATATGTGGTATTTGATGTCAATGATAAATTTTGTGAATGTGCTCATGCTTGATTTGCCACAATTATTTGAGTTGATAAATTATGTCTATTAATTGATTGAATAACTAGCACAAGATAGTTGATGTTTGGTAGATAATTGTTTTGCTTCAGGTGCTAAAGAAAGGAAACTAATTATGAGCTAATTTATAAGCGTATGAATTGTGTTTACTGTTCTTATAAATTTTGTGTTGGACATCTGTATGAAATTGGCTATGGTGGTATTCTAAGAAGTATGGCTTAATTGATCTGCCGGTTCCTTAACTTATTTCTTTTATTCAATTTGGTCCCATAAGTTTTAACTTTGTCAAACTAGTCCCTTAACTCATCTGTCGTTACGTAATGTAGTCCTTGCCGTCAGAATTTTTCAAAAAACGTTAATTTTATACATGTAGGTGTGCCAGGTGTAAAAAAACTAAGATGAGTAAGCAGGTATGACTCAACAGTATATATGTGGGCTAAAATTGTGAGGAACAAAAATTAGGGTTCCAAACACACAATTTCCCCTTCTTCTCCTTCTCTCTCTTGCCTCTCTCTCCATTTCCATCTTCTTCTATTCTTCTTCTCCTTCTTCTTCTTCTTCGTTGGTGTGCAGCCAGAACATGTCAAAACAAGGATCCAAAACACAGCCACATGTTTGGGTACAAGATGAAGGTTTTGTTTCAATTGGATCCAGTCTTAGGAGAAGAACAAGCATGGAATGTAAGTATGGAGATTTTCCAGTAATAAGAACAGTGAATGATACTTCAAATCCGAATTGTGGTAAGAAATTTTGGGGTTGCAATAATTACAGGAATTCATTTGAAAAAGGGTGTGGGTTCTTTAATTTGGTAGAAGATGAAGATTTTTGTACTGAGTCAAAAGAGGAGGGATTGGAATTGAAGTTGAAGAGTGAGAAAACAAAGAGGAAGAACAGGAAGTTGAAGATGGAGTTAGCAAAGACAAAAAATTGGTTAAAGTGGTCACTTGTTTTTGGCTTTGTTTCCTTTGGGACCTGTTTGGTATTAGGGACAGTTATACTATGCAAATAGGTCATAATTGTTAGTGAATTAGTCTCTGATTGAAAGTGTTGTTAGGGATTGTCACTGGTTTAGATTCTTATTGTAGTTTTCTTGTTTAGTTTGCAGCTATGTTATGTTATTAGGTAATGAATTGTATTTCTTTATGCAGAGTAATGAAAATGATGTTATTTGATGAAAAAAATTGAAGGTTACTCTATATCAATATGGTTTATATCATTGTTGGAAATTATATTGCATTGTGATAATGAAATCAAATTTTAAGCAAATTTTGATATGACTAGTAAGTAGTTAACCTGTCAAATTGTATAATGACACAAAATTGAGAAGAAAAATATAGTTGATATCATTAGTAAAAAATATGGTCTTAGCCATTACACCATTTGTGCAGAATATGACACCAAAAGCACATTAGATGTTCTAGACAGAACATGTTCTAGATATTATGTAACACCTCGTTTTCCCAACATAAAAATTTCTTAAAAACATTTATCAGAGTACACAACAATAACGGGATATCACATATAACATAATCCGAAAAACAGTTAAATAATAAATTAACTAAATAACTTCAAAATATTGCAGCGGAAAAATACTTATAAATCATAAACGTTTGGCACGCAGACCCCATAAAAATATCTCAAAAGAGTTAGTTCCATTATTTGCAAAATATCACAAAGATTCACGTAAAAGAATGAAGCATGCTTATAAAACAACTCCATCCCGTTACGTATCAGAGCGACCTAGACGACACAGTGAGGCAAGGCCACTCACGAAGCAACTGCACACTAAGCACGATCACCTGCACTTGCCCACAAGGCGGCAATTCCAGCAGAAGGGGTGAGATTTCATAACAAAATAATATTAATCAACATAATTTAGAATAATAATTAACATCAAAACATTCTTAACATTTTTGCATAATTAAATAACAATTAGCACGTAGTCACATAATCAATCTTCATCAATAATGCATCACTTAGACACAACAATGCAACAATGCTCTTAGACTCCTTATATGCATGTGGTACCAAACTTCATCATAAGTATTAATATACTTTAAAACGTGCGGAGGACAAAGCTCCTAGTAAACGTGCGGAGGACAAAGCTCCTATCATGGTGAGGACTAAGCTCAATGTATGCTAATGCATGGACTCAAATCAATCAACAACTCATCTTAATCACTTCATCATTATGCATCCAAGAAATTGGAGCTAAACATTATCTTATTCATCATATTTATATATATCATGCGACTCAGTTTAATAACAACAGCAGCATAATTCAATCATCGAAAACAGAATGATATCATTATATCAATTACAATTCAAATCAACATAAATTTTATCATATTTGCACAAGGTATAATACTTTAATTCTTGCTCAATATCATGAATATATCTTAATCACTATACAGATTACTCTCAACATTACCATTAAGTCTCACTAACCCTTAGGGATCCCCTCTCAAAGTCTTGTGCGAAATAGATCGCATTAGCTTAGGAAATATGACATTCTGTCACAGCACATTTCGCCATGGCGAGCTAAATTCCGCCTGGCGAAATTACAGGTCACAGGTATTTCGCCATGGCGAGCTAAATTCCGCCTGGCGAAATTACAGGTTACAGGTTCGTCGCCATGGCGAGCTAAATTCCGCCATGGCGAAACGATGTCAGAACAAACTACGGGATTACGAACTTTACCACCCCAAATCCTATTTTTCACCATATTAGACCCCGAATTCGACTGAAATGACAACATTCATCCTATTCTAGGTTCTGTAATCCATTCCTACATCAAATAAACAAATTCTACCGTTCAATTCATCAATTCTAGGGATTTGACCTAGTTTTCTCATTCTCCCAATTCAATCCTATTACTGTTAATTGATCATCAGAACTATGCTAATTAACATTATTAAATCATTAGTCTCACCCTTACCTGGATAGAAGAAATCACAGCTCTCTCTCTCCTTCTCTTCTCTTCACGCGTTGCTCTCTTTTCTCCCAAAAGTCTGATACGTTACTGACTTTCTAAACCTAGTTTCCCTATTTATACTCCCAACAAATCTTATCTTATTTACTCTTTCTCCCACATAACTCTCTAAAATCCAAAACTAACCCACAACTAAATATTTTATTTTCTTTTCAAATCTTATTTTATTTAACAATAAAATAAGTCCCTTAATCTTATCCTTAAAATTATACTTATCACAAAATCATCCAAAATCATCAAAACATATCAAAACACATATATATTATATAAATATAATATAATCACCTAAACTCGATTTAAATAAATAATAAAACGAAAGTGAGCGTTACATATTACATCAACATTACATAACCAGAATTACTTAAACAAAAGGGCATAATCTAAATTAGATGTTCTAGACATTACACTAAATATGCATAACCAACAGTACTTAACCAAAAGGGCATAACATGATGGATCGATGTTCTAGACATTACAGTTACAAAAAGATAAATTTGATGTGCTTGGTAAAACATCAAAGTTACATAGGCTGTGTAGAGGCCACACCATCTTTTCTTGCTTTCTGTCTTTGTTTCTTCACAGCAGGAGGTTGAGATGATACAACCTTATCCTTTGTCTTTCTCTTCTTATTCTTTGGTGGCTGAGTTGATGCACTAGGCTGCTGAGTTGGATTTGGAGTTGTTGCACTAGGTTGCTAAGTTGTTGCAGCCCTTTGCCTTCTTGGACCTGAGTGAGTAATACCTTGATTAGTAGGAGCTGAATGAGTTGGTGCAGTGACCTAAGATGGAGCTGATTGTGTTGTTGTTTGGTTAGTTGGAACTGAAGTATTAGTTCCCTGCTGAGTTGGAACTGAAGCAGTAGTTCTCTGCTGAGTTGGAACTGAAGTAGTAGTTCCCTGCTGACCATTTGCACCTTCAGTTGGTGGTGGAGGTGGTGGAAGTTTACAGGTTGACTTGTTATGGTCAAGTTGTTTGCACCTGCTACACTTGATGCCATATGTTTCCCTTCTCATCTCACTGTCATTCTTCTTTAACTCTCCAGCTTCTAGTCTTCTCTTCTTCTTTGGCGTTCCTGGTTGCCTTTTTATGGGTGGTGGTTGTAAATCAGTGTACTCAGTCCTCACCCATAAATTCTGTCCATTAGCAGGGTATATAATGCTACTATAGCATTCAACATATCTTTCCTTCCTGAATTCAATAGGGACATATGATTCAATGTCCAAGTTTTGGTGTTTCATACATGCAATAGAATGACAACAAGGCAGTCCTGTCAGAAGCCATTTTCTGCAATCACAAACATGTCTCAACAAATTCACAGAATATTTGTCTCCATCTAAAGATATGTGTGTGACTTGATAGTCATGTTCACCACCACGCCTAATATGCCACAAAAAAAAAACATATAATACTTAAGCAAATATACACCAGAACTTATATCATTTAATTTAACAAAGACAAAATTTGGTATAATGGAAATTTTACCTTACAAGCCAGTTTTTGGTATAAGATGACTCCTTCTCAAGCTTTTTCTTAATATTAGGCAGAACACCATCTTCATACCTTGAGATTTTTTCTCTATTTTTCTGCCATATTTCCATCATATATACTCTGATTTCCTCCATGTTAGTAATCACAGGTTTGGACCTTGCATTCACTATGACTGAATTAAAGGCTTCTGACATGTTATTCACCAAAGTATCACACTTTGAACCAGATTTAAAGAAAGCTTTGCTCCAATGCCTAGGTGGAATGTTCATTAGATATTCAAATGCTCCTTCTGAGATGGATTTGATCTCCTTTATCTCTCTTTCAAATGCATTAGCATATGTGGCATTTGCAGTTCTCCACATCAACTGCTTCAGTTTCATCCCTGGGTGCTTCTTTCTGAAATTGTTATACAAGTGCCTGACACAAAACCTTTGCTCAATTCCTTCTGCTAATTCATCAATAGCTAGTAAAAGACCCTGTTGTAAAGTTGAACTTGAGTTAGTATAAAATGTAAATTTGTAATAAATTAAGAAGTGTAGAAGAATAGAATTTTTTTTTACCTTTTGCTGGTCACTTATCATTGTATATGTCTTGAATAGTCTAGTGCCACCCAAATCATTAATCAAAAGTTCTAAGAACCATTTTCATGATTCTTTAGTCTCACCTTCTACAATTGCAAATGCAATTGGTAGCATTTGATCATTAGGATCCCTCCCAATAGCATCCAGCAGCTGACCACCATAGTAACCTTTGAGAAAGCATCCATCAAGGCCAATTATAGATTTGCACTTAATGAAACTTTCTTTACAAGCCTTAAAACATACATAAACCCTTTGAAAGTGAGGGAAAAATACTGCATTACGGTTTTCCAAATCACCTTCAGCCCCTTGAAATGGTATAGTAGTCACTCTAACAGTAGATCCTTCATTTGATCTCAGAAGTTCATGACAGTAGTCATACATCCTTGTGTATTGCTCCCTAAAAGATCCATCAACTAGTTTTTTGCATAACTCCTAGCTCTGTATGCTTTGCTAGGGCATACACCCACATTCCACTTTCTATGTGTCCTGTTGATTATATCAGGAATACCCAATCTAGGATCCTCTTTGACCCTTGTATGTAGTTTTCTGCCTAGCCACTTTGAATTCATCAAGCTTGGATTATACTCATTACTGCAGCTATGTTTTCCAATTATCTTTCGCAGTTGCCATGTATCTTGATCTGGTATCTTAGCACAGTACATTTCCCAATTGCATCCAGGTTTGCATCTCACCCTTACCCTCTTCTTATCGCTCTTCTTAAACTTCAGACCCTTACCATCATGTACTGAATATGTCCTGACAGCATCTTGAAACTCAATTTTGGATGCAAAGTAAGTCCCAACCTCCCACTTATAATCCACCATACTATCAGGTTGCTTGAACAAGGGGTACTTTGGTTTCTCAGCACCTTCTTCATCACTATCAACACCACTATCCAATTCATCACTATTGTGTTCTTCATCTTCACTAAAATGGTTTTCCCTACTTGATTGACCAACTTCCCCAACATTGTTAACAGAGTTTCTCAAATGTTCAAGAACTTCATCTTTAAAAACTAGTTCCTCCAAATTCACAACCTTCTTTGGCCTTCCTCTCCTTTTCTTTGGCTGAGCTTCCTTTTCTTTGCCCTTTCTAGATGTTTTCTTAGAACTACTGTTACTTGTACCAGCTGCATCTGTATTGACAGAATCAACACCTGCAAAAAACCTGAATTAAAAATCATTAATAATAACCTAATATCATGAATTAGAAACATGTATAATTAAAGGTTAGAATATATAGGCTTAATTGATCTGCCGGTCCCTTAACTTATTTCTTTTATTCAATTTGGTCCCATAAGTTATAATTAAAGGTTAGAATATATACTTACCAGAATCAACACCTGCACCAGTAGTAGGTTGTGCATTACCAGAAGTAACACCTCCATCATCCCCATTTGCACCTGCATTTCCATCACCTACAGTCACATTCTCCTCACCATCAACACCTTCAAAGTGTTCCCTTACTAGATCATCATTAAATGCTTCACCCCTTAATTCTTCATCATCAAGTCCTCCTATTTCATTGTCAAAGTTACCTGCTAACCAACAATCATCATCTTCCTCACCAGGAAACCTTATATCCAGAGCACTGTCATCACTCTCACCTCCTTCATCTAAGTTTCCCTCCACACCAGTTTCCTCCACACCAGTTTTCTCCACACCAGTAGGTTCTGCACCAACCTCCACACCACCTGCACTAGTTTCTTCCACAACAGTAGGTTCTGCACCAACTTCCACACCACCTGCACCAGTTTCTTCCACAACATTAGGTTCTCCTTCAGCTTCCACACCACCTGAACCAATCTCCTCCACACCAGTTGGTTCTGCATCAACAGAGGGGAAGTATATTTTGCATGTTGAGGGACCAAATTGAATAAAAGAAATAAGTTAAGGGACCGACAGATCAATTAAGCCAAGAAGTATTAAAAAATGTCTTAGATTTTATATATATTTTTTTTGATAAATCCAGTTCTATTCTGTTGTCAAGAGTCGTCAATCTGTTTATTTTTCTATGCAAATGACGAGGCTTAAAATTGTTTGATGATGAAAATAATGATGTCGATTAAAATTTGCGGTGTGAATGACGATGTATTTTCATGATGCCGATGTTTTCTATGATGATGTTATATTATAATAATGATGAGAATGATGATGAGAGTGTTGACAGTTAATCTATGATGATGAGTATAATGATGATTTATGTGCTTGCATTAGGGTCGTGCATTTTAGTGGGAATCTTACATTAATATGTGAATTATATGAATATGTGTATATTTGTGTTACTTGTCGAACTTATTTCTATATGCATTCATAAAGAGTCTAAGACTGATGGAGTGCATGACTGATGGAGAAGTCCAGTAACATACCTCTTGCAAAACGATGAGTAGGTGTAGTAACACATTCATATAGGTCTTAGGACTGAGTCCATATGCATAAAATTTGATGATGATTTGTATTTCATGAATAAGTGTAATTTTGTGAGACGATGAAGGTGAGTATCTGTTGATGTTCTTATGAAGATGGTTATTGGTGATTATATGTGTTGTGACTAGTTTGAATTGAATTTGTGACATTGTGTTTGTGAAGTTTTGGTTCTTAAGTTGTAATGAAATTTTCTACTAATATGGAGAGATGATATAGTATATTCTTCAAGGTTCTGAATATTATGTTTGTGATGTGATACGAATTTGACTTACTTGCTTACGTGTTCTTCTCATTTATTTTATAATTACATGTTCTCGAAACTCACCCCTTCATTGTTTGTGTTTGCTGGCTTGGCCCTGCGGTTGCAAAACCGTAGTTCTATAGGTTATGAGTCTTGGAGTCAAGTACATGCCTTTCATGAAAACTTGTCTTATGTCATCTGTTAATTTGGGAAAAGCTCCGCTCTGATAGTGACACTGGGAAAGGGATATTCTTACTTATTTAGATTTGTACAAGAAAACTATTTTCTATGATGTAAAAGAAGGTATTTTGAAAATCAAAGGATTCGATGTTATAATTTTCAAAGAAGTGAAATGTGAATTATGTTGTTATAAGTCAATGTGATATCCTAAATTTTTTGGAAGAATTTTTATATTATTAAGAGAATTTTTATTTGACACTTTCTGCTGCGAATCAAACTCTATTTTTAATTAATAATAGTAATAATTATATTTGGGATTTAGGGTGTCACACATCTTCCCGAGGTGGCTCCTGAAACATTTTTTCCTTTAAAAAGGGCGTTTTTGCTCATTTTGCTCCTTCATTTCAGTTTTCGCATTTCTGCTTCAGATCTCCTTTGCCGTCTTCGTTAGTTTGAGCTTTGCAAGGATGATCTGAGTTTGTTTATTTCAGGTACTCTCTCTTTCCCCTCTTTGTTTTTAAATAGTTTTTTCTCTTTTCGTGATGGTCGTGATTCGAGAGTGCGATGAGAGGGGTAGGGAACTTTGTCCCGTAGATCCTTTAGAGAGGGCTAAGCTTCAGAGAGACTGTTTAAGGCATGCGACGCGGTGGAACGGCGTCATCGACTGGGAGGCGTATGGCTCGAGCTATTTTGGTCAATTGTCTATGTCAGATTTGTCCAGTGAGAGTGGTAGTGGTGACTCTAACGATAGTGATTGTGTTTTACTGTATTCAACTTCAGGAAAGGAGGTCATTGCTCACCTTTCCCCTTCTATGGTGCGTGGGAAAGAAGTTCTTAGTTTGGGGGCCGAGTATGATATGGAGATTTTAACTGATGACGTTCAGAGCTATCATTCAGTTTACAGCGACCAATCGAAGGTAGATTTGTTTATAAGTAAGAACTCTGTGGTTTGGGTATCCGTACAGCTAGAGAAGCCAACACTAGTCTCATTAGTAGGCTTGTTTGGAACATGGTTCAGTCATCTAACAAATTATGGGTGAATCATCTCTCAAATAAATATACATGTGGTCAAAATTTCCTTCGGGCATCATTTTAAAGCAATAGCTCTCCAACTTGGTCCTCTTTTATCCGTGCTAAAAATATTCTCAAGCAAGGTTATTCTTGGTGTGCAGGTTCAAGATCTTCTTCCTTTTGGTTTAGCAATTGGAGCTCCCATGGCCCTATTGGTAATCATGTGCATATCATTGAAATCCATGACCTTCACCTTTCTGTTAGAGAAGTTTTCTCCGTTGATAGTCTTCGCACTCAGGCTCTTTACACAAATCTTCCTCCAGAAATTGCAGACTTCATAAACTCTACTCACTTTCGTTTTAACACCGCAGTTGAAGATACTTTAATACGGGCTCAAAACAAAAACGGAAACTACACAACAAAAAGAGACAATGAATGGCTTCTCTCTCTCTCTCTCTCTCTCAACGGTTCAGCAGTTGATCCCATCCCCCACCGCTCTTGGTCCTGGATATGGAGGTTAGAAGTTCTGGAAAAATACAAATTTCTCATCTAGTAAATTTGTCATAATGCTACTCCTACTTTATCCTTGCTTCACCATAGAAACATGGCGCCTTCGGCAACCTGTTCTCGTTGTGGAGAAGATGAAGAAACCTTCTTTCATTGCATTCGAGACTGCCGTTTTTCTAAGAACATTTGGCACAAAATTGGTTTCTCGAATAACAATTTTTTCTCTGCTCATGAATGGGTCAATATTGGTGCGACAGGCCCTCGCGGTTCTATTTTTCTTGATGGTATTTGGTCGGTTGGAGAACCCGTAGTTTAATGTGTCTCAATAATGAACCTTGGCCCCTGTTTCGCTTTACCAACAACATTCACAACTCAGCAAAAGCTATCACGTTGAGCCTTAAGAGAAATGGCAGTACCGCTAATCCGGAGCATTTTATTAAATGGAACTCCAACAACCACAAGGGTTCCATTCTTAACATTGATGGAAGCTTCTTAGGAACTCCAATCCGTTCTGGATTTGGTGGTGTCATCCGCAACAGTCATGGTTTCTACCTATCCGGTTTTTCGGGTTACATCCCTAACTCTAATGATATCCTCTTGGAAGAGCTCACCGCAATTCACCATGGCATGCGTTTGGCTATTGATATGGGTATTGATGACTTGGTTTGCTACTTGAATTTCCTTCTGTCCATCAACCTCATCACAGTTGACACTCCGAGGTATCACATCTATGTCGTTCTCCTTCAGGATGTAAAGGACCTGCTTGGTAACCGTAACTTCACCCTCCATCATACTTTAAGAGAGGGAAATCAGTGTGATGACTATTTAGCAAAGATGGGAGCCTCCTCTAAAGATGTTTTCATCACGCATCCTTCGCCTCCTATCGACCTGCTCCCTCTGCTTAGGAACGACGCGTCGAGCACCTTCTACTTGAGGCCCGCCTCCTTCTTTCTGTTTTCCTTTTTCTGTTGTTGTTTCTGGTTTTGCTTAGCTTTTGTAACAAACAAAAATAAAATTGGTTCTGGCATATTAGTTTAACGTATAATTGGATCTAAGTATGGCTTGATTATCTGAACATTGATTTCCCAAGGTTTTTTTGTTCCTAGATACTCTAATTCAATTGCACAAGAAAAGGTGTTGACCGTTTTCATATTACCCTTGAATCACAATAACACTTGTTCTAATTGTCTATTCACGAATCTTCGATCATGAATTTTTTAAGCTTTTCCTTGCATTTCTTGGATGATCCATATGCATTTTAATCACAGTTCTTCCAATTCATGTGGGTAAAGTTTTCTTTTTTCACCGGTTGCTTGCATATGAAAATTCAAAATCGTTAGTGCACGAAATTTAATTTTTTTCAGAAATCACATTTTCTACTTTGTAATTAGACATGTTAGCAAGCCATGGACTTTGCTACTAAATGTATATTGTTTTGCAATTTATTGGGACTAAAAAGTAGGTACAGTCATTAAAAGGTTAAAGAGAAAATTCGAAAGAGTTATATAGATATTGACATTCTACATAGAGTTCAAAAGGTAATGTATAAAAATGCCATGTATCCTAGGTCTATAAATGTTGTGTTTACGAGAATTGATTTTGCCATCCAAAAAGGTCTAGCGGCACAGCTTGTTGCCCGCTTGCCTTCTATTCAATTGTAAATAATGGTTTATATAATATACAATAATTAATTGATTATATAGATGAAAAACTTATGTAACTCTAGATAATTTGGTCTTTTTGAACTTATCAAATAAATAAGAATTTTAAATGCAAACATATGAGGGTTCATAAATAATTTCTTAATTTTTTGTATATATGTATACAAAAAAATACGAGTTAGGATCCTCCATACTCGAAAAATACTGCTAACAAAATGTACAAGGTGGAAAATTCTATCGATTAATTTATGTCTGACCTTCATTGTAATAATTGTATTAATCTAAAGGATGCTTAGAAAGATAATCTTATTTTCATTGTTTTCATGGTTCACTCTTCAATAACAATATAAAAAGGTTTAATATTTTTGTGTTAAAAATATATAAAATTTACGTATACAATTTCCACTAACACACAATACAACATATTTTATAGAAATTAAATTAAATTTTTATGATATTTTAAATTTAGGTATGATATCCAACAAAAAGAAACAATGAAAGGCTACAAAATAAATACAAGTCATAATAATTTTTTATTTAAGAAACTAAGCGGAATTTTATTAAAGAAAAATAAGACAGATCCTCAAGCACAAGACGTGCCGGAAGAAACATAAGTAATAATTACACAATAATTAAGCTACAAACAAGCCGGCAATAAAAAACAGAAGTAGCATTACACAACAGCCTGTAGGCAACATAAAGGTTGTAACCTCCAAAACAGGTAGTCGAAATCGAACAAAATAAAATGTGCTTTAAACCTCCAATATGTTTGAAGCTTAACCTTTTCGGCAAGAGTCATAAGCTGGTCTATCTAATTATTATGGAAAATCTTGTTATTACGATCTTTCTAGATAACAAATAAAACTGTAATCCAAATAATGGTAAACATCGTCCTAGAGTTTCTAGAGAAACCTCCAAGACCTTCAAAGTGATTTGAATGAGAAATAACATCAGCTTGGGAAACCATAGCAATACCTAACCATTACGAAATCAAGAGCCAAAGACGACCGTAGTAATCACATTTAAAGAACAAGTGATCCTAGTCCTACATGCCACCATAGAGAGCCAAACAAGAACTTTGGGAGGCCTTAAGCACAAGTCTCCTACACAGATTATGCTTAGTAGCCAATCTATTCATAAACAAACGCCAAACAAAAATATTCACCTTGAGAGGCATCGCTTTTAGCTACAACAAATGTGTAAAACCTTCTATGTGATTACTGTCATCAACCATTACATAAATATAAGTAGATTTAACCGTATAACTTTGTGATGAATGAGGTTTCCACACCCACCTATCAGCCACACCAACCTGCAAAACAATATAAGACAACTGATCCGCGCACTCACCAACCAACCCTTTCTCCCACGCAAATAGTCTCCTTCACCACTTCCACGCCTCTCCACCCCATCCCACCCCAACCAAAACATCTCCACCTTGGCTAGCTTATTTTCCGTCAACTCAAACAACATAAAAAGGACGTTGCTAACGGAACGTTATCATACCGCGGATCCACCCAAAACAAAGTGAACCGCCCATCCCCCACGTACCTACAAATATTATCTTTCAACCACCTGACATCTGAAAAGCCCGCCCCCTCTCTAATTTGGTTCAAATTACGTCACCAAATTGTCCCTTCCCCATCACCAACCCACAACCTTCCCCCACCTTAAAAGGTTGTTTTATAAAAAATATTCATTATAAAAGGTTGATAAAAAAAATTGACTAACTCTTATTGCCAACAAAATTTGTATGCTAGATCACTTTAGTGGGGTAAAGGGTCAAGAGACATATTGAAATACTAGCGAGACATTTTATAAAAATTTCAATTTGACGAATGGTTTTCTTGTATATATATATTATTTAAGGAAGCAGAATATGGCGTTTTTTACATTATAAATTAAAGAAACAAATGGTTTATTTCTATTACACACAAAGGAGAAATAATATGGCTGGAATTTCAAAGTTTGTTTATGCCATGGTCTTATTTCTTTCACTATTTATTGCTGTAATCAACATCGATGGTAAACCCCATTTTCTCACCATTTCCAGATTTTCTTGATAACCATACACACAATATTTCATCATATTTTATATTAACATTTCTTTATACTTGTTTCACATCATAGCATATCGTAGTTGCAACATTGACGATGATTGTCCAGATTATTTGTGTGCCTCTCCGAAAGTTGGGAAGTGTATGCATAATGATTGTTACTGCATTTAATAGTTAAGTTCAAAAATGATTATATCTCTTTTAAAGTCTATAATTTTATTTTTATGTTAGACTTGTGTTAATCTTATTATATATCTCACTTTTTTTTTACCTTTCGATTTTATGACAGGTTAAGAAGATTAACACATAACAATCATTGGTCGCAAAACAATTTTTGTAGTGTCTATTGTGTAACACAAATAAATTAATGTAAACTTATCACATTGGCATTATAAAATACTAGAAAAAGATAGGCACTCATGTTCCGTCTTTCAGTTTATTTTATTGTACAAACACATGTAAATTATAAACGGTATTTTATATGAAATTTTGATTTTAATTAAAACTATAGGTACAAATATTTGTGATTTTCAAATTGTAACAAACTCAAAAAAACTACGTTTATCTTTTTCAATGACAACAATAATTTAATAAATATAATATAAATCCTTATCTTTTTTAATAACACCAATAATATACATTAGAAAAATTTGTTTAAGGGTATAATTGAAATCATAAAAAATTCAGCCCAAAATCCTTATCCACTTCATAAATAATATTGATGATATTTTTCCTATTGTAGTGAGATATTTCCTTTTTTATTGAGATTTAATTTTTTTAATTAAAATTTAAAAATAATATTATTAAAGGATAAAAGAGATAATGAAAAAGTCAACTCAAACTCATGATATATATATATATATATATATATATATATATATATATATATATATATATATATAGGGGCTACTAACTTACTCCCACCTTAAAACATGAAGGAGTAAGTTAGCAAGCCTACTCTCACTTGTTTTTTATTAAAAGCTCAATTATATCTTTAACAAACACTACTTTACTAAGTGGGCATTATTGTAATTTCAATTTGTAATAGTTTTTTGGGTTAATAGTGATTTATCTCCCTGTAATATAGGTCATTTTCGGTTTTTTTCCCTATAATTTTTTTTTTTGGATTTCGTCCTTGTAATTTGAAGTTTTTTGGATTTGGACCTTCATGAATTTTGACTGTACAAAATGGATGATATGGCAGAAGGTAAACCGAAATTTTCTCAAATTAACAGGGGGTAAACCGAAATTCGTTCAAATTACAGGGGGTAGACCGAAATTTCCTCCAATTAAAGGGGGCAAAATTTATCATGAAGGTCTAAAACCAAAAAATCTTCGAATTACAAGGACGGAATCCAAAAAAAATATTTTACAGAAGAAAAACCGGAAATTACTTATATTACAGAGGGTAAAACACTATTAACCCTAATTTTTTTGTTGGATTTTTTTTTTTTAACGCCGCCTGATGTTGCACTTGTTCTTGTTTCTGCCATTTTCCTTAGTTTTCAACTCAATTCTTTTCCTCTAACAACAACAATTAACCACCCTTCAAAAAAAGAAAAAAAACGATTAACCACATAAATCCCCAAGTATTTATATGAACTATTTTCGTTATTTATATCACGAACAAATAAATTGAGGTTTTTTTAATCACGCAATAAACACTACATCGTGAAATAAAAACTAAATTTTGTCCAAAAACTAAAACTAAATGAGAGCAAGGAGACATTAATTGTAGGAATAAATTTAAATTACACTAGAACTGTAAGATTCGTAATGTAGTTGTGACTAAATTTCGGGCTTTGTATTCGTTTTCATGTTTTCTTTGATAATAAATGACTTTATTAAATGTTTTGACGTTGTCAGAATTTCATAATTTGTTTTCTATCCATTTTGAGAAAATGTATTGGATGTACTTGTCTAAATTTTCAACGGATCAAGCGCGTCATGAAAATTTAAACAACAGTTTTATACATTGTTAGAATGGGAAGATGATTATGTTATATTTCTGAAAATTTTGGAAATAAGATTTTTGTCAGAAAGTTATTTTGATTTTTTTTGTCAGAAAGTTATTTTGATTTCAAAACTATTATTTTGAATGGAAAACTGGTTGAGCAATTTTAGTTATGTGAGGTCTAGGATTGACTCACATATATTGTTTTTCTATTTCGGGTGATTGAGTATGATTTTCATGATGTTTGTTAAGAATGATTATGTTTTTGTGACTTGAGTTAAGTGGAATGCATGAGTAGGTGTTTTCTTAATCTTGTTAAGCATTTTTGTGAGTTTGGAGATTCAGGTAGAATCAAATATGAATTCGCCTGTAAATGAAATATTAATGGATGATAGATGTCTGGCAAGTGCACCAAAAACTATCGAAGTAGTAAAAATATCGTTCCCACGAGGATTGTCTTTAATCGCAATAAGTTAACTTTGTTACGCAATAGGATGTATAAAGATTATGTTTGTTTTGCCACTAGGCAGAAGATTTGGTTTGTTTTTAAAACAAATAACAAAGAGATAAAGTTTGTTATGAAAATATGGAGAGAGATATGAGATTAGATCGTCGAATCCTCTATGCTTCACCTAATTGGTTATTGTACCCTATTCCTTATCAATGATTTTCTAGCCCTACGATAGTTAACAAAATAGCCCTGATCAATCCCTTGAGTTAGGACCCTCCTCTTAAACTACAACCCCTAATTCCTTAGGTGGTCTAATAATTCTTGAAGGTTTAAGAACGTTAACCTAATATCACTAATAAACGATTATCCATTCCTAGACTAACCATGTTTATTAGAACAATTTAATTAGGTCTAAGTTGAAAGCTATGGTCAATAGTCATTCATTCTCACGAAATCATGTTCATATGTGATCAGGATATAAAAAAGCATTAAGAACAATTAAATTGAATAAAGACTAGAATATCATTAATATAAAATAGAGTTTCATCACAACAACATGAAATCAATAGGGCTTACATAGATTCATCTCGGATCCAATCTCTAAGAGATTTAGCTACTCATAATAGTGTTTACAAATAGCATAATCAATGGAAGAATTAAAACATACATGAACTGGCTTAGAGATGATGGAAATCGCCCCTATGCAGTCTTTTGGGTGTTAAAATCGCACTTTAGCTCTCCAACATCGTAACTCTTGTTTCTGAAACCAACTTCTGATTAAATAGGAAATATTTTTCGAAGTCAAAATCGCGTCACGGTAGCTGAAATCGCGCCACGATTTGCCTTAAACCCTAATTCGTGTTCCAGATCCTTCTTAAAATCGCATCACAATTTAGTAAATTGTGTCACGATTTTAGTCTTTTCTCAAACATTCCATTCTGCCACGAAAATCGCGTCACAACTTATGAAATCGTGACACGATTTTCTGCTTTCAGTTCTTCATAAATTCTTGCTTTTAAAACCCCTTGGCACTTCAAATTGCTTATGAACTCTATCAAAATGTCAGAATAAATCCAGAAAATTACGTAATGACAATATGTCATCACAACCCCAAACTTGAACCATTCCTTGTCCTCAAGGAATTTATTTGAAGTATTGACAATCAACATTAAAATAACAATTACCTGATCACGCAGCAGTAACCAAAAAGTTCATCACCTTACTAGCTAAAAGTGAGCTAGTTTGACTTGTTCGCATCCACCATACACAACTCCACTCAACAATATGAAAAGGGTTCACACACAGTCGACATGCAAATCTACATATTACCATAGTCTTGAAAAGTTTCTAATCATCAATCAAAATCAATTGTCAATATACACTTTGAGGTCTTTTAGGTTATAACGGGGCTTAGGTGAAGGTGGGATGATATTTAGATAAGTAGGCTACACAAAATTCGAGTTAGGCACTCCTACACGAGTTAAAACATAATTCAATCATCTTTCACCTATGAACACAATTTCTTCCAAGACGGGGCTAGAGAACACTTCTAACTATTGGGACATTCAAGTTTTTTTTAGTTTACTCGGATTTTCAATGTCTTGTCCCTTTTTTCATTCTATTTTTCTCATCTTCTTTTTTTATTTTTTTTATATTTTTTTTTCAAGTTCTTTGTTCTCTAGTTACCCCACCCCAAACTTAATTGGTTGCAAATTCCAAAAGCAACCCCAAACTTAATTTTTAGCAACATTCTAGCATGCCTAACTCAGAAAAACAATATGGGATAAATCCTAAAAGTCTCTAAGTTTGTAATGTAGTTTGTCACCGAACAAAAAGTTCTAAACCTACCAGCTCAAATTGGCTAAGAAAAGGAGAATTTCAACAATAATCAAGGTAGGCTTCAAAGGCTCACAGGACCAAGCACTTTCGCCTCAGTGTATATTTCACAATGATCAATCAATAGAAAAGAAACAGTGCAAGTTCTAGAAATGTAGCAGCATGGAACACTCTATATAAGTAAAATTGAAAAAATAAAATTTGGCCATGAATCCTTACAGTTTAGATTTCTGGGAGTTGTGACTACCTATCTTTACTGCCGCACACTTCGCCTTGAATCACAAGTCACTCCTCCATATGAACTTTTGGAATACCGCTTGATCACAAAATTGTTACTAAACTGGAAAAAGTCAATTCAACAAACAAATTCATTAATAATAAACAAGTGCAGTTTCATTACATCAAAGGGGAAATTAAGTTCCAAGGGCTCTGACATAGTTACTACAAAATAAAAAGAAAGTACTAAAATGGAAAAGTACAATAAAAGAAAACAAAATAAAAAGCAGAAAAACTAAGCCATCAGTAGCTCAGTCATCACGCATATCCTCCTCATCAATCCAAGTGCTTGGGTTGCCCTCCTCCTCTTGCAACCCCTCAAATAAGTTATCATCCGCTCTTCTTTCTCCCGCATCGAAATCATCAGCAATTTCTTTCTTCATGTTTGCAACAAATCTCTCCTGGTGAGCAAAATACTCATTCATGCGTTCCCGGGAGTTGTCAAACCTCTCATATGACCCGGTGATAGCTCTCCTATGCAGTTGTGCCTCTACAACAAACTCTGGTGAGAACCTAGGACGGTTGACCCAAAGTTGATCAGAAGTCTCATTCATCCAGTTGGCTGAAGTAAACATGTACTCCAGCATTGTGGGGTGGATTGGTGGGTAAGGACCCTGTTGGCTTTCCTCTCCTTGTGCCATGTGGGGAGGCAGTTGTTGTGCTGGAGCCTCAGGTGCGCCCCCTTCTCTTCTTGCTCTCACAAAAACATCCATGGTCTTGTCAGTAATAGGCTTGACAGTGGGAGTGTACAAGTCACCCTCGAACGGTTGCACCATCTCCTTCTCACACAACCAATTGATGATGCTCCCGTGCCCTAGAACAGTTTTCTTCCCAGTTGCAATCATATAAATGTTGTTGGCTATTAGTTCACCAACATTGACAGGTTTATGGTCCAAGATTGCAGACACGGTGAAGACTCGTTTGAGAGGAATCTCAGAAGTGCAAGATGTGCTCTCAAGGGTCTGGATAACAAAAGAAGCCCACGCCTTTGGGACGGGCAAAAAATCAGCATAGGTGAGCATCTTAACGCTCTTCCAAGTCGCCCCCGGGCGACATAGCTTAGCAATCAGCTCAGCCCATTCACTCTGAAGCATGTTCTTCACCTCTCTTGTCAGCTTTTGCACCTCACACTCTTCCGGTGGTGTCAGACCCAACAGATGATTGATTGCATCTGGGCTATAATCGATTGTCTTGCCCCGGGTGTAAGCTTGATATTTTGTCTCGGAATACCGAGCATTCGCATAAAATTCCATGATGACAGACTTATTGTTTGAGTCTTGCATCATGTTGTTCAGCTATTCTCATCCTCTCTCTCGGATCATCGTATCAAAAACCGGATACTTCGTTAAATTGACCACATCAAACCTCCTCTCTCCCACCACTTCAAAACTCCTGCTTTTTCAAACCTTGCTCGTGCCTCCTCTGAAACAAATCGTTCCACGTTGGTTGGGGGTATGGGATTTGGTCTTTGTCTCTTGTTAGGGGCGGTTGGGTTTGTGGCTGTTTTCTTTCCTCTGGCTGCTCTAGTTGGGTTTTTGGGTGCCATGGTTATGGTTTGTGAAAGTTAAAGGTTTTGGTGAAAGTGAAAGGTGTTGGTTGAATTTTGTGTGGGAAGTTGGAAATTGGTGAGGAGATGAAAGTTTGTATGTTGAATTGGTGTTTGGGAGTGTTAGGATGGTGAAATTAGGATGGAGAAGGGTTGAATTTCGTGGTTAGGGTTTGAGGAAAAAAATTTGGCAGAGTAACAGTAGGAGAATGGCTGTGGAAAGGTTTTGAATATGACTGGGTATTTATAGGCACGAGCAAAATCGCGTCACGGTTGGGTTTTACCGTGATGCGATTTTTGTGTAACGGTTTTATTTTTTGAAAATTGCACCAAAATCGTGTCACGATTTTTGTGCCGTAACGCGATTTTGGTGGCAGAACCAAATTTGAAAATTTTGAGTAAAATCGTGTCACGAATTTTAGAGGCGTGACGCGATTTCTTAAGGTCAAAGTTTAGGGAATTTGACTTCAAAATCGTGTCGCGATTGGAACTGGCGTGGCACGATTTTGAAGGCAGAATGAAAATTTTTTAAGATAACTCCCAAACTTTACCTTCTTGTGAACAAAAGTTTTGAGGAGATAGTTGTGTCACAACCTCAGTATTGTGTCACAACTATCTTGGCAGGGCTTGCACTTGGCTTTTTCAAAAAAAATTCTGCCTCATAAAATAAAAATCTTTTTGTATTTTTTTATATTGATGACAATAAAATAAAAGACAGAAAAAATTAAAAATACCTGAAAGATAAAAATTGGTGGGTTGCCTCCCACCCAACGCTTCTTTACTGTCACTAGCTTGACTACCACGGACCTTTAAAGGTCCTTTAGTACCAGTCCTACCCTTGCTTTTGGTAGGTCGCCACCTAGATATGGCTTAACTCTCTGCCCATTAACCTTGAAACTTCTGTCACCCTCCGGCGTGATTAACTCAACAGCTCCATAAGGTGACACACTTTTGACCAAAAAAGGTCCCGACCACTTTGACTTGAGCTTTCCAGGAAACAGCTTCAACTTGGAATTATATAACAAAACTAGTTGCTCAGAGTTAATATCCCTAGATACTAAGTTTTTGTCATGATATCTTTTAGTCCTGGCCTTATAGATGAGCGCATTTTCATACGCTCTAAGTCTCATCTCTTCAAGTTCGTTTAGTTTCAGGAGTCTTTTCTTACCAGCGGCTACTTGATCAAAATTTAGGGCCTTAATGGCCAAATATGCTTTATGTTCTAGCTCGACTGGAAGATGACAGGCCTTCCCATAGACCAATTGATAAGGTGAGAGCCCTATATGAGTCTTAAAGGCTGTCCTATATGCCCATAGTGCGTCGTCTAACTTCCTAGACCAATCCTTCCTATTAGACGTAACTGTATTCTCTAGTATCTGTTTCAGCTGACAGTTTGAAACCTCTACTTGACCACTAGTTTGTGGGTGATAGGGAGTTGCAACTTTGTGCCTGATGTTATACTTTTTTAGCACATTTTCAAGAAGATTGTTGCAAAAGTGCTTCCCCCCATCACTGATCAAGACTCTAGGGGTTCCAAACCTAGTGAGAATATTTTTGTGGAGAAAATTGACAACCGTTCTGGAATCATTAGCAACACATGGTATCGCTTCAACCCATTTAGTAACATAATCAACACAAACTAGAATATGAAGATAAGAGTAGGAGCAAGGGAAAGGTTCCATAAAATCAATGCCCCAACAATCAAATGGTTCTATTTCAAGTATTCCTGTTTGGGGCATCTCATTCCTCTTAGAAATGTTACCTGTCCTTTGGCATTTGTCACACCGCCGCACAAATTCTTGGCAGTCCTTGAACAAGGTGGGCCACCAGAAGCCACTTTGCAAGATTTTCGCAATGGTTCTTTCTCCACTATGGTGGCCCCCATAAGCTGAGCTATGGCAGTGCCACATGATACTATTAGCCTCTTCACCTGCAACACAACGTCGAATCAAACCGTCAATGCTTACGTTAAACAGATAAGGATCATCCCACAAATAGTGGTTTGAATCCTTAAAGAACTTCTTCTTTTGGGCCGAGTTCAAGTCATCCGGAACTATGTTACCGGCTTTGTAGTTCTCCATGTCGGCAAACCAAGGCCTTTCTCCAATAGCGAACAGTTGCTCATCCGAGAACTCGGCCATGATGGCCTTTTCCTTCTTCGTCACCTCCTTATTCTCCAACCGGGAGAGGTGATCAGCCACCACATTCTCAACTCCCTTTTTGTCACGAATCTCGAGATCAAATTCTTGTAACAACAAGATCCACCTCAACAGCCGAGGCTTGGAATCCCATTTTGTCAACAGGTACTTTAGAGCTGCATGATCTGTAAAAACAATGACTTTGGAGCAGATTAGATAAGAACGAAATTTTTCCAAAGCAAATATTACTGCAAGCAATTCTTTCTCAGTGGTAGAATAGTTCACTTGATTTTCATTCAAAAATTTTCTTGCGTAGTAAATTGCATGGAAAAATTTGTTCTTCTGTTGGCCTAAAACTGCACCAATAGCATAATCACTTGCATCACACATTAATTCAAAAGGTAAATCCCAATCGGGTGCAATGATTATTGGTGCAGTCACCAACTTTGTTTTAATCAAAGAAAAAACATTTAAGCATTCATCATCAAAATTGAAATCATTTTCTTTGACTAAGAGAAATCTTTGAAAACCGGCATGCCCCAAAAAAATCCTCACTCCTTTCACATTAATAGGCGGGGGAAGTTTCTCTATAACCTCTATTTTTGCTTGATCCACCTCTATGCCTTTAGCACTTATTTTATGCCCCAAAACTATACCCTCTTTTACCATAAAATGACATTTTTTCCAATTTAATATGAGGTTAGTTTCGGTGCATCTTTTAAGTACGGCATCAAGATGCATTAAGCATTGGTCAAAAGACTTACCAAACACAAAAAAGTCGTCCATAAATACCTCGATGTTCTTCTCTATCATGTCCGAGGCGCATTACACAGCCCAAAGGGAATTCTCCTATAAGCAAAGATACCAAACAGAAAAGTGAATGCAGTCTTCTCTTGGTCTTTCGGAGCCATCGCAATTTGATTATACCCCGAATATCCATCCAAAAAGCAATAAAAGGCTTGGCCAGCTAACCTTTCTATCATTTGATCCATGAATGGTAACGAAAAATGATCATTCCTTGTTGCGGTATTCAACCTCCGGTAATCTATGCACATCCTCCAACCGGTGACGGTACGGGTGGGTATCAATTCATTTTTCTCATTAGCCACCACCGTCATTCCTCCTTTCTTTGGTACCACATGAACAAGACTTACCCAAGAACTATCAGAGATAGGGTAAATCATACCTGCATCCAGTAGCTTAAGCACTTCCTTCTTTACCACTTCCTTCATCGTCGGGTTTAGTCTTCTTTGAGGTTGAACCACTGGTTTGTATTCAGCCTCCATGTGTATCTTGTGCATGCAATGTGCCGGACTAATGCCCTTCAAGTCAAAAAATTTCCACCCCAAAGCTCCTTCATTACCTCTTAACACCCTCATTAGCTTTTCTTCTTCTAACGGTGTCAAGGTGTTGCTGATGATTGCTGGTTTAGAGGCATCCTTGCTTAAGAAGACATACTTTAAGTGAGAAGGAAGTTCTTTCAATTCAGGATATTTTTCTTCTTCAACACCCAAAGCTTGCGCCTCCTTATTGTTGTCAACAAGTAATTTTTTGAGTTTAACCGATTCCACTTCTTGTTTGCTTGCCTCCAATTGCTTGACACATTCCTTCACCTCAAGATCTTCATCATTGTCACAACTCTCTATAGAATTCACAATTGCTTTCTCCATAGGTTGTGTTGGTTGAGGTTCACGAGAATTGTCTTCAACGATTTCATCAACGTCAATCCGATAGCAGTTGGGATTTTCAGCTCTATGTTTCATGGCTTCAAAGATATTAAACACAACTTGTTCATTATGGAATCTCAACATAAGCTACCCCAATTCAACATCAATTAAAGCACGACCAGTTGCAAGGAAAGGTCTTCCTAGAATGAGTGGTGTTTCGTCATCTTCAGCCATATCCATGATAACAAAATCAGCAGGAAATACTAGCTCATTAACCTTTACTAGCGCATCTTCAAGAACACCAAAAGGATAAGAGATTGACCGATCAGCTAGAGTGAGGGTCATTCTTATTGGTTTTGGTTGACCACATCCAAGCTTCTTCATCATAGATAGAGGTATCAAGTTGATACTTGCCCCTAAGTCACATAAAGCTCTACCAACTTTCACTGGTCCGATGGAACAAGGAATAGTAAAAGCACCTGGATCTTTCATCTTCGGTGGAAGTTTATTTTGTAGGATAGCGCTGCAGTTCTCTGAAAGAGCAATGTTTTCATCATCTTTTGGTTTTCTTCTACCAGTTAATAACTCCTTCATGAACATAGCATACACCGGCATTTAATCAAGAGCTTCGCCGAAAGGAATATTCACCTGAAGTTGTGAGAACAGTTCCATGAACTTTTTGAATTGGCTTTCCTCCTTCTTCTTCTTTTTAGCTAAATGAGGGTATGGAAGCTTCACATAAGATGGAACAACTTGTGGTTTATCTCCATCCTTCAGTATCTGGCTCTTGGACTTTCTCAAGATTGAGTTCTCATCTATCAACTTCTCACTTTTTTCTCCCTCTATTTTTTTCTTCTTTTCATTTTCAACTACCTCTTGATCACTTTCTTTTTCAACTACTCCCTCATTATTCTCTTTTTCAACTTCATCATCAATCTCTTCCTCCTCCACAACTTCATCAACAATTTTCTTAGCTTTCGGGGCTAAAGGGGTGAGAACCTTTTTGCTCCTAAGCTCAATAACATTGCAAGTTTCATTTTTAGGGTTATCTTTAGTATTACTTGAGAATCCTCCCTTGCTTTGTTCAGCCAATTGTTTAGCCATTTGCCCGATTTGAGTTTCAAGCAACTTCCTTGAAGCTTCATTGTTTTTTCTCTCCGCTTCTTGGCTCTTCTTCATCTCTTCAAAATTACTTTGAGTCATCTTCATGAAATTCATCATCGTTTCTTCAAGAGATGAAGGTTTTCTAGGTTGTTGTTGTTGTTGGGGATTTGGTAGTAGAGGATTGAGAATGTTGTTGTTAGAATAACTCAAGTTAGGATGTTTGTTAGAAACTGGATTGTAGTAAGGGTTCTGCCTTTGAAAGTTCACATAGTTTACAACTTCCTCATTAAATCCCTCAGGTACACACTCGCCATTTGCATGTCCCTCTCCACATAAATTACACTTGATGGCAGCTACTTGTTGTTTGTTGGCCATGGTGAAACCTTGAAACTCCTTAGTTAGAGCTTCAATTTGCTTGTTCATGGCTGTCTGGTTAGCTAGAATAGAGGTGGTGTCACTTACCCCGTATATTCCCCTTTTCTTCTTCTCAGCATTATCACGGTACTCGTTTTGAGCCATGTTTTCAATTAGGGCTTCTACTTCATGATCGGTCTTGTTTTTAAGACTACCTCCAGCTGGGGCATCTAGGAACATTCTAATATTATGTGTCAAGCCTTCGGTGAAGATTTGGAGGTATTGCTTCTCAGAAAGTTCATGATTTGGGCACCTCTTCAGCATTAATGTAAATCTCTCTCATGCATCATATAAAGATTCAGTCTCCCCTTGCTTGAAATTTTGAATCTCCATCTTCTTATCCTAATATTTGGACATAGGAAAGTATTTCTCTAGGAAATTCAGCTCGAGTTCCTCCCATGTTTGAAGGGTACCACTTGGTAAAGTCAGCAACCAATCTCTAGCTCTTCCTGTCAAGGTGAAAGGAAATAACCGCAGCTTCTTCTGGCTATCAGTAACAGTAGCTGGAGGTACGCAGAATTCACAAGTCTCTGCAAACCGACTCAGGTGCTCGTGTGGGCTCATGGCTTCAGTGCCATCAAATTGATTATTGTCATACCCCAAATTTTGACCAGTGCCCTCCGTTTGGTTTTCACGTTGTGTGTTGTTAAAACTCGTTTCGTTCGTCTTTAATCCTTTTATTCGCATCTGTACCTGCATTTTAACCGTGCTTTAACGCTTGTCGCATTCGTAATTTAATTTTTAATTTAATTCGCATTCGCGCTCATTTTTTTTTTTCTCATTTTTATTCGCTTTCGAAAGTTTTATTCGCCGAGTAATTTCGTTGTCTCAGACGAAATTTCGGCAGAGAGGTATTTTAAAATACCTCATTTTGGTTCCGAAGGGACAATTTTTATTTTCTATTTTTTAATTAGTTTTTAAGTTTTCTTTTCATTTATTTATTAATTTTCGTTTTTAATTATTATTTATTTATTGTTATTTTTACTTTTTTAGTATTTATGGTTTAATGTTTATTTTTATATCATTTTTAGAGTTAAAGGTTGTTCTTATCTCTTTGTCCATGTGTCACTACTCTATTGGTCCTTGGTCCAACTTTTTCTCCAAGTTTCTGCAGGGGTATTTTGGACTTTGCCATGTATCAGAGATATTCTACTATTTAAACACTGTTCATGTGTCAGAGTCAGAAATGATTGGCAGCTGCAGCTTTTTTTACAAACCCTAATTTCCATCCCTTTTTACATTCTCCAGAATCAAACCACAAAAAAAATCAAATAATCATAACACCAAAAATATTTTCTTAATAAACCTTGGTTTGCAAAATCAAGTGATCCTTTTCCTTTTATTTTCTTAATCAAATTCCAATCAAACTTTAAATCTCTTAGACTTTATTTTCCTTTAATTAAAATTAAACAACCTCATATTTTTTCCATTCTCATGCCTTGAGGCCTCTAAATCCCCTTCTTAAAAAACCTTTTTTTCAAAATTGTTAAAAATAACCCAACTCACCAAAAGAAATTTTTGAGGTGAACTACATGATTTTGATCCCTTTTTAAAGGGTATGTAGGCAAAGGACTTATCCTTCCAAATCAATAAAAACAACAAAAACATACATCTTCTCCCTCCATTCTTTCACTTAGATTTTAGGCATATATTTTACAAATAATTAAGCAAATGATTAGCATAAGATAATTTAGGTAAGAGGCTCCTTCGGAGTACCGAAGTCGTTTAGGGTGCTTAACACCTTCCCTAATCGAAACCAACCCCCGGACCTTAATCTCTTTAAAGGTTTTTTACTCATTTTTCCCTTCCCGCGGATAAAAATTGAGAGTTCAAAGATTGACGGATCAAAACCAATAAATGGATTGATACCCGAAAATCACGAGCACAGAAATGACGACTTCACTGGGGACATTAATTTCCTAAGTGGGTTAAGCCTACCTTACCTTTCTTTTCTTATGCTTATTATTTGCTTATATACTTTGTAAATATGTGTCTTTTTGTTTACTTTTTACCGTGAGTGGTGAGATAAGTCCTACACCCGGGCTTGAGGGAAAAATAAGATAGGACGGGGTATAATCAAAGTTCCATTCCAAGAGTAATCTTGAGTCTTGGTTCATGTGATAACCCCACTCAATGGAGGGATCTTGGAAGTAATACTTGTTGACACGAGTAATCATGTTGGCTTTATTATTTTCAAGTGACCGTCGAAGTTGAGGACCTTAGTTACCTTTAACCCATCCTAGCCTTTTAGGACGTAGTGCGGTGGCTAATCAAGAGTAATCTTGAATTGGTCGATACGCGATACTACACCCAAACGAGACTTTCTTACGAGTGTCATTGGACCAAGAGTAATCTTGCAATCCGATGACGTTTGGAGGTGGTTGTAATTTGGGAACCTTGGTAGAACCCGTGTTACAAGTGCAAAAGAACCCATAGTCCTTACCAAATGGCGTTGTTACCCTTGACTCCATCATGTTGGACTTAATCTCACCGTGTTTTCTATGTTTCATAGCATAAATCATGCATACATGCATCCATTCATGAAAAAATTTCTCATTAAAATATTGAAGGACTTAGCCAAGTTTTTTTCTAAATATCAAAGGAACGGACATTGTAAGAAAGAACGCCAAGAAATCCAAAAAATATATATAAAAAAAAAGGGGCTTAAGAACTTCCTCTTTGGTTTCGTTCTTACCATTTTGAAAAAGTAATTGATTGCAATATCTTTACAGTTTTCAAATGTTCCTCTATAATGTTTACAATAAACTTTGATAAGTCCTTCAAAAAAAATCTCTTTTTGCATAAGCATATCATGCATCATTTGCATTCATGGTTTCTAGTCCGTGTCTCATATTGTGTCTTCTCCATAAAAGGTCAATCTATCACTCGACTCGCATCTACAACACTCGCGCAAAGCAGAATGGATCATCATCTTGAACAAGAGAACCACAAGCTTCGCGAAGAGGTGGCGAACCTCCGGGCCGAAAATGAGATTTTGAGGAATTTAGTATCTTTGATGACGGTTGCACAGGGTCAGCCATTTTCTCTCGTCAGCACTCAAGCTGAGACAGTTGCCTCCACTACCCCGATTTCAACAGTGTTTGCTAGTACTCCTCTACATGCTATGCTGGAGGGTTATCTTTGGAGCACACCTTTAAGTTCTGGTGAAGTACTCCGTCCTGGTGTCTCTAAGGTTCAAGCTCCTTTTGTGCAACAAACAATGTCTATCCCTCAACCGGGCCCATTGTTCCCTCAAGCTGCTATGACTTACTCATCGCCTTTGATTCACACTACTCAGCAAAACCATGGACCCAACTACCACTCGAAGGGTGTGGAAGCATACGACCGGAAAGATGGACTGGAAGAAAAGTTTGACCAAAAGTTTGACAAAATGCAGTTGGAATTGAAAGCTCTCAGTGGGAAGGACTTGTTTGGGAAAAGTGCTTATGATCTTTGCTTGGTTCCCAATGTTGTGATACCACCTAAGTTCAAGGTCCCCGATTTTGAAAAATACAAAGGGAACACTTGCCCTGAGACTCATCTAGCGATGTACGTGAGAAAGATGTCTGCCCAAGTCGGTAATGATGAACTTCTCATCCATTGTTTCCAAGATAGTTTGACGGGTGCCGCACTGACATGGTACGTGGGTCTGAACAAGGTTGATATCAAAAATTTCAAGGATTTGTGCGAGGCTTTCGTTCAGCGATACAACTACAACTTGCACTTGGCCCCAAATAGAAGGGAACTGCAGGCCATGACCCAGGATGATAATGAATCTTTCAAAGCTTATGCCCAACGTTGGAGAGATTTCGCCGCACAGGTTCGTCCACCTCTAGAGGAGAAAGAGTTTACCGAGATTTTCCTGGAGACTTTGGATCAACCTTATTATGAGCATATGCTTGCAAGTGCATTCGGCGGCTTTGCAAAGATGGTGACTGTGGGCATGCGTATTGAAGAATGGGTCCAAAAGAGACGTTCGGTCGAAGAAAGTGTTCCCGATGATGATTCCGAGTACGAAGATCAGGAAATGAGTGGGGTACAGGGTCAGCCTCAACAACAGTATCTGGCGCATCACCCTGTCACTGCCGTTATGCCTGTAACAAATGTCGTTCAAAGTTCGGTTTATCAACCGCAGTTTCAGCAATATCAACAACAGCCTCAACAACAGGCTCCAAGAACTCAGATTCATCCTATTTCTATGAGTTATGCAGATTTGTTTCCAAGGTTACTTAAGAGGAATTTGATCTACACCAAGGCACCGCCTCCAATGCCAACAAAATTGACATCTCGGTACAGGCCCGATCTCTTTTGTGCTTTCCATCAAGGGGCACCGGGTCATGATATTGAGCACTGTTTTGCATTTCAGAAGGTAGTTCAGAAGTTGGTCCAAAAGAATCTCATACCTTTCGAAGAGTTTGAATTTGAATATGCAGGTTAATCCGCTATCGGATCTCGGTACCTTTTGTTGCCACATGGAATGTTTAGCTGCATTTGGGTCGTTTGTTGTTGTTTCTTTCTACTACTTATTTGTTCATTTAATATGTCTGTTTGTTGTTTTATGTTTTTCAAAAGAAATTCTTCTGTCCCACCCGAGACGGAAGCGAATTTGTTTAGGGCTTTTGCTTTACGTATTTTCATCATTAATAAAAAGGTCGCCTCGATCCCGACCTTGTTATATTTTATTTTGTGCTTCTTCTGGAAAAATGGTAATACAAAAAAACCAAAAAAATATTTTCTTTTTTTCAATGTCTGCATAATCATAATATTTATTTACTTGACAAAATCATGCATTAATAAACCCGTTGAACACTTTAACCCTGTGCTCTCTCCCAACTTTGAGTTCCTTGCATCTGAGGCTAAAGGATAGGAAAACGAAGGGATTCCCGATGAGATTTCTTGTCTACTGGGGCATCTTAGCCTTCAAAGCTACAAACAAAGACATCAAGAAGATTGTCCAAAAGAAGGCATTCATTTACAAAGACTGGCATGAGATGCTACCATTTGCCTTGCAGGAATATTGTACTTCAAGTGCACACTTTAACAGGGACAACCCCCCCACCATCCCTCAGTATAAAACATAAAGGCAGTGCTTCACATGGAGGTCAAAGTCCTGTCAATCGAAGTTCCAATGAAAGCTAAGCTTGATTGAATTTAAAGGCATTACTGTTGTATGGTGTGGATAGTTATATCAAAAGGATGAAGCAGGTTTTCAACTAAGAAGGCTTATCCCCATGAATGTCAAGAAACGGGTCTTGTGCTCAAAGTTATACTATCTGATTTAACCAGGTTCCAGGGGCAATGGGTGCCAAATTATAAAAGGGTGACGAACTTGTATGTCCTGTGAATACCAATGCAGTCAAGAAATACTTTGTTAAAATGAAAAAGCTCGATAAGTCGCAAACTTAAAAAGGCGGCTTAGGCAAAAAAGAGCGTCTCGATGGACTGAAAACCCGAAAGGGCGGTCCATGCAAAAGTTAGAGACAAAAAAAGAAAATGAAAAAAATGAAAATGATCATCCTGATAGGTTGAAACCCACAAGGGCGACCTATGCAAAAGTTAAGGATTATGACAAAGTAACTGCATTTGGTCGGATATGACATACTTGGGGCATTTCAGCCGCCAAAAGACCTCCGACTCATGGCAAGGTAATTGCATCAAATCGGATATGATTCATCGGGGGCATCTTAGTTGTTAAAGGGTTTCCGATCTGAAACGTCTGCAAATCAAAGACTCGGAACTGTGGAATTCAAAGTTGTCAAGGAGAATAGCGGTTATTGTGTTCAATGTACCTTTCTCGTATAATTACCATTTTCCAAAATTTTAAAATCTGTGGAGTCACGCCTTTGGCAGGCCACCACTCCATTTACATTACCTTGAGCCTGTGCCCATTTATTTGAAACTCTCATTTTATTCTGGTTGCATTCTTCTCTTCTATTTTTGATGTTAATACTTAAAGCAAAAAAAAAAAAAAAAAAAAATTCTTTTAAAACTTTTTCATGTCTTTTGAAATGCGTAAACAACAGGTACATTTTCTTTGAACTCATGAGTAGAAGAAATATACATCAACATTCGTCTCAAGGACAGTTAAACACTACAGGATGAGTATGACCAAAGGCCGTGAGATGACCCCTGTCAAAAAAAAAAAAATACAAAAAAAAATACAAAAAAGAGCTCGCTAAGTCGAAAACCTGAAAGGGCGGCTTAAGCAAAAAATGAGCGTCCCGGTGGACTGAAAACCCAAGAAAGGGCGGTCCAGGCAAAAATTAGGGGCATACAAAAAAGAATATATTCCCGGTGGATTGAAAACCCAAAAGGGCAGTCCAGGCAAAAGTTAGGGATTTGTAAAAAAAAAAAAAAAAAAAATGATGAAAAATGATAAATAAATAAAAAAAGACAGAGGCATTACACTTCAAGTGGGCCAAACAGAAGAATACACATTGTGCTGATCTACAAATGGCGAATGCTGCCTGTGGTTTGATTAAGGGCGATTTCTGTCGGTTTGATTGATTGATGGGTTTAATCCCGAGAAATGGCGACTGCTGCCTGTGGTTTGATTTATGGTAACTTCTGCCTGTGGTTTGACTTATAGTGACGTCTGCCTATGGTTTGATTAATGGCGTCTCTTGCATGTGGTTTAAGTGAAGACGATTTCTGCCAGGTTTTTGATAAATGGGCTTTACCCCTTCAGTGTTTTGATGTTTGAGCTTCCGCTCATCAGTGGTTTGATAGCGGGCTTTACCCCAACAGTGATATGTTTCATCTCCAATATAACATCATCCCACAATGAAGATTGTCGAGTGTTTGTACTGCGACGTCATCAGTCCGCCTCCCATATTACTTGTTCGGTCTTGTCAGTTTCATTTGTTATATAGAGTCATCCAAACCATGCATTCATATATTCATGCATCCATACATTTATTCATACACATATTCATGCGTATAGATATTCTTGCACATATAACTGCATACAATCATCGTTTACACATGAATGCATCGACCACCTGTTGTCTTATTTCATTTGTATCTCACAAAAGCGTCATCCCCAACGTGTATGATCCAGAGATGTCACCAATAGTCTTGTTTGGTCGTATCCTTTCTGTTCGAACTTCACTTACCTGTGAGTCAAGCGAATAGCTTGCAAACTATCTTCTTCGTTACTTGTGTGTCAAGCGAGTAGCTTGCAGTCTTTTTCGTTACTTGTGTGTCAAGCGAATAACTTGCAAAAAACCTTTAAATGCTTTTTAAGTCAGGTTAATACCCTGCAAATGCCTTTTGAGTCAGGTTAATACCCTGCAAATGTCTTTTGAGTCAGGTTAATACCCTGCAAATGCCTTTTGAGTCAGGTTGATACCCTGCAAATGTCTTTTGAGTCAGGTTAATACCCTGCAAATGCCTTTTAAGTCAGGTTAATACCCTGCAAATGCCTTTTAAGTCAGGTTAATACCCTGCAAATGTCTTTGAGTCAGGTTAATACCCTGCAAATGCCTTTTGAGTCAGGTTAAGACCCTGCAAATGTCTTTGAATCAGGTTATTAGCCCACAAATGCCTTTGTGTCAATCAATCAATTTGTCAATACTTTTTCAGCATCCCCAGTGTGTCTAACCCAAAGATATCACCAAGTATACACCTCAAGTGTCAGATTCCACAAACCATCAGCCTACAAATACACATTTTCATTTTCTCCAGTGTCTTCTCAAGTTTTACCTCACCAACATTGCATTTACCTTTACCATTTTTAAGCTTCTGTTCCCCAGTGAACTTTTTGTCCCCAGTCAGGTCGTCACCATCTGGCATTCATAACACCACATTCGTCAGTATTTGACATGCTTTATTTTGTGCAAAATGCTTTACTTTCTGCAAAACTGTTTTACTTTCTGCAAAACTGTTTTACTTTCTGCAAAAATGCTTTATTTTCTGCAAACCGTCGGTTACTTTTCAAAAGTAGTCGACAAAAGCTTTATTTTCTGCAAACCTTCGGTTATTTTTTCAAAGGTAACCGACCAAAAACTTTATTTTTTCTGCAAACCTGCGGTTACTATCTCAAAAGTAATCGACAAAATGCTTTACTTCCTGCAAAATGCTTTACTTTCTCACAATTGCTTTATTTTCTTGCTAAATGCTTTATTTCCCGTAAAATGCTTTATTTCCTGCAAAATGCCTTATCGTCTGCAAGGATGCTTTATTTTTTTCGTAATTGCTTTACTTCATGCAAAAATTACCTTATTTTCGTAAAAATATTGTGATTCCCGTAAGATGCTTTAATTTCTGCAAAGGTGCTTTAATTTCTGTTAAATTGCTTTATTTCTTGCAAATTGCTTTATTGCTCACAACATGCTTTATTCCTTGTAAATTGCTTTATTTCTCGCAACATGCTTTATTTCCTGTAAATTGCTTTATTTCTTGCAACATGCTTTATTTTCTGCAAATGCTTTATTTCCAACAACATGCTTTATTTCCTGTAAAATGCTTTACTCCCTGTAAAATGCTTTATGCAACCTGCTTTATGTTCTACATATGCTCTATCTTCTGCAATTGCTTTATTTCCTGCAACGTGCTTTATTTCTTGTAAATTGCTTTATTTCTCGTAACGCACTTTATTTCCGGCAAATACTTCATCTCTTGCAACATGCTTTACTTTCTGTAAATGCTTTACTTTCTTGTGACATGCTTTATTCTCTTGCAACATGTTTTATTTTCCGCAAATGCTTTATTTCTTGCAACAGGCTTTATTTGCAAATCCTATTTGCATACACGTTGATATTGTGGCAATTCAAGGGTAATAGGTAACGCCTTCCTCCCCAGTGCTGTCTTTTAACTTGTCTTTTCAAACTGGTCAAATTTGGCGTATTCGATATTTAAGTCTCTTCGACCCGTTGATTCAAAAATCTTACCCTTTTTTTTAAATCTCCGCGACGAAGAAACTTAAATAGGGGCATCTGTCATACCCCAAATTTTGACCAGTGCCCTCCGTTTGGTTTTCACGTTGTGTGTTGTTAAAACTCGTTTCGTTCGTCTTTAATCCTTTTATTCGCATCTGTACCTGCATTTTAACCGTGCTTTAACGCTTGTCGCATTCGTAATTTAATTTTTAATTTAATTCGCATTCGCGCTCATTTTTTTTTTTCTCATTTTTATTCGCTTTCGAAAGTTTTATTCGCCGAGTAATTTCGTTGTCTCAGACGAAATTTCGGCAGAGAGGTATTTTAAAATACCTCATTTTGGTTCCGAAGGGACAATTTTTATTTTCTATTTTTTAATTAGTTTTTAAGTTTTCTTTTCATTTATTTATTAATTTTCGTTTTTAATTATTATTTATTTATTGTTATTTTTACTTTTTTAGTATTTATGGTTTAATGTTTATTTTTATATCATTTTTAGAGTTAAAGGTTGTTCTTATCTCTTTGTCCATGTGTCACTACTCTATTGGTCCTTGGTCCAACTTTTTCTCCAAGTTTCTGCAGGGGTATTTTGGACTTTGCCATGTATCAGAGATATTCTACTATTTAAACACTGTTCATGTGTCAGAGTCAGAAATGATTGGCAGCTGCAGCTTTTTTTACAAACCCTAATTTCCATCCCTTTTTACATTCTCCAGAATCAAACCACAAAAAAAATCAAATAATCATAACACCAAAAATATTTTCTTAATAAACCTTGGTTTGCAAAATCAAGTGATCCTTTTCCTTTTATTTTCTTAATCAAATTCCAATCAAACTTTAAATCTCTTAGACTTTATTTTCCTTTAATTAAAATTAAACAACCTCATATTTTTTCCATTCTCATGCCTTGAGGCCTCTAAATCCCCTTCTTAAAAAACCTTTTTTTCAAAATTGTTAAAAATAACCCAACTCACCAAAAGAAATTTTTGAGGTGAACTACATGATTTTGATCCCTTTTTAAAGGGTATGTAGGCAAAGGACTTATCCTTCCAAATCAATAAAAACAACAAAAACATACATCTTCTCCCTCCATTCTTTCACTTAGATTTTAGGCATATATTTTACAAATAATTAAGCAAATGATTAGCATAAGATAATTTAGGTAAGAGGCTCCTTCGGAGTACCGAAGTCGTTTAGGGTGCTTAACACCTTCCCTAATCGAAACCAACCCCCGGACCTTAATCTCTTTAAAGGTTTTTTACTCATTTTTCCCTTCCCGCGGATAAAAATTGAGAGTTCAAAGATTGACGGATCAAAACCAATAAATGGATTGATACCCGAAAATCACGAGCACAATTATCTCTCAACCCATTCAGAACGGTGCTCTTAATGTCAAAAGCAGCAGGGTTGGCAGGACGGAAAGTGTGTGTCAGGTGACGACGGTGAGTAGCTAGTCTGTAGTCCCCCAACTTAGGTCTCGGTGCAACGTCTCCCATGATACTTGGTTCAGGAGAAATAGACTTCAAAGATTCAGACGGTGGCGGACTCGGTGGCTGCCCTTTTTCGATTGGTGGGACTGACTTTGACAATCGGACAGCTTTCTGATTGGCTCTTGCAGTCCTTTCTATCTCTGGATCGAACTGTAAATCGTCCTTGCTCTGTCTACCTCGCATAAACAACAAAATACCTTAGTAGCACTGCACAATCAAAAGTAACAGAATTTTTAAAAACAGAAAATAAATTGCAGAAATCCTAAATTATAACTAAATTGCCTTATTGAAATAAATCAACAATCCCCGGCAGCGGCGCCAAAAACTTGATAGATGTTTGGCAAGTGCACCAAAAACTATCGAAGTAGTAAAAATATCGTTCCCACGAGGATTGTCTTTAATCGCAATAAGTTAACTTTGTTACGCAATAGGATGTATAAAGATTATGTTTGTTTTGCCACTAGTCAGAAGATTTGGTTTGTTTTTAAAACAAATAACAAAGAGATAAAGTTTGTTATGAAAATATAAAGAGAGAGATGAGATTAGATCGTCGAATCCCCTATGCTTCACCTAATTGGTTACTGTACCCTATTCCTTATCAATGATTTTCTAGCCCTACGATAGTTAACAAAATAGCCCTAATCAATCCCTTGAGTTAGGACCCTCCTCTTAAACTACAGCCCCTAATTCCTTAGGTGGTCTAATAATTCTTGAAGGTTTAAGAACGTTAACCTAATATTACTAATAAACGATTATCCATTCCTAGACTAACCATGTTTATTAGAACAATTTAATTAGGTCTAAGTTGAAAGCTATGGTCAATAGTCATTCATTCTCACGAAATCATGTTCATATGTGATCAGGATATAAAAAAGCATTAAGAACAATTAAATTGAATAAAGACTAGAATATCATAAATATAAAATAGAGTTTCATCACAACAACATGAATTCAATAGGGTTTACATAGATTCATCTCGGATCCAATCTCTAAGAGATTTAGCTACTCATAATAGTGTTTACAAATAGCATAATCAATGGAAGAATTAAAACATACATGAACTGGCTTAGAGATGATGGAAATCGCCCCTATGCAGTCTTCTGGGTGTTAAAATCGCACTTTAGCTCTCCAACATCGTAACTCTTGTTTCTGAAACCAACTTCTGATTAAATAGGAAATATTTTTCGAAGTCAAAATCGCGTCACGGTAGCTGAAATCGCGCCACGATTTGCCTTAAACCCTAATTCGTGTTCCAGATCCTTCTTAAAATCGCGTCACAATTTAGTAAATTGTGTCACGATTTTAGTCTTTTCTCAAACATTCCATTCTGCCACGAAAATCGCGTCACGGCTTATGAAATCGTGACACGATTTTGTGCTTTCAGTTCTTTATAAATTCTTGCTTTTAACACCCCTGGGCACTTCAAATTGCTTATGAACTCTTTCAAAATGTCAGAATAAATCCAGAAAATTACGTAATGATAGCATGTCATCAATGGACCTTGAGAGTCATTATATTCAACCAGGGAATTCTTGTCGCTTTGGGAATTCAGCTATATTAGAGTTGTTAGTTGAGAAATTTCCTAAAAGAAAATATTAGAGAATGAATAGTGGTTTTTGAATGAAGAGGAAATTCTAAGATGGTTGGGACCGGTTAGAAGTTCATCAGAGTTATATATAACTTTATCTGTTATGTGTGCCTTAGACCATGAGAACCGAGTTCGGTTTATTTCCAAAACCAAAACACTATATATAGGACGCCCTACCACTTTTTGTCATAAACACATCATTTTCTCTCTCTACACTCTTGAAATCCGTAAGCTTTCTCTCTCTTGCTATCTCCATCTTCTCTCCTCCATAACTTCTTCGTTCTTTGTCCGAATTGCGCAAACGAGATATCAAAACGAAGATAACGACGAGTCCTGCCTTCCTATGCAAACCACTATCTGTGGGATGATCCTTATCTGTTTAAGGTAAGCACTGACGGTTTGATTAGACGTTGTGTTGCAGGTGAGGAGGCTAAAAGTATCATGTGGCACTGCCATAGCTCAGCTTTTGGGGGCCACCATAGTGGAGAAAGAACCGCTGCGAAAATCTTACAAAGTGGATTCTGGTGGCCCACCTTGTTCAAGGATTGCCAAGACTTTGTACGACGGTGTGACAAATGCCAAAGGACAGGTAACATTTCTAAGAGGAATGAGATGCCCCTAACAGGAATAATTGAAATAGAACCATTTGATTGTTGGGACATTGATTTTATGGGACCCTTCCATTCCTCCTACTCTTTTCTTCATATTTTGGTTTGTGTTGATTATGTTACTAAATGGGTGGAAGCGATACCTTGTGTTGCTAATGATGCTAGAACTGTTGTCAATTTTCTCCACAAAAATATTTTCACTGGGTTTGGAACCCCTAGAGTCTTGATCAGTGATGGGGGGAAGCACTTTTGCAACAATCTTCTTGAAAATGTGCTAAAAAAATATAACATCAGGCACAAATTGATACATGTTGCTGTGATTAAACTCTATTATTCATGAATGACAATTTAGTTTTTATTCAATTCAATTGTTCTTAATTCTTTTTATATATTGATCACATATAAATATCGTGAGTAAGAATGACTACTGACCCTAGCTTTCAACTTAGACCCATTGAATTGTTCTAATAAACATGGTTAGTCTAGTAATGAATAATCGTTTATTAGTGATATTAGGTTAACGTACTTAAAACCTTCGACGATTATTAGACCACCTAAGGGATTAGGGGCTGTAGTTTGAGAAGAGGGTCCTAACTAAAGGGATTGATTAGGACTAGTTTGTTAACTATCGTAAAAACTAGAAAACCATTCATGACAATAGAGTACGACATACCAATTAGGGAAACGTAGAAGATTCGACAAACCTAATCTCATCTCTCTCCATATTTTCTTAATCAAATCTTATTTTCTGTTATTTGATTCTATAAGATCAAAACAAATTAACCGCCTAGTGGCAAATGAAACAATTTTTACACATCCTATTGATTAACGAAATTGAATTAGTGAAATTAACACAGTCCTTGTGGGAACGATATTTTTACTACTTCGATAGTATTTGGTACACTTGTCAAACATCTATCATGATGCAACTTCATAATTTCAATACTTTAAACCCTTCTCCTAAAGAAAAAAGAAATCAACCTAACACTTTTCAAAATATAAACAGGGAATTAGTAACATTAGTAACAGTAGGCTTATATTGATCGAACAATGAAGGATTTTGCGAACGTCATTAAGGTGAACACGTGGTAAGCAACCTTGTAGCAACCAAGTTACAAGTGAATCGATAGATAGTCTCCAGACCTTAACTAAAAAGCATGAATCAATCAATTCCCCAACTTAATAATGAACAACCAACACCAATATTCATGGATCTACTTAACCAAAATAACTAAACCATCACGGATCAAAACGACAATAAACACAACACGGTCGAGGGAAATCCCTTTGAATATAAGCAGGAATATCCATATCAAATAAAGAAGATACATGCAAGTAAAACTATGTGAATGAGACTACAACTAAAATTCTACCGGCAGAGTAAGTGGCATGGATGGATCAGCGGTTTGTCCGAGGAAACTAATATTGGTTATAGACCTAAATTCTACCTCACCCTGCAACATCACCACCAACACATTAGCGTTCAAGTTAGTATTATGATTATTCTTAGAGAAAAACTGAGATTATCAAGCTACATCTTCCAGATGAATCAAAGTATATATAAGAATCATCACACATAAAGATTGCACTTGAGGAGCAAAAAAAATACCTTTGTGGTAAAGTGTGATGATGCCAATGGCTTCAAGTATTCGTTAAATGTTTTCTTGTAAAACTCGTTGTAGTCCTCTTTAGTGACTTTAGGATTACGAAGCTGCATATATAGAACAAAGTGTAAATCTCCATTTCCACTGAAAAAGCCTACATACACAAAGACTTATTAAGGTGCATACTTGGACTAACATAGTTAAAGAGCAGTTAGTGAAGGTATTCACTATGTTTTAGGAAAGGAGAGGAGACTGAAAGTTAAGAACAGCAAGTAAAGAGCAGGTTTATGTGAAAGTGACTCAGATAAGTCACTGTTGCAGCAAATCACATCAGACACTATAATTGAGGTGGTCCTATATAAGCTAGTGATCTAGTGTAATTAGACTAGGTGCGCATAGTCTGCCAGGACTCGGAGCAAGTCTCAGAATTCTACAAGCACTTTCCAACACAAGAACTGATGCGCTCGGAGCACTTTACAGAGAAGGTGCAGCTTCTTATCTTAACTCATTGGTGAACAACAAGTTCCCTTACACAACTGATCAAGTCAGAGACAGATTTGTAGCATCACTCACCTCAAATAAGACTGCAGCAACTCAAGCACATCTTTTCCAGATGGCCAATGAGGGAAAGATTAAGCCTAGAGCATGATCTAATTAGTTTGATTTATGTATAAGTTTATTGAGTTTGCTTCTGTATATTATATTTAAGACTTCTGTTAAGGGTGTTTTGCATTAGGTACTTACTTATCATGTGTTAATTTATCCTATGATGGATTCATAGTACTGTAAAACTTCATGTTAATTAGCATTTATATATGGTTCCTAAGTTTTGAATAAAGTTAATATTTTGCTGCTATAGTAATTCAAGATCTCCATTCATAAGATTCAAGTATAAAGCATTATTTTATATGAAACAAGGTTAAATTCTTATTAAGAAAACCTTCTTTACCATGCTGAAAATTAATCCATTAAACAAAAACTGAGCATTATATGATGCAACTGAGCCAGAATCTGATATACATTCAAACGCTGATTATTCTACACAACAGAAGTAAGTTTTGATATTTTTATGTAACACTCGCTAAATTTCCACGCAATCGGTAAGCAATTATTTGAAAGTTGAAATAGTGCATACTAGAGTTTCGCTTTCGTTAACAATCTATGAGAGTTATATGAACATTACATACTATAGAATTTAAAGTATCAGAAATACTGATACTTCTGTAATGATAGAAATGACAATTTTTACATGATATCTACAGATTATGCTATGAGTTTCATAACTATACAAAGAAAGTGTAAATACATTTTACATAAACATCCGGTTAAATTTCATCATCTTACCATAGTGGAAACATGCATGTATACAGAATAATATTATAATGTCGTAAGATGATAAAATATGATTGATTGCACATCTATGAAAAATATATTTACACTGTCATGATAAATATATAGGAAAAATTGAGCATTACTCAAGAGTATATAGCAAAAACGTTCACCACTAAAGGTGTGGGCATCACTTTCTCATTACATGAAAGTCTGCATGATCTTTCAAAATGCAGCAAAAAAGATACTAATTAGCTTATTATATCAACAAATGCAGCAAAACTAAAACAATTACTAAACAGCTTATTAAAAGCTTATTATAGCTTAATTAATAATTTCTCCAGTTTCAACACCAAATAAATTAAATAAGCACATCCACTAATCAAAAATCACATTCTAAAGGAGATGCAAAGGGAAGGAGAAAGAATGAACCTGAGATTTGTTCAGATGTAGCACGTCGAAGAACTCGATTTTGCGGCGACAACAACGGAACACAGAGACGGTGAGATAGCCGCCTAAAATTTAATTTTTGGTCCCTTAACTATTTAGGTAGTATCGATTTGATCCCCTAACTAAAATTTGATTTATTTTGGTCACTTAACTTCTCTCTGTTACACATTTTGGTCCTTTTCGTTAGTTTTAATTCAAAAACGTTAGGTTTTCTTCATCTTCTTCTCCTCTTTCTCATCTTCATATCATCTCCATCAACATTCAACAACAAGAATCCCAGAAAAATTCCAGAAGGAAATGAAGAAAACCTAACATTTTTGAATTTAAACTAACGGAAAGGACCAAAATATATAATGGAGAGAAGTTAAAAAACCAAAATAAATCAAATTTTAGTTAGGGGACCAAACAGATACTAATTAAATAGTTAAAGGACCAAAAAGATAATTTATGTAGACAGAAAAACACAACTAACAACAAGTAAAAGAGTGGGTATAATATTCACCAACAACGTTTTATAGTTTAATTTGGAAAACATCAGAGTTTGGGTGATAAAAGTGTCATATTTATAAACAATCGAAATTTTGAAGTGTAAATAAACATAGATTTAATACCATAGTGAAATTAAACTTGAACACAAAAATTAGGTAAGGACATTTTATGAAACAAAATTTTTATATTCTTAGTGAAAAATATGTTACATGAGAAATTTTGTGTATTTTTTTGTTTTTTTATAGGGGTGTTGTATTTATTTTTTTTGTTAAAAATATATGGAAATTACAAATAACATTTCAATTAACATATAATACAACAATTTTAAAGAAATGTATTCAACAGAAAAATTCAAGAAATGAATTTACGATATTTTTAATTCATGTATAAATCTACGGTTGCCTCAATTGTATTTTTTGAAAATAAAATAAAATGATATTTGTTCATTCAAATTAATACATAAAATCTAAATAACTAGAGTACTCATACTTTCGGATCTGCAATATTGTCGTCTAAATCATTAATTAAATCTTTGATGGACTGAAGTTGATTTTCAATATGAACCGAATGAACACTGCAATAAGACTCGAATCAAACAACGTCGCACAAGATGACAAACAACACAATATCACACTTAGACGACGAAATCACGAAAAAAACACAAGAAAAATCTTGATATGTGTGAAAATCACTTATTTAGATCGAAATAAAGGGGGAAAAAGATGCAGATGGGTGATTCTAGATCAAAAAATGACCTAAAACCACCCATACTTGATGAGTGAAAGAAAAAGAAACTTAAAGAGAAGTTGAAGTTTTTCTCACTAAAAAAACTAGGACAGACAACTTTTTGTCGCCTCAATTGTATATTATTTCTACAACTTATTATTCAATTTTTTAAATATATTATTGTTCTTTTGTCATTTTTCCATTGTCTATCATGAAAAGTCATAAAAAATTGGACTAAATCTTATTGCCACCAATATTTGTATGTTGTATCACTTTAGTAACATGATGGGTCAAGCATGGCATATTGAAGTATTTACGGAACATGTTATGATAATTTTAATAATTTTACATATGGTTTCTTGTAAAAAGTGACAATTCTTAAAAAAAAAAAAAAAAAAAAGGTAAGCAGTGTATCATGATTTTTACATTATAAATTAGACAAACACACATTTTTATTCTATTACATATAAAAGAGGTAAAATATGGCCGGAATTTTCAATTTGATTTATGTTATGATTCTCTTTCTTTCATTGTTTATTATTCTAACAAACGGCGATGGTAAGCACTTTTTGAAATTTCATACTAACCTTATACACAATATTTCATTTACTTTTTATACTAATATTGCTCTATACTTGTTTCATATCATAGATAAATGCGACACTGACGATGATTGTCGAGATTATTCGTGTTCACATCCTACAGTTGCAAAGTGTATTTATAACTATTGTCACTGCATTGTTATGATAACAATAGAATAGAAGAAAAACTAAGTCATCAAAGTAGAATCAACAAAGTGGTTAACGAAAATATATATGTGTCAATTGATCCAACAATTAAGGAAATAAAGCTAAGCAAAAATATTCTTTGAACCCTATATAAAAGGAAGAAATGATTAGAAAAAAAGTGTCTAGAGAAATGATTGGAATTACTCTAACAAATTGTACTACATTATCGTCATTGTACTGTTTAAATCAAAGTTTATTGAATAAAACTTGAATACTTGACTTCTTCATCTGTGTTGAATTACTGAGTTGATGCATTTAACAGTTAAGTTCAAAAATAATTTCATTTCTTTTGAAGCCTTTGATACTATTCATACATCAACCGGTGTTAATCTTATTACTTCTATCACATTATTATTTATATTTTTGTGATCTTTTGATTTCTTTGATAGGGTAAGAAGACCAAAACAACACAAATCATTAGTCGTAAAAACAACTTTTGTATTGTATATTCAGGACCGTCCTTGTAAAACTGGAGATTCGGCTCTCATTGTAAAAATAGGCTCCTAACAAAAAAAACGCACAATTCTTTTAAAAGATTAATCTTCCATTTAAATTAGAAATAACACTCGTATAATGATTATTAGCCATCGAAATCAAAATTAGCAATTACTTTTACTAATGACATGTTTTTTAACTTAGAAATAGAAATATGAAACATTATTTTTTACTTAGAAATTGAAAAATAAAATATGTTTATTTTTCTTTTTTGAGTGGGGATGGGGATATTAAGCAATAACTTTTTTTTTAGACCCAACTTGGTTGAGCTTTTTGCACTTCTCAAAGAACGGCCCTATATTGTCCAACACAATAAAATAATGTATATTTACATATTAGCATTTATAATGTATAATACTCCCTCCGTTCCTTTTTAAGCGTCTCTTTTAGAGAAATTTTTTGTTTCTTTTTAACTGTCGTTTTCAAAGTTCAATGCAACGTTAAATGTTGTTTTATCAATATTACCCTTGGTTATTTATTATAGAGAGAGAAATGTAAGAAATAAGATATTAAATGAATAAGGTTATTATAGTAAAAGTATAGATTATTGTATCAAAAGTAGTAATATTTATTAATTGTCTTGGTTTATGTAAATTGTCAAAAAGTGACAATTAAAAAGGAACGGAGGTAGTATTATAGAATGTATGTCTCTAGGTTAAATATGCTTTTAACTCCAACAAATCCTTTGTTCAAATCTTAGTTCTCAAAAGATTTAGTGTCAACACTTTTCCCTATGATGGTAAATTTCAATATATGTGGCTAATGGGAGTCCACATGAACATTTTTAATGATATTGACGTTTTATGATTTATTAACAATTTTAAATAATGCAAATACTATTTATAACTAAATCATATCAAACATTGAGCAAAAGGATTTTTAGATTCAAGTTTCTTCCCTAAAAATATATACAAATTTCTTAAATTCCCTAATCAATCGCATGAACTTGGTATCAATATAAGAACACACAGAATCCAATGAGTTAAAACTCTATATAATAGCAATGGATGTGATGAAACAAGTCCATGATAAAAAATGTTATTGATAGGAGAATAACTTTTTTTTGTTGAATCTGCAAAAATGTTATTGATAAAGCCACAAAATTACAAACAATGCATAAGTGGGAGAAACAAACACATTGAAATTGTCCTCAAGTTCCGCTATTGTTGTGACTTGAGAAAAAATGGCTCAAATATTTTTCGTGTAGTGATTAGCACAATAAAAGGAGTGTTTGAATTTAGTTTTACAAAATCTTTTTCACGGAAATAGAATTGGTGGTGAAGGAAAGTGATGGAAAGTTGGAAACAAAAGTTTGAGTCTGAATTATTTTAAAGTTTCATTCTTTATGGAATTTTGGTACCTATCATGAAGTATGAAGTGAGAATATTTTTTTATCAATACGATAGAAGATGTTGTCAAAGAGCTTATTGGCTTATTTTGTGACTTTGATTCCTAAAGTAAAATCTCCCTTATCCTTAAAGGAGTTTAGACCAATATCGTTGTTGGGTAGTTTGTATAAACTTCTCTCAAAGGTGTTGGATGCTACATTATCGAAGGTGATGAATTCAATTATTTCTACATCTCAATCGGTTACTTTTAGGGGAGATATTTGGTGGATAGGGTCATGATTGTGAATGAGGTGTTGGATTTAGCAAAGAATGTTTTCAAGGTTGACTTTTAAAAGGCATATGATTCGGTGGATTGAAGTTTTTTAGAATATATGTTAAGAAGGGTGTGTTTTGTTGAAAAATGGATAGCTTGGATGAGAGAATGTGTTTTTGGTGGAAGATCATTTAAGATCAACCATTCAAGACAGTAGAAGATCAAGAAACCAATCCCAAGCCATATTATATGTCCTATAACTCTAAAACTTGCTCAACAAAACATCTCACTTGTTTTTACTGTCTTGAATAGTTGATTTGGAATAATCAAAATTGAAAGTTACAAAAGGAAGAAAACTTAGGAGCTAAAATGTGTTTTTTTTAATAGGGAGCCAAAATCGCAACTAGTGCAAAGTTAGGTGGCCAAAAGTGTGTTTCAGCCTATACTTTATTAGAAAACTTATTTTTGGTGGATAGGGGACTTAGTGTATAGGCGGAGGTGGTATTTCGATATCTTTGGAAAAGTCAGGTTCCCTCAAAGGTGTTGGTATTCTCTTGGACATTACTATTTGATTGTATTCCAAATCGGTCAAATCTTGCAAAATGACGTCTTTTGGAAGCTGATTTGTCAAGAAGGTGTGTTTTTTTTTGTTCTTAGCTATGTTCTGTCCAACTTTTCTTAAGTGGATTTGGGTTTTTATTAATATTATTGACTGTTAAAAATAAAATAAAATAAAATAACAAATAAGTCTCTAAAACCTTTTTAAAAAATACAGGATTATTTTGTCAAAAAAAAAATACAGGATTAAGTTTTGCAAAATACAATTTAAAGAATAAAAATTCAAAAACTTTCAATCAATTAAAGAGATAGAGTGAAATAAATAAACACAAGTGATTTATACTATCTCTCCACAAATTGGTAGCTACGCCAGATCCTTACACAATATGAAGCATTTGCACTATAAAAATCAATTATTAACACGAGAGAATGGAACAATTTGGATAAAAATACAATGAAAGTAACTTCAAAATAAAAGGTAAAACTTTTCATATTTTTAGCCCTACAAACTTATGAGCTTTTAAGTTCAGTCTTTTAAACAAAACTATTCACTTTTAGTCTATATTTACATTCTAGTCTCATTAAAACTCGTCAACTTTTGATTATTTGTGATTACAAATGAGATTTGCTGTATCAAGCGAAAAAAATACTGCGAGAGTTTCACGAACAAGCAATTAGCCAAAAATAAATCTCAATTTTGCGGAATACATGGGAAGTGGTGGGGTACATGGGAAGTTGTTATAGAAAGGTAAACGCTCGTGAATAATATACTTGCCATTTTGTCGAGATATTTAGCTTTTTCCTTACAAAATTGTTAGTTTCTGAAATAATAATTTCTTGTGATTAAATTTTTTTTTTTTTGACAGAATGTGATTACAAAATTTTGTTTCTTAATTAATGATGATGCTTTATATAGAGCATGAAGAATATATTGTTTTTTCTTTGGTCAAGGTTTTCCGTTGCGGTTGTAACGTCATTAAGGGGCAAACATTTTATTCTTTCCTATGCATAGTTACGAAAATTTGATCTCTAATACTTTCAAAAATCTTGTTTAAGTTCGAGCAGTTTGTCTTGTTCCTATCTTCTTTTGGTACTTAACTCGCATCAAACAAACATTTTCCATTTCCATTATCTGTCGGTATCAGGGAACTTGACATAAAAAATAATAGTGATCAAGTTTTACATTCAAATATTTTGTATATATTAAACTAAAGAAGCACGAAACTATAACTCTTTAAATCGTAAGCGAATAATATTATGATTTCATCATGTCTAAACCACAAGGAGTAGCTCATGATGAGCTTAACCAAGAAGATGAAGATAAAATGAAAAATCTAAATTGATAATAATAAAGGGTTAAGAACAAATTACACTCCAACAAGGATATAGGTGTGCTTGAAGCATCACCAAAATAATCTTAACTCTAAATCACTAAGAACTAGCATTCATGTTCATCTATGGAGAAGATGAGATGGAGTGAGAACTCTAGTGGCTGCTAACTCTAGCTAAAACTTGCTGCTAATTTCACTATGCAAAATTATGGACCCTTGGAACTAATATGTGGTTAAGTTGGACCCTTAGGTAATTTCCCACATGAGATGTCCTTATCATATCCTTGAAGTACCAAGCATATCCTTTTTTCCTTTTACTACTAATCATTGGCGCCAACTCATAGAACTTAGCCCTTAATAAATGATAAGCAAGGGTCCCATGGGTTTGTACTATTGTACGACCATCCTGGACGATTTGTCGCACTATAACTACTTGTATCTTCATACATCGCCAGACTCCTTTTCTACGTTGTAGTTGCTTAGATCTCCAATGTATCTGTTCATCCTATTCCATAAAACATTCACAATAATCGATACTAGTTCAAAATGATTAAATAACAATTAAAACTATAAATTAATAAATAGTAATCGATTAGATGTTATAAGCCATAAAATCACTTCATTTCTCATATATTATAGATTATGGGGGATAAGTACAATGTAATAACATTTAAAATGGTCGGTTATCACATATGCATCATCAGTGATAGAAAGAAAATTGAAATAGTGTTTAACACTCCATTCATGAGCACTACCCGACCTCTGAAGCTAACATACTCTTTTCCCAATTAAAGAAATCACCTCTGAAGCACCCGTAACATTGGTTTCCATGTTGAAAGCTTCTTAGTCTTAGCTCGCATTGGTGACCCTAAATACTTAAATGACATCATTTACGACTAAAACTTAAGAAGTCTGACGTCACCTCTAATAATGATTATGTGACATTTATACGCATAAGACATCTTTTCACAAAATTTACTTTAAATTCAGGTGCTATTTCAAAGTCTCTCATAATAGCCTTCAACACGTCCCACAAATTCTCAATAGTTTCCTCCTCAATTCACAAGGTATCATCCACATACCGAAGGTGGGATACCTTCATACACCCATCTCTCATCACCAGACACGAATCCACTCATGGTGCATTGAGGTCAAGATGCTTCCTACTGGTGACGTGTTATTGCTGCTATTCGTAGGGAGGTGTGGTTTAGTGATCATGTTAGTCGTGACGTAGGAAATGGGAAGGCAACCATGTTTTGGTTTGATGTGTGGGTCGGTGGAGTGGCTTTTAGGAAGAGATTTAGTAGATTGTTTGATTTGTCGTTATAAACGGAGGTGTCTGTGTTTGAGATGAGTCAGTTAGACTTGGGGGAGGAGGGTGAGGCGTGGAAGTGGAGGCGGGGGTTGTTTGTGTGGGAGGAGGATATGATGGGGGAACTCTGTTTATTACTTCAAAGTGTGACTTTGCAGGTTGATAAAGATGACAGGTGGCTTTGGAAGTTGGAATTGAGTAATAATTTCACCGTTCAGAGTGCTTATAAAGTTATGGTTCATCAGCATCATTCTTCTTTTACGGTCACTCCAAAGGTTCTTTGGCATAAGGGTGTTCCTCTGAAGGTGAATCTTTTCGCCTGGCGTCTGACTCGGGATCGGTTGCCAACTAAAAACAACCTGTTTCGGCGTGGTGTGAACGCTTAAGATGCTAGATTGTGCGTGGGTGGTTGTGGTTCGTTGGAAAATTCCCCTCATTTATTTTTGCAGTGTCATTTTTTTGGGGAAGTATGGCACTTAATTTACCATTGGTTGGGTGTCTGCTCGGTCATCCCTAGCGAGCCCGCGGATTACCTAAATCAATTTGGTGTTGTTGGTGGTAATTGTTCTAAGATGTGGCGATCCATTTTGCTCTTGATTTGGTATGCTACTATGTGGGAAATATGCAAAGAAAGAAACTACATGATATTGAATGACAAACAATGTTCGACACTTCAGCTGGTTGACAAGATTAAGGCACTTTCTTTTGTGTGATTGAAGGTGAATTTAACAAATCTCCCTTTCAACTACTATACTTGGTGGCTTACTCCATTCAATATGTTGGGTATTGGCTAATGTTTTTCTTTCTTTGTATTTGTTTCAGTTTTTTGTTTACGTTTTGTACATATGTTTGTGACTTTGTTTCTTTCCTGGTACACCTTGTACCAGGAAGAACTTTTTGATTGAGTAATATATATTCTATTTTAGCCTTTTCAATATATATATATATATATATATATATATATATATATATATATATATATATATATATATATCCCCCACTAAATAAAAATCTACACCATAAAAAGAGTTTTTTTTCAAGAATTTTATAAAATCAAATGTGCAAATACATTTGAAATGAAATTTTGAATGGTTTGTTCACATACGTAGAGATATATTTTTTATAGTGTTGAAGATGGAAAAAATTCTGCCATACTTTTTAAATATAAAGACACGTAAAGAACAATTTTAATTTGTAAATATGAAGGAGTCTTTGATTTTTCTAATATATAACAGTATTGTTCTTTTTTGTTAAAAAAATAATAGTATAGTGTTGATAAACTAAGTATTTTCCTCAATAATGATAGTGATGTTACAATATATTATTTCTTTTCAAACTCTACTTTCTTCTTGCGCACTTAAGAATTTCAGATTTTATAATCCGAATAGGGTACACAAAAAGAAAGTGTGGTGGGCAAATAAATAACCGTTATTATTTTATCATTTTTGCATTCTTAAAAAAAATGTATTAATATATCTCTTATCTCTTATTTATTAAAGTTAACCCCGACGCTAACTATTGCCCTAATTTTAACCTAAATTCTATGCTTACTTTTACTGTATTACCCCTGTTTAATTAAACCTATTTAATTTAGATAATTTAATCAAAATCTTATTTTCAAAAGGAGAGATCTCTTATTTATTAAAGTTAACCCGGACACTAACTGTTGCCCTAATTTTAACCCAAATTCTATGCTTACTTTTACTAATCAAAATCTTATTTTCAAACGGAGAGATCTCTTATCTCTTATTTATTAAAGTTAACCCAGACGCTAACAGTTGCCCTAATTTTAACCTAAATTTTATGCTTACTTTTACTATATTACCCCTGTTTAATTAAACCCATTTAATTTAATTAATTTAATCAAAATCTTATTTTCAAATGGAGAGATCTCTTATCTCTTATTTATTAAAGTTAACCCGGACAATAACTGTCGCCCTAATTTTAACCTAAATTCTATGCTTACTTTTACTGTATTACCCCTGTTTAATTAAACCCATTTAATTTAATTAATTTAATCAAAATCTTATTTTCAAATATTATTTATTAAAGTAAAACCGGACGCTAACTGTTGCCGTAATTTTAACCTAAATTCTATGCTTACTTTTACTGTATTACCCCTGTTTAAATTAAACCTATTTAATTTAATTAATTAAATCAAAATTCTTATTTTCAAACGGAGATATCTCTTATCTCTTATTTATTAAAGTTAACCCAGACGCTAACTGTTGCCGTAATTTTAACCTAAATTCTATGCTTACTTTTATTGTATTACCCCTGTTTAAATTAAACCTATTTAATTTAATTAATTTAATCAAAATCTTATTTTCAAACGGAGAGATCTCTTATCTCTTATTTATTAAATTTAACCCGGACGCTAACTGTTGCCCTAATTTTAACCTAAATTTTATGCTTACTTTTACTGTATTACCCCTGTTTAATTAAACCTATTTAATTTAGTTAATTTAATCAAAATCTTATTTTCAAATGGAGAGATCTCTTATCTTTTATTTATTAAAGTTAACCCGGACGCTAACTGTTGCCCTAATTTTAACCCAAATTCTATGCTTACTTTTACTAATCAAAATCTTATTTTCAAACGGAGAGATCTCTTATCTCTTATTTATTAAAGTTAACCCGGACGTTAACTGTTGCCCTAATTTTAACCTAAATTTTATGCTTACTTTTACTGTATTCCCCTTGTTTAATTAAACCTATTTAATTTAATTAATTTAATCAAAATCTTATTTTCAAACGGAGAGATCTCTTATATCTTATTTATTAAAGTTAACCCGGACGCTAACTTTTGCCCTAATTTAACTTAAATTCTATGCTTATTTTTACCGTATTACCCCTGTTTAATTAAACCTATTTAATTTAGTTAATTTAATCAAAATCTTATTTTCAAACGAAGAGAACTCTTATCTCTTATTTATTAAAGTTAACTCCAACGTTAACTGTTGCCCTAATTTTAATCTAAATTCTATGCTTACTTTTACTGTTTTACCCCTGTTTAATTAAACCTATTGAATTTAGTTAATTTAATTAATTTAATCAAAATCTTATTTTCAAACGGACAGATCTCTTATCTCTTATTTATTAAAGTTAACCTGGACGCTAACTGTTTCACCCTATAATCGTTGCTCCTATTTTCAACTCATCTTTGCTACTTTGTTTTTACTAAACGGAGTCCATCCTATAACAGTTTCCTCTTATTTTATTTTCCTGCTCCTACTTTGTTTGCAAGATAAATAATAACGAATATATACTACTAAATCTTGAGGTGTGGCGGTAGTTGAAATTTTTAGAAATTGGAACTTTAGAATATAATTGTTCTTGAATGTTTGATTTAGGGTATCTCTATCACCCCTAATTTCCCAAACGTTGTTGGCTTCTACATGGAAATAGGAATAAAACTTAATAGTCTGATCAATTCAATATGCTATATTTATTATTATAAAAAAATATGAGTGGATGGTAAGAAAAAAGAGAACATGAGTGGACCTTTAATTAAAAAAATAAAATTTAGTATAAGTGAACCAAGTGCATATGAAAGCATGGGTGGCGAACGGTTAATATGCACATGAGTCCTATAGGGGTCCTATATATTCCTGGGTGGCGGCTGCCCTTTTCATTAGTATCTAGCTCCGTACCTGTACTTAACCTATAATGTTACGTTATGGTATCAAGGGCGATGTCATGAAAAATTATGTTATGGTACAGTACCAACGTCTATGCTTCTTAATATTATGAAATACTATATAACAATCATGACATTCATCTAAACTATTTTGTTATCTATTACCGTCAAATATTACCTTCTATATGACCCGTACGTTAGCACGGGTCGATGGTCTAGTATTATATAAATTTTGCCCCCTGGCTAGTCAATAATTCTAAATCCGTCACTCTCATCACATAACCTTTGAACATGTGCATCCTACATGCTGACTTCCTGAGGCCCTCAAAACCATCTGCTACTAAGAGAATATAAGTAGCAAGGGGTGTCCTTGCTTTAGGCCTCTTTATCAAGACTTTCTCCGTAGGACATCTAGTCGCCACAACTAACAAATTATTTGTTCAAATGCAATCCTTCATCCATTAAACCACAACTTATTATTCAATTGTTTAAAATTATTATTGTTCTTTTGTTATTTTTCCATTGCCTATCATGAAAAGTCATGAAAAAATGGACTAAATCTTATTTCCAACAATATTGGTATTTTAGATCACTTCAGTAACATGAAGGGTCAATCATGGCATATTGAAATATATACAGAACATGTTATGATAATTTTAAATTTACATATGGTATCTTGTAACAAGTGACAATTATTATTTTTTTAAAAAGTAAGCAGTGTACGATGATTTTTACATTATAAATTAGTCAAACACACATTTTTATTCTATTACATACAAAAGAGGTAAACTATGGCCGGAATTTTCAATTTGGTTTGTGTTATGGTCCTCTTTCTTTCATTGTTTATTGTTCTAACAAATGTCGATGGTAAGCACCTTTTTAAATTTCTTTTTAAAAGACCTTTTTAAATTTCTTATTAACCTTATGCTCAATATTTCATTTTCTTTTATACTAATATTGCTCTATACTTGTTTCATATCACAACATCTTGTAAATGTGACACTGATGATTTTTTTTTTTTAAGGAAAATGCGACACTGACGATAATTGTCCAAATTATATGTGTTCGGATCCTAAAGTTGGAAAGTGTATTTATAATATTTGTTACTGCATTAATAGTTAAGTTCAAAAATAATTTTGTTTCTTTTTAAGCTTTTTTTTTTTTTGGTTACTTCTTTTTAAGCCTTTAATACTATCAACTGGTGTTAATCTTATTACTTCTCTCACATTATTATTTATATTTTCTTTGATGTTTTGATTTCTTTCATAGAGTAAGAAGAACAAAACAACGCAAATCATTAGCCGTAAAACAACTTTTGGATTGTATATCGTCCAACACAAATAAATAATGTATATTTACTACATTAGCATTTATAATATATAATATAATCCTTAAAAAAAATGTATGTACTGATTTAAGTCGAAATATGTTTTATTCGACTTTGATTACCGGCTATAGTGGTTAAATCTTATTTTCTATATACTTATCTGCATTTACTTACCTTGTTTTGTTTGATTTTTTTTCAAGATACTGTGTAGTACTATATTTCTTTGTCAACCTTTTTTCGGTAGACCTTATGTTGAGATAGCTTGATTTGGGTTTTTAATATTTTGATTCCTTTTGGCCTTTTAAAAAAATTAGATATATTATCCTTCAATATATATATATATATATATATATATATATATATATATATATATATATATTATAGAATGTATGCATCTAGGTTAAATACGCTTTTTGAATCTTATTTCTCAAAAGATTTTTCGTCTACACTTTTTCCCATGATGTTAAATTCCAATATATTGGAGTCCACATGAACATTTTTAATGATGTTGATGTTTTATGACTTATTAACAATTTTTAAATAATTCAAATACTATTTAGAATTAAATAATATCAAACATTAAGTTATAGGATTTTTAAGATTCATGTTTCTTCCCTAAACAAACATACAAATTTCTTATATTTTCTAACCAATTGTATGAACTTGGTCTCAATGAGAACACAACGAATCCAATCAGTTAAAATTTATATATAATAGAAATGGACATGATGAAACAAGTCCACGATAAAAAATGTTATTGATAGGAGAATGTTGCGAAACATGACATCCATAAAAATAGAGAAAAGACTACATCGTTATTGTATTGATGATAGTTGAAATGATATATTCAAAAATGAAAGATAAATACAAATGAGTCAACCTTGTGACTAATATAATGGCTAAACTAGTACCCTAACTAACTCTCAAATGAATATAACTACCTATATTTCAACAAACTCCCTCAAACTCAAGGTAAGAGAACTCTTAGCTTGAGTTTGGATTACAAAGCTAATACCAAACAGAGAAAAATGCGACTAATACAAATCTGCAAACTATAAGAGAAAGCTTCCAACAATGAACCCGAATGAAGTCAAACAAATCATCAAACTGAGGCTTTCCACAAATCAAATATGAAGCTAGTAAGTAGTGTATCTCCAAACGAGATCATGAAACACAATTTACTCTTCAATCTTCATACAAGGGACACTAAAGGGTATGGAGTTTCAACAAAAATTCTGTGCAATCGATGTTGCCACTTGCATGATACAATCAAAAGGATCATTAACACAAAAAAATCATCAAACAACCTATAGACCAACTACTAACCAAACCAACTTTCCAGCAAATACATAACCTCAATAATACTTCAAATGCATAGGAGCAAAACAAACTTCCATCAAGTATGAATAGCCACTCCAGAACAGGAAGATACCAATGGTGCATGCAAGGCAAATATAAGACTCACAAACTACAAAGGCTAACATCAGTAGAAAACCTTGTCCATATAACTCCTCCAACACATTATAGGAATACGAAATACGCCACAAAACCATATCCAAATAATGTCCAAACTCTACCAGAAAACTAATAAAAGAAAACAATATAGAGAAATGCTTAACCATTAAGAAAAAGCCATAACTCAAGGCTTAACCACTTAACATAAGCTAACATCAATAGTGCCAATAAAGGGAAAAATGTTTAACCACGATAGAGTAGAAGCTAATAAGAAGAAAAAAATGAATGTTAGAAGGTCTTGACGACTACAAAGTGAAGCAACAATACTCAAGTTGTGCTAAAGGTTACTTAGCACATCAGAGGACTCAACAATTCATATCAGAAAATAAGCAAAGGAGCATGGTTGATGGCTATTGAGTGAAGCATCAATACTTAGATTGTGCTCAAGACGGATATCACATAAAAAAAACATAATAAAGAAACAAGGCTAAATTGCACTTTTCTCCTCTTAAGTTTTAAAATGTTGCGATTTTGGCCCCCTATTAAAAAAATGGCAAAAGTGACCCACCATGTTTTGGGAAATATGCTCTTTGACCCCTAACATATGGGAAATATGCTTTTTGACCCCTTATATTTACAAAAAGTTGAGATTATAACCCCTTTTTTGGGACATGTGGGGTCTTCTCAACAATTATGGGACGAAAGGGGCCAAATTTTTATTTTTTTTAATAGGAAGCCAAAATCACAATATTTTAAAACTTAGGGGACAAAAAATACAGATTAACCAAGAAACAATCAAATGCAACCTGAAAAGACAAGGTAGAACTATATCTTCAAGGAAAACTTTCACAACAAACAAAATCAACTAGAGATAAACCAAAAACTTGGTGCTCCATATTGCTATTAAGCAACACAAGGCTGATTCACGTGTAGATAAAAATCTGGAGCCAAATTCACTTTTACAATTTCAGAATTTCCAACAAGTCAAATTCAAACAAATTCAATAACATAACCAATATGCAGCCTTATAATTCATCTAGTAGTGATTTTCCATTGCATTACATCAACGATCCAAAGTGAAATTAGGCAAGTAGAACATGAACAACCAAAACAACTAGATAATTATGAGAATAGACTCCATGATTCCAAGGTTCCAAAAGAAAAAAAAATGGAATCAAATAAATTCAAATCACACCACCACAACAATACCAATATCAATTGATGCATGAAATTCAAACTAAAAGATCATAAAAAGAAGTACTGATGATATTTCAATTACCGTAAGCCTTGCTTGCAATTACCAGTGAATAAATCTTTTGAATCATCAATTTTCAATTGTTGTAATCTCCAAACAAAGCATATGATATGCTATAGTTTTGTTGTCAAACCAGAATATAATCTAGAAATTAGGATCGCAGAGCCTAGTCACTTTCGATGCTGTCAAACTCTGAACTCAAAGCAACATCCAAGGCGGTGATGAAATTCGGCTACAAATCAATGAATTTCGATCAATAGAAGCAAAAGTAAAATCCAAAATATAATTGCAAGATCCAAAATGCAAACAAAGTGACTCCCTCCAAAGCGAAAAACAAAGCACCATAACCATATCAAACTCTGAGAATCGATTTGTGATTATGGAATGAAAATCAAAATATGAAAACTGGAATCAAAACGAAAATGAATCGAATCAAAACATCCTAATCGAGAAAAATCAAAAGCAAAATCAAAAGTGAGTCGAACTAGAAAATATATCACTGATTCATCAATTGGAACACATAGTAAAAAAATATATGGAGTTGATCAAGAAATACATTGTGGATGAGTGTAATATGAAGATCTTGTTCACAAAGCATGGATGGATGAATGTCTCTGAAACCCTGAATGGAGTGCACTGCGCAACCTTTTGAAAGAAGTTTCAAGAATAAAGCAAAAGTTGCAGGGAATGAAAATGAAGAACAAAAGACTGAGATTAGGTCATATGTTATGAGGATTGAAATCACACGTACTTAGTCTACTTTGAGTAAGTTTGATATGAAGACTAAGCAATCCAACTCTGCTATTCGTCAAGGTGCTAGGGTTCAACTCATCAAGAATGGGAAGAAAATTATTTCTTTTGTGCCAAATGATGGTTGCTTGAACTACAATGAAGACCTGACTACTGGATTTGTGACATTCCCAGTGTCAGATTCAAGGTTGTGAAGGTTTCTAGAGTTACTTTTCCTACAATTGTCAAGAAGATGAAGATTGAGCTATGTCTTAAGATGCTCTAGAAGAACTTAAGAAGAACAAGCATCAGAGAAAATAGGACTCAAGGATTAGTGGAAGCTTAGATGCTGAGTTCATAATATTAGAATTTCATTTTATTTATGTTCTTAGTTTATTAAGAACTCTTTTTTAAATATATTGTAATCATTTTGATGAATAAAGTTTATCTATTCTTATAATATATTTAAGTTTTTTTAACTTTCTTTTGCCTTGTTACAATCCTTTATGCATCTTTATTTACCTTTTAAAAGTTTGGCTAAATTAATTTAATGGTCCCTCAACTAATTTTCAGTTTTCATTTTGGTCCATAAGTCTTAAAATCAGCATTTTAGTTCCTTAAAATCAACATTTTTTTGTCTATGACAAAAGGAGAGTAAAATATAGTATTTGAATTATGAGCCTGAGTGAAAAGCTAAGGAACTTAAGTTAATTTGTGCTTAATTGAAAACTCCTTAAACTTTGAGAGGTGTTATCAAACTTAGGCAAACGAAACAGTCTTCGATAGCTCTAATATGTTTAAGACTATGATGCACTTTGAAGCTCTGATGTGTTTATATTTATGTTCTCTTATGTGTTTCATTATGATTAAAATGAAATTAATTAAGCGGGATATGACTTAGGGGCTTACAAACCTCACTTTAGGAAATATCAGGTAGGTCTTAGTAGGATCTTCCAAACCTCGTGTTACTGGACTATCACAGACTCATTGGAAGTTTAAAAACCTCATACCCTGAGACTGTCAGACTCAGGGGGAGCTTACAAACCTCGGACCCTAAAGTCTACCTGTTAATTAGATTAACAATAATTTTTTCAAATACTTGTGTTTGTCATCATCAAAAATGGGGAGATTGTTGGAGAAAAATTAGATTGTATAATTCTTTTAAGGTTTTCACGATAACAAAGTATTGAACAATTGGATATGCTAATATATGTTCAAATATGTAGGATCATATAATATATCCATCAAAGTATTGAACATATATGAGAGCATCAGAAGCACTAGACTATGGTAGAAGATCTAAAGAAAGGTCAACCAGAAGTCAATATCATGGATCAGAAGAAAAGGACGCCTCTCAGAAGTTGAAGATTACACTCATCAGACTCATAAGAACCCATCAGACTTGGAAGTCCTCCAGACTCAGCAGATCCTAAGGGATCCATACTCCACATTAGATTTGTCGTCTTCTATATATGTCTCTATCAAGGATCTTAGTACAATTTTGCCTTCTTCTGGCCACATTAGAAATGGACAAAGAACTTCAAGGACAAAGAGATACTTCAAGTTCCAGCAAAGGATTTTCAAATGACTATTCAACGAAATTATTCATATCAGGCAATAGTCCAACGTCCTTGATTTGAAGCTTCTCAACGACTCTTAATGCGCTGACACTCTTCTCCAACATCTCTCAAATCCCTGCCTATATAAATACCTGATGACCTGAAGAAAATCAACAAGACTCTGCTATTTTACTGTGTTGTTACTCTGTCAAACTTAATAGTGCAACAACACTTAGGAATTTCTTATCAAAGTTTGTATCTTTGAAATTCTAAAGTCTTGAGAGTATGTTCAACATTGTTCAGTATACACTGCTAATTGTATATAAAGTGTAAGAACAAATTTATGTATTCAGTAAACAAATAGAAGTCTCTTGCCTGCGTGCTTGAGCATTATAAGTCTCTTGGAGTTGTCTTTGAGCATTTGAAGTCTCTTGCCTACGTGCTTGAGCATTGGAAGTCTCTTGGAATTGTCCTTGAGCATTTGAAGTCTCTTGCAGTCGCTTGAGCAGTGGAAGTCTCTTTCAGTAGTGATTGAACATTAGAAGTCTCTTGGTAGTGACCTAGAGCATTTGGAAGTCTCTTGGAAGATTCCTTAAGCAATTGCTATGTGTGAGTTTATAGTGAAATCCCTTAAAAGTGAAAACGGGTTGGACTACTTCTGTGTTGCGGTAGCAACCAATATAAATTGCATGCGTCAGCTCTTTCTCTTTCGCTCTTTTATCTTAGTGTTCTGTTTTATCCCCTACACCCAGACTCTGACCAAGTTTTTAACACTCAGAAAAAGAATCAGAAAAAATCAACTTTGCTCACCTTCAATGTTTACCAATTATATATTTCTCACTTAAGCACATAATTATTATTAGACAAATTATTCTTTAATTTGTTTATCTTCAGACCATTAACAATAAGATATTGTCTTTAAATCAACTTTGCTCTAAAAGTATCTCATTACTTAACAAAACTCTATGGTAAATCATCCAAACGAGGAACATAATGCTCATATAATCATTGAAAAATGCTAACAAATGCTCCTATAACACTAGTTAAAGAAATAGCATTTCATATGTACTCGTTAGCATGATCCATAATCAATTTCTAGAATAAAGCTCATTTCTTGCATGGAAATAACTAACGTATTTTAATAGATAATGTGCTTTGCACTTATCAGATAAATAAGAATGATCAATGCTAAAGATATGAAAGTTAACAAATAACGGGTTGTATAGTTGGTTTGGTGAAAGAGTTAAAGAGTGGGGAGAGTGATATTGAGTTTGATTCCCACCTCTTGCAAATATACTAACAAATTAACAATTAACATAAATTATAGGGTAGAAAGAAAAACACAACTAACAAAAAGTAAAAAGGTCGGAGTAATATTTACTAACAACAGTTTACAGTTTAATTTAGAAAACATCAGAGTTTGGATGATAAAGTGTCATATTTATAAATCAATCGAAATTTAGAAGTGTGAATAAAGGTAGATTTAATACCAGACCGAAATTCAACTTCAACAAGAAAATTAGGTAAGGATGTTTTATGAAATAATTTTATTTTTATTCTTAGTGAAAAATATGTTACATGAGAATTTTTGTGCGTTTCTTTCAAGCGTATGATCTTCTCCGCAGGATGCTTGAGAAAAAAACTTTTACAAATTACACTATCGACAAGAAAAAATGTTTTAAAAACTGTGATTTAAATTATTTTATAAAATAAAAAGGTATTGTATTTTTTGTTTTTTTAGAGGGGTCTTGTATTATTTTTTCTGGTTATAAATATATGGAAATTACAAATAATATTTCAATTAACACACAATACAACAGTTTAAAGAAATTTATACCAAAAAAATTCAAGTAATGATGTTATGATATTTTTAATTCTTGTATAAATATAGGCCAAATTACACAATCCGTCCCTCAACTTAATTTTATGTAACATTCTCGGTTTTTATCTTTTTTTTTCCAATTTAATCTTTTATATTATAAAATGTCAATATCTCATCATTTCCTTAGAATTTCTCAATGAAATCCGAGTTTTTAGGTTTTATGATGAAGATTTGGATTTGTTTATGGGTTTGATTATTATTTTTTTTGGTTTTTTTTTTATATAAAAAAGGATAATTATGTTGACATTTTATAAGATATAGGACTAAATCGGGACAAGAAAGATAAAAGAAGAAAGATTTTTCTAAAATAAAGTTAAGGGACGGATTGTGTAATTTTGTCTATAAATATACGGTCGCCTCAATTGTATATTATTTCTACAACTAATTATTCAATTGTTAATGTAACGTCTCGGATTTTTATCCAAGACATTATGTCTAATTCTAATTGTTTATTTCTTTCAATGGACAAACATAATAAATTCCTAACTAGAAATTTCTTAAACTAATCTCATTACAATTCGAAAACCCAAATTTTGTTTTCTCGCGTACACGATTCAAGCAAAACATCAAGCACACATCATATCTTCTTTGGTACCTAAAATATTGGTTGTAAGGGTTAGTCTTCAACACCCATAAAATAAAATCAATAATAAATTAAGACATCAAATAAGAATATACAATCATCATCTAGGAGTCGTGCTAAGACATTTCTCTTTAGGTTAAAATATTTATCATTCAAAATGTACGATAAAAAAAAACACAGACACCATGTTTTTAATGAAAACACAAGACTCAATGCTTATGCAGATGCATGAAATGCAACTAGACAATGATCCAGATATCGCCCAATTTGGCACCCAGTTTGGCAAAATAGATATAATCGCCAAATTCGGCAAAATAGTTTTAATCGCCCCATTTGGCAAAATGATTTTAATCGTCCAATTTGGCACATAAATATGAATTGCCCTACTTGGCACATGAAAAACAATTGCCCAATTTGGCACACGAATATGAATCGGCCAAATTTGGCACATGACTATGTTATGCAATGTTATGCAATGCGATATCTCTTTAGTTTTACTCATAAACTACATATTTTATCAATTCCACAAAATCACCAAAACCTCGAATTAAATAAGATTCCTCAAACCTCTAAATCAAAATCAACAAAGAGTCACCTTAAATCAGGAAAATTCACAACTTCACATATCAACAATCATATACATCAATCAACAATTTAATAATTTCACAACTCATCAATCATACATATAATTATCACAGTTTACATATTTTTCAAAATCAATAACAAGAATTACTAAACAACTATTCTTATATTTATTACTAACAATTTATCTCATCACTCATCTATTGAATCAAGATGCATATCAAATTTAATATAATAACCTATTATTTTCATTTAAATCAATGTGAATGTGCCTTAGCCGCTTTACTTCCTAGCAAAACTCTCAATAAACGTACATTGATCCTTTGATACCTAAGTTCATTCTGCATTTTCAATTTCCCTCACTCGCGACATTATTTTGACGATCTGACCGTTGATAATGAAGAACCACGTGCCCTGATTTCTAACGAACATGACAAGGAGGTTGCTAGGGTGTATTTGTTATATGTTTTTCTACATAAGGTTTGTAGTCGTGAGAGAGTAAGACTAATGCGTGGCAAGAGAATTTTAAAGTGATGGAGAGATATGGTTCAGACAAATATCAAGGATATTAACTTAGGACCAATAAGATCGTATGACCATTGCATAAAAATATCTAAAAGCAGAGAGGGAGAGAAGTATAAGTGTTGGGTTACAATTTCGAGAGACAAGAGTAGAATATGATAAGGTAATTAAAACTGTAACATGGTGTCTATAAAATAGATTCATCAATAAGAATAACTCATCAAAATATTTAAGAAATGTTAAGAATAATAATTATAACTATTTTATCTCTGTTAAACCAAATTGATTAAATAAATTTAAATAAATAAATAACTCAAGAAATTTTTTAAAAAGACATGTATAAAATATCAGGTCGTTACAGTTTAAAGCTATTATTTTTTGAGCAAGGTTTAAAGCTATTGTTCTTTTGTTATTTTTCCCTTGTATATCATGAAAAGTCATAAAGAAATGGACGAAATCTTATTGCCAACAATATTTGTATGTGAGATCTCTTTAGTGACATGAAGGGTCCAGCATGTCATATTGAAATATTTACATTTCATGTTATGATAATTTTAATTTTACTAATCATATCTTGTAACAAGTGACAATTCTTTTAAAAAAAAGAAAACAAAGGTAAGCAGTGTACGATGGTTTTTACATTATAAATTAGTCATACTCACATTTTGTTTCTATTACATACAAAAGAGATAAAATATGGCCGGAATTTTCAATTTGGTTTATGTTATGGTCCTCTTTCTTTCACTGGTTATTGCTATAATAAACGTCGATGGTAAGCACCTTTTTAAGCTTCTTATTAACCTTATTATATACACAATGTTTCATTTTTTTTATACTAATATTGCTCTATACTTGTTTCATATCACAGCATCTCGTAAATGTGATACTGACGAGGACTGTCCAAATTATTTGTGTTCGGATCCTAAAATTGGAAAGTGTATTTATAATAATTGTTACTGCATTTAATAGTTAAGTTCAAAAATAATTTCGTTTTTTTTAAGCCTTTAATATTATTCATATATTAACCGGTGTTAATCTTATTACTTCTCTCACATTAGCCGCAATACAACTTTTGTATTTTATATCGTCCAACACAAATATAATAATCTATATTTACTACATTGGCATTTATAATATATAATATTATAGAATGTATGTATTTCTAAGTTAAATATGATTTTAACGCCAATAAATTTTTTGTTCGAATACATAACCACACATCGCCATCACCACATGAACAATTTTTTGTCCTCAAAACATTATTTGTCAACAATTTTGCTCATGATGTTAAATTCCAATTGTATGTGACTAATCGGAGTCCACATGAACAATTTTAATGATGTTGGCGTTTTATGATTTCTTAACAATTTTTAAACTTGTCAAAAAAAAAACAATTTTTAAATAATACATATAATATTTATAATTAAATAATATATCCAACACATAATATGTTATTATTTAACTATTTTACTCCAAAAAAAAATGTTATTATTTAACTAAGTGAAAATTACCCTCCACCATACTAACCTAAAAAGAGCCTCAGAAGTCAGAAATATCACCGAGATGGGGAATCTCATATCCGGTCACCATTTCATAAGATGGTGTTTCTTGCATTTCCAATCTATATTTTAATTTCTTTAGGATGTCTTTGGATTGAGGTTTAAGAGAAGAAAGAAGGAGAGGGTTTACTTTTCGTTTTTAAATTACGGATTATATAACATGTTTTTCTAAAATAAATTAAGTGTTATTGAAGTATTATATGATCGTTTATCATGTTAATATATTTACTTTTTATAAAACATTTCTTATTGTCCGTAATTTAAAAATAAAAAGTAAACTCTCTTATTTCTTTTCCTCCTAAAAACCCTTCATCTAAACACACCCTTAGTAAATCAATTCTCACCCTAAGCTTCCATCCTTTCCAACGAGACCAAACCTCACCACAAGATGGAAGATGTGTCTGCCATTATCATATTCCCATCATATTCCCTAAGTTTGGATTGTTGATAACCCCCAAACCATATTTAGCCACTTGCCTCCCTCTCGGAACCACTACCACTATTTAGTCAACAAGCTTATATTTACCACTCCAATGTATCTCACATCTAATCCTCCATCCTTTTTTGGCCACACATCTTACTCCACTTAACTCAATGAATCTTATTTGATCCCCCTACTCCTCTGTATAGGAACTTACTGTGAAGCTTCACAACCTCCTTCCACCCCCAACAAACATATTGGTGACTCCGAGAATACTATATGTATTTCTAAGCGGATTGACGAAGTGAAAATATATAATGTCCAAGCTATAGTATAAAAAGATATCGATCTCACAGGAAATGGGGAGCTAAAGCTTCCTATAGTTTTTCAGTAAATTACTTGTTTTTAAGGAAAATCATAAGTGTCACAACAATAAAATAAAGATAACAGTTTAGGAAACACAGTTAAAACGAATTAGAAGTTCTCAAAAGTAAAAGTGTGTTTTAAGTAAAGAATTAGTTATGACATAGCTTCACTACGATTAGGGTTGAAATGAGTCGAGTCGAATCAAACCTGTCTAAGCTCGATTCGACTCGATAAGAATTGGTTCAGTTTGAAACTCGATTCGAATTTAAAACGAACATTTTTTAATTCGAGTTCAGCTCGTTTAAAGTTTACAACTAGTTTGATTCGGCTTGTTAGGAACAACTCGTTTGTTTGAATTGCATATTTCACAAGCTTTTTGTCAAAAATATATATTTGACCTATTTCTTAAAAAATATATATATATAATTTTAATAAAACTATGATATGTCAGGTCTCAAAACCACTAGGTAGAATTTAGAAAGGCACTAGCACTTTATAAATTTACTACTGTAGCACAATCCATAAACTACTTGGATAATTGTGATGCAATGCATTCTCTTGAAACAGTGTTCTTAAAGGTACTCTTTAACATCTTTAAATAGTAAAGTTTTATAGAAATTGATACATTTATTGTATTGGAAATTGAACTATTTAACTTTTTATATAAAAAATTTTTTAATTAAGAATGCTTAAAAAAACTCCTTTAGGACACTCCTTAGCAATACTATATATATATATATATATATATATATATATATATATATATATATATATATATATATATATATCAAGTTGGTTCATGAACCAAACGAGTCGAACCATACTTAACTCAAGTTCAACTCATTTATTTAACGAGTTTAATTTACAACTCAAGTTCGACTCATTAGGTTCGTGAACCAAGTTTAAGAATCAATTATTGAATTGAATCTCCAATTATTTTCAAGTTGATTCGGTTCATTGCCAATCCTAACTACGATATAGAGAGCTATATCTTTTTATGACTTCTTGGCAACCTAAGAGCCTTTGAGGGCCTGTTGGCAACATATTGACTTCTGATTGACCTTTCTTTAGATCCCCTACCATAGTCTTTTAGCTTCTCTTGTATTTCTGATGCTCTTATACATGTTCATTCTTTGTTAAATTTTATTTATGGTACTGCACACTTGAACATATATTAACTTATCCAATCAACAAAACTATAAAGGAGTTGTATAACATCAATTTTGTTCCAACAACTTCATCTATAAATTCGTTAACCATCACGACCCTATCCATCAATCGTCTTCCTTTAAGTACATTGTTGTATTCATTACTTTCACTAGTCTTGACGTTAACAACTTTACCAACAACTTATTTAAACATCCCAAAATCGATAGATTGAAAAACATTTAGTTCAAAAGGAGAGTCAATTTCCGGTAATAAGGCTAAAGAATAAAATTTAACCCTCATGGGAGAGCCCCATTGTCATGGAATTGATCAAACATCACTGTCACCTTCCCTTGACTTTATACATGCATAGAAATAATCAGAAATCAATCTTGTAAATGGTTTCTGTCAAAAAATAAATGGATCTCTTGTTTATATTATGATTGGTTCACTAATTCGATGTATTATATACTCACTTAATAATTTTCAGTGTGGTTTATTTGGTTGGATCGAGTACCCTTTGTACTTAATCTCGAGTTAGAAGTATAGTACTAATTGTACTTAATTCCGCCTTATAAAATAATTCGTTAAAAAAATCTAGTGTAATATTATATATATATATATATATATATATATATATATATATATATATATATATATATATATTTGTGGCAAAGACATTCGTTTTTGGTGGTGACATTATTTTATATAATCTAAGAATACAATACATGCTATGTATCATAGAATACATGCATTTATATTATAAAGGTAAATATAGTGAAATCACATTGTTTTGTTTATATTTGACATTATACTAGACAAAAAGGTTTTTGTGGCTCAAGCATTCATCTTATGTTGCTCTCCAAGATTGTCCTGCTAAATAAATTGAAAAGTCAAAGAAATAAAACTCAAAGTGTAAGTAAAATCATAAAGGGTAAACAATATTCATTATGACATGAAAAAACAATTATAAGTTATGTTAAGAAGTAATAGAATCAATTTTGACTTAACTGTTAAACACATAAACATTTATTTGTTACGCATATCGGCATTCCAGGTAAAATACATCGATTACTTGCACAATCAAGGGCAGAATTACAAGTAATATCTATAAAATTAAATAATGTTATTAAAAGATGATTAAAATTATTTATAAGGTAAACAAATATTTTAAAATTATGAGAAAATTGGCTTACTATAGGCATCGGTTACAACAAGAAATAGAGAAAAAAGAAGGATCGCAATATAAATAAACTCAAGAATTATAGCCATTTTTTTCATTTGCTTGTAGTAAACAGAAATTTGTATTATCAATTTTTTTTTTTGAATATTTGTATTATCAATTTATATAATATGTAAAACTCCATGCTCTATTTATTTCAATAAAATATTTTTTTAGCATGTATAGAATTGTAAGAAACCATTTTTAAAGTTATAATCATTTGTAAACGTCTCTTGAACACATTGATACGTTGTATTTGTCCTTTAACTCATTGAATTGATCACTTAATTTTAGTAAGGATCTCATATAAATATATTGTTGGTCATTCAATTTCAATTTCTTTTAATAAATCAAAGAGGTGTCACTATAACATTTGCACCCTAAGTCATCGCCTATATTTTTTATGGTGAAAAATTATTCTCCTAGTAAACAGGCAAATGGTGTGCTTGTTTTCGTCGTTCTTTCAACGCTTTGTCTTTTTTCTACATTCGTGTATCCTTGTTTATTGTTATTCTCTTTCATCCATTTTCTTTGAACTTTTCACCTCATCAAATTTCACTATGCATATAAAATTATATAAGTACTATTTGATGTAGTCGAAAGCAAAAAATAGATAAGTTTGCAAGCAACAAACCTGTAAAAATATGATTTCAGAATCCATCTTAAATTGAGAAAATTCTCTAAAATATTATTTAATGAATAAAAACCGTCTCTCTAACTACAACGGAAGTGTTTAAATACTAAAGAAACTCTAATTGGCCGAAAATTCAAAATAGAAAATAAAACAAAAATTATTAAAATTGGGTTGAAATAATAATACTAAAGAAACCCTCATACATCAGTCTTCTCCACCTCTGAAAAACTAGACCCCCAGTTCTCATTCTAACAAAGAACTTCATCTGCATGATATTCATATGTTTGCCATATTGATAAATTTAACTTTTCGACGTTTATCAACAAAATTTTCATCTAACATTTATCCCTCGTGGGAGGTAAATCGTTTGATAGCTCACCTGCAATCAACTCTTTGAAATCTCCTAGGTTCTCTAGCACTTGTTATGGAATTGAAACTTCCTCCTTCACAACACTCATCAGCTTTTTGCTCACCACTGGACATAAACAGTAAGTTTCCTAAACAGAATGATCAAGTTCCTTTTCATGTTCTGTTATTACCAAGAAACTAGACTTATTTTCTCTTGGGCTTTTATCAAAGTGAAAAACGAGCGATGGCAATCTTATGTGTACCCCATGTAAACATCATCTCATTTTCTCCTCCCTGATAAGTAATATCATTATCAAATTGCCAAGGTATACTATGTAAAATATGACAAACATTCATATTAAGAACACCACAAATAACCTTTTCTTTATAATGCTTGCCGATGGAGATAGGAACTCTGCATGATAGTGTTACTCGAACCTGGGATCCCTTGCTGACCCAACCAAGGGTGTATGGCTTCTCATGAGTTTCTATGGATAACTTAAAAGAATCTAAAAATTTACTAGACACCAGATTCTCCGTACTTCCAATATCCACGATCAAATTGCACATTTTGTTCTTGACATAACAATGTGTTTAAATAATTTCTTGCGTTGCCCTTCAAAGTTACCCTCTCATCAGGTTCCTCTTCGGCAAACTCAGCCTCAACATACTCATCTTTCTCGGTAGTAGGTTTCTCTATTTCTTCCTCTCCTTCCTTTACTTCTACAACAACAACGACTCTCCTTGATGGACAAAATTTGATGTGACCATTTTCATTACACCAATGACAAGTATCTCTGGTGTCCTTAACATATGGATTATTATACCTTTTGGTTGGTGTTTTACTTTGTCGCACACTGTTAGAGCTGCTAGATCTGTTATTGCTAGGATTGGAATCTCTGTTTGCTGCAATATTTTCTTTGTCGGCTGCTGATTCAAGGTTATTTTGGGGAGAATATTTTCTTAAGGATGAGAAATTTTGGGGGGGATTTCTCTATCAGTTCTGCCTTCAAATCTAAGTTGGTTGCTTCAGCCACGGTCCAAACTGTTTGTAAACCCATATTCTCTTGCATTGATCCTTGTAAGCCGCTGATATATCGAGCTACCTTCTGATTTTCTGATTCTCCCAGTTCCTTACGTTCATAGAAACGGAAGAACTCAGTTGTATATTATGTCACTAATCGCTTACCTTGAACACAATCAATATACATCTTATACATAATCTGTACGTAATCTTCCGGTAGAAACCACTCCAACATCAATTGTTTCATCTTTTGCCAAGTTCGGATGGGTGTTTTCCTTTTCTTTTGTCTCTGAACAAAAAGTTTAGTCCACCATACAATAGCAATACTCTTTAGTCTAATCGCTACCATCTTAACCTATTTGCTTTCACGGACGTCCATGACGTCGAAAAATCTGTCACTGTCTATCCGCCAATCCAAAAACTCTTCCACTCCCCATCATTCAGAAAAAAATGAAGTATCAGCCTTCACACAGTAATCATGGTGATTCCCACGTTAATGTTCTTCTTCAGTCACGATTTCATCCTCTTCATAACTCGAATCCTCAATAATTCGTTGTTTCCACCACATGGTACCATAATCGGTCCTCCTCCCTTGAGTGATTGTTTCTATTGTTGTCAATGGTGTTGTTGTTAGCGATGTTATTCACCTGAGTTACTAACATTGCCACTTGTGCAGTCAGAGCATTGATGGTCGTGGTAAAAGTCACAATTATGCCCTCAAGCACTACTTTTATCACTGGTTGATCTCTCATGGCTGATCATGTTACGAAAAGAACATGAGAAACCTACTCTACCGCCACCTAATGCAGCCGAAAGCAAAGGGTAGCAAGCATTGAACACAGATTGAACAAATGGTAGAAACCTACTTTTGCTTTCTAACTGATTCATGCTCATTAAGACCAATCTCATGACACTTGAGAGAGCTTATAAGATCTTCAACACTTAGAGTGTTTAAATCTTTAGCTTCCTCAATAGTAGTAACTTTAGGTTTCCATCTTGCAGGTCAGCTTCTCATAATCTTGTTCACATGATCAGAAGCTACATAACTTTTCTTTAGTATCTAAAGTCCAGAGACTAGAGTATGAAACCTTTAGTACATATCCTCAATGTTTTCATTATCTTTCATCTTGAACAACACATATTGATGAACAAGTATGGTAGTTTTGGCTTCTCTAACTTTCTTGTTACCTTCACAGTTTGAACACAAAGAAGTAAACATAGCTTTTGCAGTAGATTTATCGCTCATTTTCAAATACTCTTTGTGAGGAAAAACAACAACAAGAATGCCTCTGATCTTGTGATGTTTCTTATACAACTTCTTCTGGGCAGGAGTATGTTTCTTTCTCTCAAAAGCAGATCCTCTTCATCCAATACCAAGTCACAAACACCATGTTCAAGAACATCTCATAGCTTTTCATCTAAACCCATGATGTGACTATACATATTGGTTTCCACCAGGAGAAAGTTTCAGGATCTCCACTAAACATAGGAGGCTTGTTAGAACTAGAACCAGATGACTTATCTTCAGTACCATAATCATATTGTATGGCAGCACCACCAGAACCTGAAGCTTCACCAGAAGTCATATGATTCTCTGATCTTTTTATGTTACACTATTAAGTGTTATGACAACAGAACCGGAGCTCTGGTACCAACTGAAGGTGAGAAAAACACAAGAAGAGGGATTAAATTGTGTTAGCTTTTTCTTCTTCCTAAACTGAGTTCACTGATCAAAGTCTGATAGAGTTCAGAGTCTAATGTAGCAGATAAGTTGGGAGAGAGAGACAGAGAGAAAGAGAGAGAGAGAGAGAGAGAGAGAGAGAGAAGAAAGACACAAAGCAATTATACATGTTCCTTCCATAATCCGGAAGTAGTCATGTCCCCCTTGCACTTCCAAGGAGAGTTCACTAAAATAAATATATGATTACAATTGCTCAAGCACAAAAGCAAAAGACTTCAAACTACTCAAGCACAAAAGAAAGACGTTTTCTACGCTCAAGCACAAATGCAAGAGACTTCCTATGCTCAAGCATAAAAGCAAGAGACTTCTATTCAAATAGAATTACACAAAAAATTGTTTGAGGGTTGAAGACTTGATATACAATTAGAGGTGCTCACAAATAAAAATCAGATAAGACTCTTAAGACTTTAGAATTTCTAAGATATGAAAGTTGTTAAGAAATTATAAGTGAAATTTGATGTGAAATTGTTATGGCACTAGTAAAATTGTTATGAGTCGCTTACAATCATCAAGTCTTCACTCCTTTATATAGAGGTGTGAAAGAGACATTGTTGATTGCCAGCACATCAAAAGAGTCGTTGAGAAACTTGATCATTCACCAATGATATGTTGCTTGATTTTGTAATTGTCCTAAGGTTTAACAATTTCAAATCCATTCCTTGTATGGAGAACAAACAACGTAGGTGCAACTGTATTCTTGTACTATTGCAGACATGAAGAGTGGAGTAGTGAAGTAGTGGTTGTACAATTGTACTATTGTCCTTTTTCTGCGCTCTTCAATGGATAAGCATCCAATGCCTTCTAATTCCTCTGAAATAGCTGTTGTTTCAGGGTTCAGTTCCTTCTGCAATGATTTGTCTTCAGAATAAAAACTTTTAACTAACTCCAGCTTTCAATCTTCATACTCTGTTGAACTTCAGCTTCTGATGATCTTCAGACTCTCTAACGAGTCAGCCTCTGAGGTTCTTCAGACTCTCTAGCAGTCAGCTTCTTATAGTCTTTAGACTCTTGTTGTCTTCAATCTTGCAACACAAGCTTCCTTTGAATATTATTGCTCTTCATTTGTTCTTTAGAACCAATAGTTGAATATAAATTTTTGACTTTGGTCCTGCACACTTGAACAAATATTAGCATATCCAATTGACTTATTTTAATACCTTTGTTATCATCAAAACTTAAAGGTGGTAATGTTCAACACATTTTGTTCCAACAGTTTGCAAGCGACAAATCTATGAAAAAAGGGTTCTTGAATCCACTAGAAATTAAGAAATTTCTCTTAAATATTATTGAATGATTGAAAATCATAATGAGTCGAAACCTTAATGAGTCGAAAATCCAAAATAAAAATAAAATAGAAATTATTAAAATTGGGTTTATATATATATATATATATATATATATATATATATATATATATAAAAAGAAAACTGCCCCTTTCAACACACTTTTGGGTTGGAATTTTCTTTCCAAAAATACTCTTAATTTTAAATACAAGTAACACATGTAACAAATAGATAAAAATAAATTTAAATATTATAACAAATATAACAAACACAATATGAATACATGTATATCTGTTTTTTTTTCTTTATCATTTAAAAAATATAACAAACTAGATGAGTATATTTATACTTATTTTTTCATTATCCCACTTATACCCTTAAACAACTTTTTCTATAATAAAGATTGTTATGTCATTAAAAAAAGCAACAAACATTTATATTTTTACTTTAAATCAAAACTAAAATTTCATAAAAAAAATACCGTTCATAATTTTCAAATGTTACCGCAATAAAAAGAGCGGAAATACGGGCACGAAGTGCCCGTTTTTTGCTAGTATATATAAAGAAAATACACCCTTTCAACTCTTTTGGGCTGACTTATTCTCTTTTCGAAAATGCCATCAATTTTTAATGCAAATAACACATGTAACAAATTGATAAGAATAAATTTAAATATTAAAAATGTAACAAACATGATATGAATCAGTAATATACATATATATATATATATATATATATATATATATATATATATATATGTAGTAAGATTTTTTATATCACTTTTCCACATTTATTCTCAATATTTTTTTTATTTTTTTGTTAAAAAGTTGTTTTCAAATCTTGGATAAATATCTCAACAAAAAATTTATTTTAGTTTTCTATTTTTTAAAAATAGATTTCTTTATTTGGTATAAATATCTCAACAAACTACATACAATAGTTTCAAATTTCAATCGTATCCATTAAATATTTTATTTATTTTTTAATTATTTTTTGGTTGAATTAATTAATTAATGTTTAATTTAATTATAACATAATTTATTTTAATAAATAGAATAAGTTTTTATTAGTTTTCGAACTCACAGATTTGTTAATATTTTTCAACCTGGTTTTCTTATCTTCGAATTTTCAATTTTTTTTTATAAGCATTCAAACTCCTTTGGTCGAAACTACAGCTACCTGACCTTTGGTGAGATGGAAGGGGCATCCATTTAGAAACTCATTTGTTCAATTTAGCCTATAAATAATTGAGGAGAACAAGAAGAAGGGGAGGAGGAAATAAAAAACAAGAGTTGCATGCAAATGGAAGAGGCATGTTTGTTGTTGTTGTTCATGTTGGTACTCTCTAATCCCTAAACCCTTGAGATTTTGCATTTTTATTTCCTTTTATTATATTTTTTATGTTTATTAATGTCATATCTTTTTTTTAATTAACTTGTTTTCATATAAGCTGTTAAGGAAGTTTTATTTATGTTTTGGATCAATCCAAAATTAATTCACCTATTTATCTTTGAACCCCCTCATTCTAACAACATTTAATAGAACTAAGGTTTTGATTTATCATTTTAATATTTGTAACACCTTAATAAAAAGAAAATCAAACAAAACATAATAAACCGGATTAGCTGAGATCGGACATCTTGTTAATTTTTTGTTTAAGACAACTATTATGAATCCTCTTTTAGTTTGGTCATCACAAAAACCTCAAAGTCGATAACTATGCTAAATTCTCTTTTAGTTCAGTTGTCGCAAAATTTTTTAAAAGTAGTGATTGCGTCAAATCCGTTTTTGATTCGATTACTATGCAAATGTTAAAGTCGGTGATTACGCTAGATCCTCTTTTGGTTTGATCATCGCAAAAATCCCAAAATAGTGATTGCGTCTAATCCACTTTTGATTCGATCACTATGCACATCCCAAATTCATTGACTACGTCGAATCCTCTTTTGATTACTCCAATAAAATTGAGGCAAAAATGCAAGCACACTAGTAAGAAGGCCCACCAAAGAGGCAATTGCATGTGACCTGCTAGATCGTGAAGAAAGCATGCGGGCCACAAGGCAATGATGAAATGAATATCATGACCTAAGCAAACTGTCACAACTGAACTAAGGGATCACTATAAACTGCTTTTAGAAAGTCAAAGGATAACAACCTCTTCCATTATCCAAGCAAATTTGAAAAAGGTGACCAATACCAAAAATAAAATGCACATGAATTTAAATCATTGAAAAACCATAGTAAAAAAAAGTGTACAAAAGTAAACCATAGATCTCCAATGATTTTTTTTATATGATTTTTTTATAGGGAAATCTCTAATTAAATCACAAAATGTGTTGTACAATTGCATTTAATATAGAAACATTTTCTCTAATAACTAGAAGGATTCAAAAGAAACACTAAATCCCCATCAAAACTTCCCATCGAATAATTATAGGCTTATTATCTCCAACCCAGCCAAAAACACCGAATTAATTGACAACACAATAACAACAACAAAAAAAAGCAACAATCATATAACCCTTTAACAACAAAAAATATCCCACTAATCTCCCCAAATTATTCAAATCATCAAGTAGATAAACCAATCACCACCTCGATAGTGAAATTAGCTTCGGACAATATTAGAGAACAACCAATTGTTCGGAGACAAAACAATATCTTATTCTCACAAGTACAACTATACATGAGCACATGTGATGTGCACCACAATTAAAATGTAATTAAATAATTAATCTTGATTACATTTAACCGATAAATATTTTATTTCAAGTAAGACACAATAACACAATTTAAATTATAAATGAATAAATAGATAATAACAACAACAATCTGAAGTACATGGGATAACACCAAATATAGATATATATTTATATATTATCAAACTCTAGGAGACAACAAACCATAGGCCTATAGTATGGTCAAATAACAAAGTACATCACAAGTAACCAACCACTCCCACATGGTCATGTCATTTGGAAAGACAAGTGATAAAATGACTTATTCTCACACACACATTACTTCGTAATATTATTACAACACCAGTGCCTCCACTGAGCATTCAAAGCATACAAACCAATGACAAACTATTAGTCTATTCACAAACAGATGTCAAACAAATGAATAATTACCATTGCAATTACATAAGAGACTATTTCACCTAATCTATTAAAACCTTGGACGTCTTCACAGGCCTTTGAGCTAGCCCAACCACAACTTCATCATAATTCTCACCAAGTTTTCTCTTGGTCTCAACTTTGAGATCCGCACCCCCATACTTGTTACCTCCAAACCCAGCTAGAAAATCTACTTCAACCAAACCACCATTGATATCCACCACATCAATCGATTTTCCACCATCTTCTTGAATAATTTGTGCTGCATCACCTAATGATTCCTAAAAAAATATATACACATGTTTTTGTAACCAAAAATTGTAGAAATAACTATTGAGAAGATAAATAAAACATTTAAAAAATAATTGGTTAGTTCATTATTTCTTGTCTAGTCAATCCATTATGAGTTATACATACACAAATAAAATATTAAAAAATAACAAAAGAAAGCCACTCAAATGATAGATTCAATCACGAACATAGTCATTGCAAAAGTAACTAACTAAAAAAGGATCAGCACAAACATCCAACACTTTATATGCCACTGCCTCCTGATCAAAAGTCGAAGACTCTTTCGAAACTTTAAAGATAAGATGGTCATCAAATAACTCATCCACTTCATCAGGGTAAATAGACGCAGCCTCGCTCTGTATATTCGTCAATTACAAATGTAATCAAAAAATATCAACACAAACAATAACATGAAATGAGTATAAAAAACGCACCCGCAAATATAGATTTATAATGATACACACATATCTAGTGACTAATAATCAAATATACATAAACTCAAATTCACAAATCATCAATAACAATGATGCAAGGAAACTACATGTATGAGGCCTTAGACTGTTGACAAGATCATCTATTAAAGCAAATGTCACCTCCTTAAGCACCTCCTTAACTTGAATTTGCAACCAAAACCTACATCTAAATATTCATTAAAAACACATCCAACAATATATTCTAAATAATTTACCATTTATTTAATTTGAAATTAACTAATTAAGCTTGGAACCCCACGAGGATTGTCACCAGAAAATCACATATCAACACCCTCAAACACACCAAAATAGCCGGCAACCACGATAGCAATTCAGTTGTTCTTTGATGAAACAAAATCACTAAGACTCTCAATTTTATGATGGCCAACAAACTTTGTCAAATCCTTATCCATTACATCATGCAAATTCCTCATATGATCCTCAAAGAAAACCATAATGCCAATTAACATGACAAATAAAATTATTTATCCAATATTAAGGAAATAACACAGAAGAAATAAATAAATTTACAAAAATATTCAAAGCAAAATTGATCAACAACACCACAACTGTTACGCCCAACTCAAATTAGAATACTAATTTCCACTAAAATGGTTAAAAATAATTAACAGTATACAGTGATTACGGTAAAACATGAAAAACAACTTTGAATAAAAATACTCTTGCTTTTAGAATACAAAACTAACGATATATTTTTACATAAAAAATTTATAATAGTCCCCAAGAACAATTTTTCAATGAAAATTGATCATATTATCTAAAATGGTATACACTTTATCACAACCAAATGATAAAAAACTCGTATTGATAATCAATAACTAAGATTTTTCTTCCTTCCGCTAACGGAGCGAAAAAGACATAATTATTCACCACTTAAGATATATAAAAAATTAAGCTATACTGACACATAAAATAGTCTAAAATATAAGACTCAATTACAACATATAATGGAAAATACTAAACAACTTGCAAGTGTAAATACACATACATGGATCAAAATTACCAAAACGAAAAATACATGATGACGTACATCTGAACGTAATATTTAACCAAGCTAAATCAATACAAACGCATCTTTTGCACCCAACAAAAATACAGTCATAAGCAACAAACATACATATATAACATACACATAACCAATAGAACACTATCTCCGGTGCACAACTCAGACAACTTGAGATCAGGGTAGATACACTACTACATAACAACCTTAAAACATGCACCATACGATTTCCATAATAGAAAGAAAACTTGAACCTCATGAGATCACCCACTTCAAATTCATTTTCTTCAATGAGAACACTCCATCCATCGTCAAGACACACATAGGGGTCTTCAAAGATATCGAAGTACAAAAAAAAAAAAAAATCAACATATCTTCCATTACGTCCACACAACACAAGAAACTACATCTTATTCACGACTACATAATCAGCAAAGGCATCATCCAGCACCTACCAAAAAATAGAGAATCAATAAAAAACCAACAATCTTTAGGAAAACGAAAATCAAACTTTACGAAAAAAGTTACTCACCAAAACCGGAGAAACACCACCCTCGTCTCCTCCAAGAACTATATCAAAGAATGTGGTCTCCCAAACACAGGTGTTGCGACTATGGAAACTTGCTATGTTGTTAGTATGGTCCCCATGACCTTTAATTCGAATTTTAAAAACATCCTTCCCAAATTAAGTTATTACAATCATAGTTGGGGCAGACAAATCATAATTATCGCTAAAACTTGGTTGTTTTTTGCAATTTTGTTGTCTTTGCATGTTTACCTGCATTGTTGGACAAATTTTAGAGATAGCTCTAAAAATTTTCCAACAATGCAAGTAAACATGCAAAAACAGCAAAATAGCAAAAAAAACAACCAACTTTTAGAGATAGTTATGATTTGTCTGCCCCAACTATGATTCAGATCATTTATTTTAGGAATGATGTTTTTAAAATTCGAATTGAAGGTCATGTGGACAATAAAAACAACATACCAAGTTTTCATAGTCGCCACACCTGTGTTTGGGAGACCACGTTCTTTGATGTAGTTCTTGGGGGAGACGAGGGTGGTATTTCTCCGATTTTGGTGAGTGACTTTTTTTCGTAAAGTTTGATTTTTGTTTTCCTAAAGATTGTTGGTTTTTTTATTGATTCTCTATTTTTTTTTGTAGGTGTTGGATGATTCCTTTTGCTGATTATGTAATCATGAATGAGATGCAATTTCTTGTGTTGTATGTAGGTAATGGAAGAAATGTTGATTTTTTTGTACTCAGATAACTTTGAAGACCCCTATGTGTATCCTGAGGATGGATGGAGTGTTTTCGTTGAAGAAAATGAATTTGAAGTCGGTGATCTCATGAGGTTCAAGTTTTTCTGCTATTATGGAAGTCGTATGGTGCATGTTTTTAAGGTTCTTATGTAGTAGTGTATCTACCCTGATCTCAAGTTGTTCGAGTTGTGCACCGGAGATAGTGCTTTATTAGTTATGTGTGTGTTATGAATGTATGTTTGTTGCTCATGATTGTATTTTCATTGGGTGCAAGAGCAATGTTTGTATTGTTTTATCTTGGTTAAGTAATACGTTCAGTTGTACGTCATCGTGTATTTTTATTTTTAATGATTTTGATCCATGTGTATGTATTTACGCTTTCAAGTTGTTTAGTATTTTTCATAGTATGTTGTAATTGAGTTTTATATTTTTGACTTTTTTATGTGTCAGTATAGCTTTATTTTTTATACATCTTAAGTGGTGAATAATTATACATTTTTGCTCCGTTGGCGGAAAGAAGAAAAATCTTAGTTTTTGATTACTAATACGAGTTTTTTTATCTTTTGGTTGTGGTAAAATGTAAACCAGTTTGGATAATTTGATTAGTTTTCACTGAAAATTTGTTCTTGGGGACTATTGTAAATTTTTTAGGTAAAAATATATTGTTAGTTTTGTATTTTTTTTCTTTTTTTGTTGGACGAGGGATTATTTATTTTAAATGTAGAAGACACAAATTAAATATATATATATATATATATATATATATATATATATATAAAATTCTTGTGTCTAGAAATACATTATTTTCGTCTAGCCTTAGTTAAATTTTCTTAATCTTTTTATTTCTTGATTATTATTTTTTTGCGTTTAAGAAAGGTCCCGTTTAAGACAGTTGACACTATTTTTGTTTGATGGCTTGATTTTAGTTTCTTTTATTTATGAAATATGTGCCATATACGACGGGATTAAGGCAGGGTTAGTAATGTTAAGATTTTTTTTTCATTCGCTTTGGAAATCGATTAAAAAAACAAATTATACTACACCATGTTTATACTCCCTCCGCTCACTATTATAAGCAAAAGTTGACTTTTTATGTTCATTGAATAAATGATGTATCTATCTTACATCATTTATTGAATGAATCTAAAAAATAAATTTTTGCTTATAATAATGATCAGAGGGAGTAGTTCGTAAGCTTGTGTCAGTGATATATGTTGATTGGTAGGAGCAGGGGCAGTGAATGGATGGTAATTATTATAGTTTGTAAGCTTTTGTGTTGGTGATATATGTTGATTGGTGTTGACATTATGTTAAGTTTTGTTTTTCCATCCTCAAATATTTTTGGAATTTGTTTTATTTGTTTTTTATTTTTTGTTGTGGTTTGAATATTTTGGACGTGGTGGGTCTATATATATGAACTTGGTTTTATGATGTTCCATGCTACATCAATTTTCTGTCATTTTAATGGACATTATAGTTTCCTTTGAGGATCATAGAAGGAATTTATATGATGCAATAGATAAGGATTTAAGAAGGTTTATTGGCCATCATAAAATTGAGAGCTTCAGTGATTTTGTTTCATAAAAAAAAACAACGTGGTTGCTATTGTGGTTGCTTTCTATTTTGGTGTGTTTTAGGGTGTTGATATGTGGTTTTCTAGTGACAATCCTCGTGGGGTTCCAAGCTTAATTAGTTAATTTCAAATTAAATAAATGGTAAATTATTTTGAATATATTGTTGGATGTGTTTTTAATGAATATTTAGATGTAGGTTTTGGTTGCAATTTCAAGCCAGAGAGGTGCTTAAGGAGGTGACATTTGCGTCTTTATTTTTCATGAACTTGTGAACAGTCTAGCGCCCCATACATGTAGTTTTCTTGCATCAATGATATTGATGATTTGTGAATTTGAGTTTATGTATATTTGGTTATTAGTCACTAGATATGTGTGTATCATTATACATCTATATTTGTGGGTGTGTTTTTTATATTCATTTCATGTCATTGTTTGTGTGTTGATATTTTTGGATTACATTTGTAATTGTCGAATATACAGAGCAAGGTTGCGTCTATTTACCCTGATGAAATGGATGAGTTATTTGATGGCCATCTTATCTTTAAAGTTTCGAAAGAGTCTTCGACTTTTGATCAGGAGACAATGGCATATAAGGTGTTGGATGTTTGAGTTGATCCTTTTTTAGTTAATTATTTTCGTAATGACTATGTTCGTGATTGGATCTATCATTTGAGTGGCTTTCTTTTGTTATTTTTTAATATTTGTATTTGTCTATATATAACTCATAATTGATTGACTAGACATGAAATATTGAACAAACTAATTATTTTTTAAATGTTTTATTTATCTTCTCAATAGTTATTTCTACAAATTATGGTTACAAAACAGTTGTATATATTTTTTTTTAAGAATCTTTACGTGATGCTGCACAAATTGGTCAAGAAGATGGTGGAAAATCGATTGATGTGGTGGATATCAATGGTGGTTTGGTCGAACTGGATTTTTCAGCTGGGTTTGGAGGTGAAAAGTATGGGGGTGCGGATCTCAAAGTTAGGACCAAGAGAAAAGTTGGTGAGAGTTATGATGAAGTTGTGGTTGGGCCAGGCCAAAGGCCTGTGAAGAGGTCCAAGGTTATAATAGATTAGGTGAAATGGTCTCTTATGTAATTGCAATGGTAATTATTCATTTGTTTGACGTCTGTTTTGTCAATTGATTAATAGTTTGTCATTGGTATGTATGCTTTGAATGCTTCGTGGAGGCACGGTTGTTGTAATAATATTATCAAAGTAATGTGTGTATGAGAATAAGTCATTTTATCACTTGTCTTTCCAAGTGACATGACCGTGTATGAGTGGTTGATTGTTTGTGATGTACTTTGTTATTTGATCATATTATAGGCCTATGGTTTGTTGTCTCCTAGAGTTTGATAATATATAAATATATATTTATATTTGGTGTTATCCCATGTACTTTAGATTGTTGTTGTTATTCTCTCTTTATTCACATATATGCTAATGGCTCACGGTTTCCTCGCTTTGATGTTATTCGGTTGACTGACGATGGTGCCGTTGACAACAACAACATCGGCGATGACAGTTAAGGTTGATGGCATCAACAATAACGAAACCAACAACAACATCAACAACAACATAAACAATCTGAACAGGGGAGGAGGACCAATTCCGATTATTAGGGTTCGTAATAACATACCCGTGAATCTGATTTGGAAATCTATGAGTGTAGATGTTACAACAAACTGAAGGATGATTACTACAATTTTAAAATCTCTGATTCGATATATCGTTGCCTGTTTTATTACAACAAAGATTACTCCATGAAATTTGACTCTGGTGACACTAGATATTCTTTTTTTCTTCCCACGAAGGCTTTACAATTCCAACAATGCGATCCGGGTGGCCTCTTGTTCATTAAAGGAGTCAACAACATGGGAGCTCTTTATCAGAATTAGAACTCGAGCTTGAGTTCTTCAGTGATGGAGGAGATTGGTGTAGGAGGGTTTCCTTAGTAATTTTATTAGTACTTTTATTTTAGCCAAATTTTAGTAATTTTCTGTTTTCGTTTCAGTTTGTTATTTTCGCCCCATTAGAGTTTTGTTATTTTCCAATTTAAGCTTAACAGTTGTAGCCTAAGAGGAAACTTTTATTCATGAAATAATATTTTAGAGAGTTTTCTCAATTTCTGGTGGATTTCGGAACACTATTTTCAAATGTTTGTCGCTTGCAAACTTTTTCTTTTTATATCTAGGTTTAGCGCTTGCTAATCCTACGCTTCCGCCTACGTCATTATATGTATGTCCGTGCACACAACCTTATTTAATATGTCTAACCCGAGCAACGCCGGATCTCTAACCTAGTGTGTGTGTCTATATATATATATATATATATATGTTTTTTCTTTTATCATTTAAAAAATATAACAACCTTGATGAGTATATTTATACTTACTGTTTCCTTATCTCAATTATAAACTTAAACAACTATAGTCTTGGTGACATATACATATTCAATAAAATAAAATAAGAAACGCAAGTACTTGTTCGTCATAGTAGTTCTCAATTGTGTTTTCCTTTCTTAAAGTGATAAACGTTGTGGAATGTGCTATGTTCCTAATATGTGGATCCCTTATTTGCTCCAGGAGAGTGTTAAGTATGGTTGTTTTGAATGTTTTGCTACTAGACTAAGAAATGGAAGTAAGAAAGATAAATGCGGAAAGGTAATTAAAGAGATAAAGTAGCATAAATAACATGTGTGTTGATTGATTGTGTCATGAAAATTATGCTAGATGAGTACTTACAAAGCTATTTGTGCATAGTGGTGCTATAAAGAGAGTTTAGCTTTGTTAGCGGTAATAATGCTTGACTAACCTTTGGTCACGTCAATTGTATATTATTTCTACAACTAACTTTACAATTGTTTAAAGCTATTATTGTTCTTTGGGTATATTTCTCTTGTCTATCATGTAAAGATAAAATAGAAATACATATATTAATGAAAAGCTGTTAAAAATGGAAATAATTAACTTTGATTGCTAACAACATTTTTATATGAGAGGCGTGCTAAGATAAACTAAACACTTGGGTGAGATAAAGGGAAAAACACATCATATTGAAATACATACGAGATATTTAATAATAATTCTAATTTTACATGAGGGTTTCTTGTAATATATATATATATATATATATATATATATATATATATATATATATATATATATTAGATAATGAGTATGAGGGTTTTTTTAATGGTTTCTTGTAACATTTGCTTCTTTTTTTATATTAGATGATGAGTATGAGGGTTTTTTCACTATAAAAGAAGTCAAAAAGAATTTGTTCTATTGCATGCAAATGAGGGAAAAATATGACTAAACTTTTGAAGTTTATTTATGTTATGATTCACTTTCTTTTACTATTTATTGTTGTAATTAACGCCAATGGTAAGTCCCTTTCTTCATCTTTTTCAATTTTATTTTTTCTCTTATACACAATATTTTACCACATTTTAATAACATTATTTTTGTTTTTGTTTCATACCATAGCATATCGTGAATGCAATAGTGACGGTGATTGTCCAAATTATATTTGCCGCGTTAAGGAAGTTGGAATGTGCTATTTTACTAAATGTTACTGTATTCGACTCTAATATTTTTTTTAGAGAAATAAGCTACACATTCTCTCTCTAAGTTCTCTTTCTTCACTCAATGGAGAGGGGTGATTTTTGATATTTTTATCCTAAAATTTCCCCTATATGTATCTTTTTTTTCCCTTTTTTTAATGTAAATAAGTGGTTTCCACATAAATCGTGTTTTTTCTTTTTGAGTTTTTTTCTTCGTCATCTGAGTGCATCGTTGTGTTGTTGATCGTCTTAATGCGGTGTTATATAATTTATCGTCTTGTTGTTGTATTTGTTTGATTAATATTGAAAATTAAGCTTCAATTTAATAGCATCCACACCTTCTAAGCACGTTCCATTTTCATTAATTGAAAGAATTTGATTTTTTTCCTTAACATTGATCATCAATAGTTAAGTCTACCCACCCAAACACTTCTTTTTTCCACTACCATAGCATTCCCATCAAGAGTTTTCAGTTTTTCCTTTCAACCATCTATAAAAACTATTTATTTGCATGGCTTGAAACCAGCTAGGGACAAGAATATGGCACAATGTCTTTGAAGATATGAGCTATAAGCATATCTTGCAACCCCTCCAACCTCCATTGTCCATTGATTGGAAAATGCAAACAAATGAAGAAAAGTATAGTAACCATAATTTTACCATTGGAGGAAAGAGCCAAGCATTTTTCTCTAGCTTTATGCATGTTTTGAGAATGTGTTTGGCTAGGTTGAGTTTTGCTTAAACAAGTAATTAGATTAACGTGGCTAATGAACTTCAGTTAAGAATAAATCATTTTAAAAAATTCGAGTTTGAATACCGACAAAAACAATCATTAACTATACTTTTTGTCAAAAACAAATTAACATAGTTAAGACCAATCAAAAGACTTGAAAAATATCGTGTCCGAGTATTGTCTATTACTTGTCATGTACCCGTCTTCAAGACCTACCACGACTTTTAGATATCAAAAATTATGTTTAAAAGCCGATTTCACTATTGTTTTTATGATAGTCTACACCAGATATTTATTATGTTGTTTTTTGAAGAAAGATATTTATAATTGTTGTTGTTATTATAAGACAGCCTGCATTTTTACCAACCTAAGCCTGACTTTTAAAATTTAAAAGACTTTTAGCTTAGCTCAGGTTGTAGGGACATCACATATTATATCCAAAACTATTAATTATTGTTACAAATAACAAGGTAATAGTTTTTTTTTTCTTGCATTAACTACTAGAAAATACAATTGACAAAAGAAATAAAATCAAGGCTAGTCTAAGCAGAGCAGAGTCTCATGAAATTAGAGACAATATATTCTCCATTCTTGATAGTTCAGTTTCCAAAACAATACATGAATGATCCATCACTTGGGGTTAACCACCATCAAGCTTACAACAGCCTCCATTTAGGCATGTGTAAACTTGAGCAAACAAATGAGGGATGGCGTGAACGGTGGAGGAAAACACCAGCACTACTTGAATGAAAGCTTCCATACTTCACGCACATTAGATGAACCATCTGTGATTTCAGCAACCATGTTACTAGTCAAGATGCCTGCACATATAAAGCACTGTTATGACATGACATGACTAGCATATACCAAAGTACTAATTGGTACAGAAGAGAAATAGATCACTATAATAATGTCACCATTCTCAAGCACCGCTTTCTTAAAGTCACAAATGGCATGTGCAACATCGATATATTTAAAAACAAAAAATTAGAAAAAAATCTGAAGCTGACAATGCTATCAGCCATGTACGACTTCCAGAAGAAAAAATTGAAGTCACATGTGATGTGTATCCGGACTTACTTACCCCATTTTGATTTAAAAAATGCAACTTCGCCCAGATTGATAAATAATACGGTCAAACAATGCTAGTGCGGTAGAAATATCTAATAATATCCTGTGAGGATTACATCATATCCTTGATAGTTAAAACTGTATAACGAGTCCAAACAAAATATCACGATGTTTGGCCAGCATAACTACATGGATCTGTGATTTTGGTTCCAAATGAGTGCTTCATATATCAGTGTATGTGCATGGCAACCATATTATAGTAGGAAATCAATCAATTGTCAACCACGCGGAAAATAGTGTTGTGTTATGGTCAAATTCTGCTATGCTACAATGCTATGGCCACTATTTGACAATACTTTGTACTAAAATGTGTAACGCATAACAATATCGGTCGGTTAAAATTCTACTATACTATAGAGCTATAACCGTTATTTGACAACATTCTACTAAATTGCGTAATGCGTAACAATAGCAGTTTGCTAAAATTCTGCTATACTATAGCGCTATAGCTGTTATTTGACAACACTGAAATCAATAGATTGAAATATCACTAACTATTGCAAATTGTTCCCGTATCAAGGACAAAACTTAATTTTTATGATGCAGCTACAAAACACACAACAGACAAAGATTCAAAATCATAATCCTATTGCATATATCAATACTATCTCACCATCGTTTTCCACTACAGACAGAAATCTCCGAGTTCCTCCGCCTACTCCAAAGTAATACTTCTTCGCAGCCATGTACACAACTCCATGAGGACGTAGCAAGCACTGTGAATCAAACAGTTCAATATGTAAGAAAACCAATATTTTTATCAGCAAAGATGCTCATTAGTATATACAAGATAAATATACTCATACATATTGCAAATTTGCAATGACTGGCACAATAATCAAAACATACCTTCTTGATTAGATTGTAGAGATTTTGAAGACTGTTGATTGAGTAAACTGTCTCCGCCATGAGAATAAAATCATAACCAGAACCTTCATTATGTTTTGCATCTGTACCAACATGAGGGAGCAGTTTATCGACTTCACTCCAGTCACCAGCAAAAAAGCGAACTTCTGCCTTGTCATTCGTCGAGCGAGACGGCGATGGTTGCGATCCTCCAGAAACATTGGCATTTACATTGGGAATTGTAAGACATCGTAGGACCTCAGCATTGAAATCTTGAAAATGAACAACAGCCGCCCCCTAATCAACCATAGTAAACACATCATTACATTTTTCAAATTTAATTGAAGATACCAAAGCAAAGCTAATAAAACATTGTTTCACCTCAAGCAAAGCATAGATTCCAGGCAGTCCATGACCGCATCCCACCTGTATCAAATATTTGAAACTAAATTATATTGTAACAGAAGAATAAGCTATTTCTATAACAAATGATGAAATAAAGTCAAATTGTTATCATATAAACTAGTATAAGCTATTTTCATACGCTATTCTAGAGAACTAACGAAGATCAACTAAAAACAGCCTATGGCCATGTCATATCTTATTTCCATAAGTTCTCCCAAGCAATCTCACAAATGCTTATGCAAGTAGATAACCTCGAATAAGTCGATCCAAACAAACCCTAGCTTAGAGTATATTCTCTTATTCAATTGTATATCAAATGACACAAGCTCTTCTAAGCGAGTTTGTGTTAGTCTATTAAGCAAGTAATAGACAGTCTTATATCAAACAGATAATGAATACAATAGATCACAGAATCACCTGAAGAAAGTGATGCCCACCTCTAATATTCGTTTCCCACCAAATGAAATAAGCTCACTTTTGATATCTGAACGGAGGGCTTTAATTAGATCACTTGAACCTTCCCACAGCTTCAGTCCTCCTAAACCAAAGGAAACCAAAGTTGCAACTGATTTAGTAGTCATCAACTATGTAGCATCAGTACCATAGACTAAAGGTGTGTTAATGTCTCGGTGTTGTTTTCAGAATACATGTCTATATTGGTACTTCATAGGTCATCAACAATATATAGAAATCTATATAGAACTGATGTTTCATACTAAAGACATGTCATGTTGAGTGTGTTTGCTTCATAGATAGAAATGAGGAGCAAAATACCATTACCTTCGTATTTCCCAGGAACTAAATCAAAGTTGGATAAACCAAAAACTTGTTGAGCATTCACCCGCCCCTACAAGAATGTGATAAAACTAAGCTCTTATCAAAATAATAATTGATAATAAGAATAATAAATATTCAACCCAGTCTTTAAAATTGTAGGATTCTATCGATATAATATTCTAAAATTAGGTATTCAAACTAATACGTAATAATAAATCCAATTATATTCTAGTAGAGTAGACAACCAATTTAGGTCTTGAAATTACAAGTGTATGGAAATTTGGGATCCCAAATATATAAAATATCAAATTGCTCCCCAAAATTGTTTAGCGTCTATCAAAAAGCTCCCTCCATCAGGTAGTTCTGTTAGAAGTGATGATAAGTCATGTTAAATGACATTGTGGCTTGTCCATGTTGATGCCACGTTACACATATCCCTAAACACAAGTTTCATACCGATTAAAAACTTAAATTTTTATAAATTTAAGTTTTTAATCGGTATGAAACATGTGTTTAGAATCCCGTGTGGCATGGCATCGACGGGTTCCATGTGACACGACATCTACTGTTAAAGAGTCTCACATCGGATAAGAGATGGTTTGACAATGTATTTATAAGTGGAAGCAATCCTCACCTCACGAGCCGGTTTTGTCGGGTTGTGTTATGTTCAACCACGATTTCTAAGATGGAATCAGAGCCTCCTCCAAAATCCGTTGGGCCACCTGCTATCAGGTTTCCGTTATCGGGCCACCCACCATTTATTCACACGTTCTAGACAACGTGTTTGTAAGTGGAGGCAATCCTCACCTCACAAACCAGTTTTGTGGGGTTGTGTTAGGCCCAACCACGATTTCTAAAATCAACCTAGACAAGCCATGTTGTCACTTAATGCGGCACATCAGCATCTCTAAAAAGAACTACTTGAACGAGTTAACATTTTGGCTTACACTTACAATTTCAGAACTCAAAATGGTTGTTTACTCTATTCTATAATTATGAGAATGAGAATTCGGAAACAAAAAGAAATAAACTTTACCTTAAACAAAGTAACCCCATCAAAATTTACTTCCTCAGCATTATGTTTAACGAATAAAGGAACCTAATTTCAACAATCCAACAAAAAAAAAAAAAACAAAAACCATGTTTCAAAAACAACATCACTTCAATTCAAACAATCATCAACAGTGAAAAAAAATCAACAAGAATTTACCTCTGATTCAGAAACAAGAACTTCAACACAAGGAGGTGGTGGTATAGCATTAACTTGTTGTGAAACATCATCAAATATTCCGAAACCAGAACCTACGGAAGAGGAAAATGACTGAAATGTTTCGAAATTCGGTTTCTCTGCATTTTTCTGTGAAAACAAAATTTAAAACTGTTAATTAAATAAAATGAGAAAAATTAAGAAGAAAATTTAAAAATTGAAATCAACAAAAAAAAAACCAAACCTTAGATTCACAGTCTGAGTTTGTAGCTGCCATTTTTCTTCTTCTTCTTCTTCGGATTCCTCAAACTATGTTTTGTTTTGTTCTTTTTTTGGTTCTATTATGTAACCGTTTTTGTTTTCTCGTTTGTTTTTATGATTTTGGGTTTTGAGAAATTATTCATTGTTTTGTTTACTTATTGCACACCGATTATTACTTTTCACACTCCAGACTCTTTTTGGAAAAGTATTTCCTAATTTTTTATTTTAAAAATTTCAAAAATTGTAATATGAAATAGGAAAGTAGACATTTATTTGTATTTTTAAAAGTATTATTATTCTTTCACTTGATGTTATTAGGTGAAATTTTATGAAAATTGAAAGTGTCTATTTGCTTAATAAGAATTTTTAATTTAACGGTTTGATTGACCAAAACCTCATAATGTATTTATAATGAGTTATCAAGAAGAAGAGTTTTTTTTTTTTTTTTTTTTAAGACATCAAGAAGAAGAGTTTTAGAGCATCTTAAATGAAAGATTATTTGCCTAGTAGCAAGTGATGCTTAATAAATGATTACAAATAATGTTTAATTGGAAATAAGTGATAGGAAATGTTTATACAATCATACTTTATCTCCTTCAATGTGTGGGCCTTTTAAAACTCATACCATTAGATTAGAGTTTATATTATAATTTCAATAAATAAAATTTTATTTGGATATATATATATATATATATATATATATATATATATATATATATATATATATATATATATATAATCAAAATTTTGTTATTGAAAGCCAATGTGGACTTGTGTAAAAAGAATTGTCTTTCCCAAAAAGTTGTGAAACGAAAAAATAAACACAATTCCAAAAACATCACTGTGACATAGTGGTAATACTTTAAACAAAAAATAAACACAATTCGAAAAACATCACGAGATCTTGTGTGGCTTCCTCATATACATACTATTTATTTATATTTTTTTATATATTATATTTTTTTATACTTACCCTTTTTTTCAAAACCGAAATCATTCGTCGATGGTTGTCAGGGCCGTCCCTATGTATCCTGAGGCTTGACTCTCATAATAAAATATGTCCCTAATAAAAAAAACTAACAATATTTTTAAAAGACTAATCTTTAATTTAAATTAAAAATAACACTTATATAATGATTATTAGCCATTGAAATAAAAATTAGCAATTATTTTTACTAAAGACATGTTTTTTAACTTAGAAATAGAAACATGAAACATGATTTTTTACTCAGAAATTGAAACATGAAACATGTTTATTTTTCTTTTTTGAGTGGGCGGGGATATTGAGCAATAATTTTTGTCTTGAGACCAAGCTCGGTTAAGCTCTTTGCACTCTCCAAAGAACGACCCTGATGGTTGCTACAACTTTTTTAAAAGTAGTAAATAAATTGACCTTTAGTGACAGAAGAAATTCATTATTATAAGCCACATGTCCGTATTTAGAGAAATACTAGGAACACTTTCTCTCTAACATTCACCCTTTTATTAGATGAAACATATATGTGTTTTACCATTTTATGTGGGATTCATTTCCAAAGTGTAGTATCTTTATAAATTTCACTCAATAAGAGAGTGAGTGTTAAAAAGAGAGTGTTTATAATGTTCCTCATCTTAATTATTTAAACTTACAAGACACAGTTTAATCTCATATAAGACTTGCAAGGATTTTTCACTTTGTATGTACAACTTTTCATCCATTTGTGTTGGTCATGAGGGTCTCCACGAAATCATCACAAAATGACCTTTAAGCAACCATACAAGTGGATATCAAATGTTAAATCCACAACTTCAAGGTATTATGTATATGTTCATCCATTTAATTGGGTATGCTCCCAAATGAAAAAGTTTTAATACAACGAGTTATTATTTAGTCTTTTTTAGTTAAATCATCAACTTTGATACCATGGTTGGATAATGAGTAAGTTGATGATCATCACATTACCCTTATAGAAATAACACAAGTGAATCGAATATCATATCTTTAACCAAAACAAAATATTAGATATATTTGAATCTTCACATTTATATAGTGTTCAACATCCACTTTTCATCTAATGTAAAATTCTTACTCCTCCAACCTCGTCTACCTACCAACACTTTGTAACATAAGCGTATTAAAAGACCATCCATCAAATTAATTTAAAGAATTCTCTAAACATATAACATAAAAAACATGTACGAAAAGTGCAAAAGAAATAAATAAATTACAATGGATTTAGAAGCATATCATCTAAAGGTGGATTACGATTTGGTTTACTAGATTTTATGTTGCAAGTTGCAAGACAATGTCGGCTTAGCTTTTTGATTACTTGGACAAGTAGTCCATTATTCATGCACGATCATACACATTCAAACATGCCCCTTCAGCTCCCATCGTGCATGACATAAATCCAGCTAGAAAAGTAGTTTGGACTTGACAAAAGTTCCAGCTAGGAAAGTGGTTTGGAATTGACAAACATCACTCATTGTCAAATGGATTCTTCTTGAAAACTTACGTATTAATGCACTTCAACTCAGATTCTCATGTGATATAACACCCACAAACAAAACACACATCGCACACCACACATTCCATCCATATAAAAATGAAACATGTCTCTAATTTTATTGATAGATGTTAAAAGAGTTACGTTATTTTTACACACAAACTCGACAACAAAATTTGAAAATGATTTAGAATGTTAATGCAATTTAAATATATATATATATATATATATATATATATATATATTATTTATTTTTATAGGAAATGATTAAAACTAAAATAAAATTTCACACAATTAGTGATGGTAAAAAGAAGTTGAGCTAACCAAGTCGACTCATTTAACCAACTGTTTTAGGCGGTTTAAGTTGAAGTTTGAACTCAACCACTAAAGTTAACTTGTCTCGTTTAATGAACTAAAAATTGGACAATGACGAAGTGGGTTTGCTTGCCATGTCAAGTTAAAAAACATCATTTTTCCTGCCATCTTTTTGTGATTTTATTTTATTGGTGGATTTGTTTTGTTTGTTCGAAAAACTTAGATTATTTTTGACATTATATCGAATTTACTATCCAACTTATACTATTTTGAAATTATTGTTGGTTTACTTTCGTGATATTGTTTTTAATTATAGATTGGGGCATAAACAATGTCATATTTGATTTAGTTATTTCTGTAGCCGGTGTGGATGTATGTTTATGTTGCGGGTAATTTTTTTAAAAAAACTTGGGTTAAATAAGAAAATAATCCCGCTAAATAACATTTGATTTTAGTCCTCCTAATTTTTTATTTAAGTTTTTGGTCTCTCTAAAATGTTTCACCTATGAAATTAATCTCTGCTGTACATTGAGTATTACACTAGAGCAGAGACTAATTTTATAGACGGAAAATTTTAAAGGGAACAAAAACTTAAAGAATATTTTAGGGGAGTAAAATCAAATGTTGGTATATTTAGGGGGACTATTTACTTATTTAACCCAAAAAACTTTATGATGATTAAATATTGTTGTTACTATTTTTATGAGATGAGAATATGTAAAAAAAAAAAAAAAAAAAAGTATTCATAGAATATTTAAGTGTTTTCTGGTAGTGTTTATAGCTAGTAGTGTTTTCAAATATACTTGAAATTTCAATTTTCTACTAGACTCATAATTAACATGTTATTACTCCAGCTAGTAGTGTTTTCTAATATGTTTATAATTTGAAAAATTCTAACAAGTGTCTTTAGGGTATTTGATAAGAAGTTTAAAGTGAGTTTTTTTTTTCATGGGAGTTGTTGTGCATTCAACACATTGAACATTAAAAAAAAAATTGATATAAAATTTATCAATTGTTCCATTTTAGAATCCTCAACAAAAAAAACACTTATCCCTTATAATTTTCCATTAAAAAAGTAGCTCTATATATAACATGTACCATGCATGTCCTTAGCAACATAACTCAAAGTGTAGTACTAGAAAGCTAAGTATGAGTGAACTATGGGCACAACTAGGCTCCATACTAGCCACCATAATGTTCATGTATGCCATAATTGAACGTTTTTTACCACCTTCATTTCGTGATAGTCTTCAAATCTACTCACAAAAAGTAATAAACTTTTTTTACCCTTACATCCAAATCACTTTCCATGAATTTTCAGGTGAAAGACTCAAAAGAAGTGAAGCATACACTTTCATACAAACCTACCTAAGTGAAAACTCATCCCAACTAGCCAAAAGACTCAAAGCTGAAGTCATAAAAGATAGTCAAAATCCATTGGTTCTTAGCATTGATGATGATGAAGAAGTCACAGATGAATTTCAAGGTGTTAAACTTTGGTGGGCTGCAATCAAAATTGAAACTTCATCACATGGTTTTTCTTCCTTCTCTAATTATAAGAGATACTACAAACTCACTTTCCACAAAAAGCATAGAGATTTAATTACCATTTCTTACATCAAACATGTTTTGAAAGAAGGGAAGGAAATTGCAATGAGAAATAGGCAAAGGAAGCTTTATACGAATAATCCGAGTAGTGGTTGGTATGGTTACAAACAATCAAAATGGAGTCACATTGTTTTTGAACATCCTGCAACTTTTGAGACACTTGCATTGGAGAAGAAGAAAAAAGATGAAGTTATTAAAGATCTTTTGAAGTTTAGAAATGGGAAGGACTATTATGCAAAAATCGGCAAGGCTTGGAAACGCGGTTATTTACTTTATGGTCCTCCCGGAACAGGTAAATCTACTATGATAGCCGCTATGGCGAATTTCATGAACTATGATGTTTATGATCTTGAATTAACCGCGGTTAAGGATAATACTGAGTTAAGAAAGTTGTTAATTGAAACTTCTAGTAAAGCCATTATAGTTGTTGAAGATATTGATTGTTCACTTGATTTTACTAGCCAAAGGAAGATTAATAAAAATGAAAAAAATGAGGAAGAAGACTCATTCATGGAACAAAAAGATTATTATCATAGGAAAAAAGAGGAAGAAGAGAATAATAGTAAAAATAGTAAGGTAACTTTATCTGGTTTATTGAATTTTATTGATGGAATTTGGTCCGCGTGTGGAGGAGAGAGGATTATAATTTTCACGACGAATTTTGTGGAGAAACTTGATCCTGCTCTTATTAGGACAGGAAGGATGGATAAACATGTTGAGTTATCTTATTGTTGTTTTGAAGCTTTTAAGGTTCTTGTTAAGAACTATTTGGATATTGAGTCACATGATTTGTTTGATGAAATTGGTGATTTGTTGGAAGTTGTTAATATGACACCTGCTGATGTTGCTGAGAATTTGATGCCTAAGTCTGTGAATGAAGATGGTGAGACTAGTTTGAAGAATTTGATTCAAGCACTTGAGAGGAAGAAGGTGGAAGAACAAGAAGTAGAAGAAGACAAGGAAGATAGTGTAGGAACTGTGGAAGATGTGAAGGAAAATGGTTACATTGTGAGAGTGGAAAAGGATATAGTTTTGTGATGGAGATTGTTACAATGTGGTTGAAACATCTATTCAGTAACATTATTAGGAGTTGAAATGTGTACCTGTTTCTTTTGAGAGATACTTTATTGTGTTTGTAGATCGCAAATGTTCTCATATAGCTCAATTTGTTGTGGAATCATCTATTATTCAAATATATTCTATTAATTTTGAAGTTAAAAAGTTAGATATGTGTCATTCTCATAAAAGAAATGTTTGATGAACACTTGTATGAATATATATACTTTGAGAGGGAAAGAGATAAGAGATGATGACGTGATATGTTGTAGTGTGATAGAAAGAGAGATATAGGAGAATTTGAGGTGTTTACGGTTGTTTCCATATAGGCAATTGCTTGTCATTCTACTTCAATCTTTACATTTTACAGTAAGCTTGTATACAACATGTCTGGTGGACATCTTTCTCATCCTCCCTCCCAACTACATTTGCCAATTGAAGTGCTTGGGTGTGATTGTCCTCGAATATGGTTTTGATCTAAGAAAATACAATGTGAGAACCCTTCATATTCTCGGACACACCGCCAACATCATCTTCGATAACACCAAACAACTTAATCAGAAGAGCTGCACCTTGCTCTTGGGAGATTTTAGCCATATGATTGACCAATTTTCCATGAATCAAGATGTGTAAAAGACATGACACATCATCTAACATGATAATCATCTCCCCAATTGGAAGGTGTAAGTTGTTGGTATACTCGTGTCATCGACCAGTCAAAGTCGTACATATGCTTGAATTAACATTCTTGAAAGGGTGCCACAAGAAGTGGGGAAAAACCAGACGCATGAATTGGATTCCAAAATCAATTCATATGTGATGTTGAGCATTGCAACTCACTTATCTTGTTGCCATGTGTAATGCGTCAGAGTTTACATTCAAAAACAACCAAACCTTGTCCCACTAAATAAGGTCGGCTCAGAGTTCACGTTTGCATCCCTAATATACAAAAATAAAACCAATTAAATAAATATAAATTAGAAAAACACTTGAATTTGACCAAAATAATATTACTTACTTCTCCCACCCAAATTCTATCGGCAACGTGAAGCAAGAAATTAGGCAGTATAGACTAATAAGAAGGTCCACCACCGAATCCATAGGTGATGATGGGTCATGGTGGTGTGGTGATGGGTGATGTGGTAGTGGTGATGGCCCTAATGTTGGTTTTCTTTCTGAAACTCGTATTGATGCTCAGACGCATATGGTGTAAGGTTAACCATCTGTGACATGACCGTTGTGAGGTTCATATCCCATCGTCGTACCTACGTCGACCCGTTTAGAAGAAGGGTTCAATGTAGCATTTTCTTTGCGTACATAGTTTTGTTGTATCGTCCTGCAGAGTTTAAGCCTACCAACGTCGTTAGCTATATCTACATAACAACCAACATAAAAGAATCAACGAAACATTCTTTGACACATTTCGTCAAACACTTGGACCATAAAATATACCACATTGCACAAAAGCAGTTTAAAAAAAAACCCAAACATAGAAAGGTAACCATGTGTAGTATGTTTAAAGGTTTTGAGGACTTACTAGATTACTTGCTTGATTCTGAATTTTTTTGATGGAGTATGAATTGTTGGAGCAGAGAGGAAAATTGTAGGTTTATATTTGCTTGTTTTTAAAAGTAATGGTTCTGAGTTCGTGATGTTTCCTATATATGTGCGCGGTATGAAAATTAGTTGTCGTTGATGAGAGAACGGTAATTGATCGTACCTGATCAGAAGATGACTGTCGGTGCTGATTTGTACGGTGCTTGAATGGTGGTGGACGCTTCAGTTTTGAACTGGAACGATGGAGGGGTGTGTGCATGCAAACACTTTAACGCTTAAGTCAACAAGAGATCAAAATGAGGGTTTATAGATAAGATAGATTCTACCTTGGGGACTGCAAGAGTCTCCTTTATATAGAGGTGGGTGTTTGCAGAGCCGTTGACCTTAGGGTTTTAGGTAGTCCAAAACAATAATTAACTACCATTATAGAGCAAATTATAATTAATTGTTGGGGGCATTTTTGTAAATTCTAGGGTGCATGTGAGTAGTGTATAGTTCCTAAGGAGGAATTTTTCTTACTCAAGAAGCTAATATTATTGATTTCTGCTCTCCACCCAGCACATATTGCTCGCACCCTGCAGCCGTTCCAATTTTACCCCTACGCTAGTTAACTAGTGCAGCGCACCTTAAGTGACGCTGCGCACCTTAACTAGCGCGGTGCAAGTTAAGTAACGCAGAGTTACTGTTTTCGTACAAAACCCATCGGTCCGAACTCCAAGCACTATTTTCTTTCCCTCCACCCTCAAAAACCCTATGCGCACGTTAACTAGCGCAGCTTGTGTAAAAACTGATTTTATTATATACTAATTCATTTTTATTCGAAATTATAAAATAAATCCGATTTTATACTAATTCAATTTTATTCGAAATTATAAAATAATTTTATACTAATTCATTTTTATTCGAAATTATAAAATAAATGCAAAAATAAATTCGAAATTATAAAATAAATGCAAAAATAAATACAAATAGTAAATAGAACTCTCATTTTATTAATATTATTCAAAGATTACATTAAGCAATACATATATTTTATTCCAATTAACTAATCTACTTAATATTTATTTTTACCCTCTTCGGTTATGCCAATAGCTCTTGGGGAAAATAGTGATCAGTCCTGTTGGGGAAAACGACATCAAGACCCCTTGAGGTAAATTTATATTTGGTTCCTTTTATACCCCATGATTCTTTTTACCCACGGTAAAAAGATTTTGGGAGTAAAAGGAAGTAAATCGAAATTTACCTCAAGGGATGACGCCCTTTTCCCCAACCTAATTGACCACTATTTCCTCCAAAAGCCACCGGTATTTACCTAAAGGGGTATCAACACTCTAGAAACTATACAAACAAAGAAGAAGAAGAAGAAGAAGAAGAAGAAGAAGAAGAAGAAGAAGAAGAAGAAGAAGAAGAAGAAGAAGAAGAGAAAGGGGGGAGAGAGTGGGAGGAGAAAATGTGAGGAAAAGATGAAGTATGTGAGGGTTTTTATAGGTGGTATAAGGTATGTAGCACTTAATGATGTCCAAAAACGTGGTCAAATGTGAAGGAAAACGTGCAAAAACTAGTAAAGACCATTGACTACCGTCCAAGAAACGTTTGTGCTTCAGTTTTTAGCACCGGCCACCTTACGCAAGTTAACATGCGCACAACCTATAAGGCGCGCAAGTTAAGTCACGCGGCGATAGTTAAATGGCGCAGTCATTAACACTTGCGCTAGTGCGCTAGTTAACTAACGCAAGGGCATTTTCGGAATGCTTGCAGGACGCGAGCAAAATGTGCAGGGTGGAGAGCAGTTTTCAATATTATTTGCACATAGTTCAAGCCCACTGAAATTCAAGCCCACTAATATTGTTTGGACAAAATCGAAAAATAAACTGTGAGGATGTGCTTATTTTTATTTTTTTTATATGTAGACGAAATTGTAAATATCATTTAAAACTGACGTAATAAATTGGAGATTTTGGCTTTAAACTCAAGACATCACAAATATGATCCGAAAATTTTGGTATTCGTCAATTGAGCAAGGACTCATGTTTATTTTCATCTTTATAAAGGCTTAAACATGTTTTATTGTCTAAAAAAATATTTTTGCTACTTCAAAATTTATGGAGTTTTCATTTTAGTCGCAAACAACAAATAAAAAACTCTTAAACTAAATGACTTGTATATATGTGCTAGCAATTGAAAGTCAGAATTTCATCAAAATTATGACCCAAGCTTTAATAGGAAATATATAAATATAAAAAATTAACATATAAATATATACTATATATAAAGAAAACTACCGCTTTCAGTAATTTTGGGTTGAATTTTTCTTTTTAAAAATACCTTTAATTTTCAATACAAAAAACACATGTAACAAATAAATAAGAATAAATTTAAATATTAAAACAAGTGTAACAAACACGATATGAATATATGTATATATGCTTTTTTCCTTTATCATTTAAAAAGTACAACAAACTAGATGAATATATTTATACTTACTTTTTCATTATTCAAATTATATTCTTAAACATATTTTTCTATAATAAAGATTGTTGTTCGTGTCATTAAAAAAAAAGCTTAATAGCAGTTTTAGCCCCTTAATTTTTTCAAAGTTGCGATTTTGGTCTCCTAAAAAAAAACTACAAAATCGCTCCCTAAGTTTTACAACTGTAGCAGTTTTGGCCTAAAAAAACAACAAACATTTATATTTTTACTTTTAATTACAACCAAAATTTCATAAAAAAATACCGTTCATAATTTTCAAACGTTAACGAATAAAAAGATTGAAAAGACGGACACTTTTCGCTAGTTATAAATGTAAACCAATGCAATTCTGAAATAAACAAAAACAAATTTCGACATAAACTAATGCAAAAATAAAGTAAAACCCTCTTCTTACTGATTTTGATTGTTGTGTATTAAATTCTTGTGAGGGGGCACTGAGGGGAAAGGGAGGGGGAGTGTGAGTAGATAGTTGTCAAATAACCTCCGAATTCCCAAGTCATAATTTACTAAACTTCATTGCATTTTTGTTCAAAAAATAAAACTTCATAGCATTGAACCTCATAACATCTTACCGCATTTTTTAGATATAGAACTTAAAACCTTCAATAAAAGACTATCCAGAAGTGGCCTGATTAATTAATACAAATATACGTATTTTTTAATTATCTATCATTGATGTGAAAGTATTTACCCATTTTTCCAACAGAAAATTTGATTGATCATTTTTAGTGAGTTTCTCATCTCAACCACGTTTTTTTATTCAAAAGACAAAATCTTACTTAAATGATCTAAGTTCAATTCCACTTAAACCAATGTAATCTTCATAAATATACATTTAATCAACATAGCATAGAAAATGTTATATATAAGACCATCTATAATGGAGGGTCCTTCCCCTATTAAGCATCATGTTAAATAGACACCCCTATTGTGACATTAATAAATATGGTACTTATAAAGATGAGCGTTTTTATAGGAACATTCTCTCTCCTATTATTCACTGGTCCATATACAATTAATTCTATTTTTCTTTATATTCAAATATTGTATTATTTTAATATTAAAAAATAAATTATATAATTGTTGCAAATAATAGTTAAATTATATAATAGTTTCAAATAATAGTTTCTTGAATTATTAATAAAAATTAAAAAAATGTTCGCTTTTATATATATATATATATAATTTATAATTAAATTACTTCAATATTTTAAAATTATATAATTATGAATGAGTATAGAAATTATTGTTAAACTTTAATGATATAAAGTTATTGTTGGGACTCAATTCATAATTATTTTGATAATACTTGTTAAATATTAATTATAAAACAAATGACGTTTACAGTCGAGACCCATTTAAGCATTCAAATAGGATGTTGTATAGGATGTTATATTGTGGATAGTCTAAAGATATCAATGAATCTCTACACATCTACAAGCTTTTGAATTAACCAAGTCAACCCTGTAGTCACATTCAAAAAGGTCATTTTATTGCCCTCATCAAGTTTTGTTATTATTGTAGTTGTGATTGGTTTAGTCTTAGTCCTACCTCCAACATTAAATTGTTTAGCAAAATTGGTCAGCACATATTATAACCAATCTTTGAGTATGCACATAATTAGATAGGTTGACATAAAAATCATTAATCTTATCACCCTACATTTTCAACGGTCAAACGTAAGTCACACATTGAATTAGAAAGAGCTATGAAAGCCGTTTGTTTTGTTACTAGCTAGTTACTTCCCATATGCTTTCCAACCCTTATCGCATTTAACCGCATAACTTTTTGCCACATTTCTTAGATCTAAAAACTTAAAAGTATTCAATAAAACAGCACCCCAAATGTGGGATTTGGAATGCATGCACTAGTAACGAAACTCACTGCTTTCATGTAGCTAGCATATAAATAGTCGTTGGAACGAGATCAAACACTTAATATATCAAATTTAATATAATAAATTTTAAAAAATAATTTAAATATATATTAAAATTTGAACTGTCTGATATCGTTTGAAATATCACTAATGTGTTGCCGGCCTTAATGTGCGTGGGCAATTCAAATTATGAATTTATAGAAGAAGTTTTACATTATCACAAATATTTGAGCACATTATTGTTTTGGTTAATATTTGGGCACATTATTTAGATACTCATACATAAAAATATATCAATTAATTATTTAAAAAATACACAATAATTAATTTTAATTATTTTCTCTTTTTTTTTTGAGGGAATTATTTTCTCTTTCTATCTTTTTCTTCGTGTCCAAATAGAGTGCCTAAATGGTTGTTACCCAATACCAAGTATTTACCACATTTATATCAACATGGTATAGAAAAAGGTATATATAAAGACATCAATGAATCTCCACTCATATATCTAAAAATAAAAGCCTTTGAATTCATCACGTCAATCATATATACTCACATTCAAAAGGTTAATTTCAATTCAATGGCTCCATCTTCAAGTTTTGTTCATATTATGATAGTTCTTAGTTTAGTTTTCGTATTAAGTGGTATTGTCCCTAAAAGTGAAGCTAGGAGAAGAGCTTTTTTTGTATTTGGAGATTCACTTGTTGATAATGGAAATAACAACTATTTGCTTACCACTGCTCGTGCTGATTCTCCTCCTTATGGAATTGATTATCCAACTCGTAAACCAACTGGTCGTTTTTCAAATGGCTTCAATATTCCTGATCTTATTAGTTAAGTTTCCATGCATATTAACCTCTTTTTTTTTTTTTTTTGTATTAGTTTCAATTTTGTTCTACCCATTTCTATAGACTCATGAATTTAGACCTTCAACTTTTAAATCCAAAATAAATATTGGTTCCCATTTTAAAATCTTCAAAAATTTCTCCAGACACTAAATTTGAGGTTTATTTTTGTTGTTGTGTCAAATTGAATAATGAATTGGCCGGTCGCTAGATGAAGTGTCAAACAACTTTATAACGATGTTTTTTTTTTTTTTTTGTCAAGAAACTACGTTTTACAATTTATTTATTTTCAAACAATTTTTTTTTTGTCAAGAAACATGTTTTGATAACATTGAAAATAAAATGATAAAATTGGATAAAAAAAATATACCTCAAACTTGCTGGTGACTTTTTTTAATGCAATTTTAAAAATTGAGAGATTATATATATATATATATATATATATATATATATATATATATATATTAAATTTTGGAATAGGAAGTAAAAAATCGAAAAAAGTGCATTTAAATCTATTTTTTTTCTCATACATTTCTAAAAACAATGATAGCGTAACCTCAAATTAATCTATGTTTTTTCAGTAGTAGAACACATATATAACAAACTATGGTTTTTCAGGTCAGCAACTTGGTACTGTGTCTACTTTACCATATTTGAGCCCAAAATTAAAAGGACATAAACTTCTAATTGGTGCCAATTTTGGTTCAGCTGGAATTGGAATCCTTAATGACACTGGAGTTCAATTTGTAAGTAGTTTAATCACAAACACACTTTCTTTGCTACATATACTTGTTCATATAATGCATACTCAAATAATACATGATATAAGTCCTTGTGAATTTTGCTCAGTTAGTAGAGACAATGTATAATATATGCAAGGTTCGATGTTCGAACACCAACCACAAAAAAAAAAATACATGGTATAAGTTAGTGGCCAAATTACATGTGACACAAATTTAGAATAGACTCTGGTACTATTGTTCTACATTGCGATGGTAGTTACACAGTAAACCTTGATATGCAGATAAATGTGGTAAAAATGCATACACAACTAGATTACTTTGAAGAGTATCAACGACGATTAACGGCTTTAATCGGCGCTTCAGGGACTAGAAAACTTGTAAATCAAGCATTGTTTCTGATGACTGTTGGAGGCAATGATTTTGTAAACAACTATTACCTTGTGCCTTCTTCTTCAAGGTCTCGCCAATATCCATTACCACACTATGTCAAGTTTCTCATTTGTGAGTACAGAAAGCACTTGCAGGTAAAACTATACATACAAATCTTTTTCCAATTCTTACTTAGAAAAATGTTAAATTTGGATCCGTTTGTTTTCATGTTATAAAAAAAAAAATTGAATTTCAAGACAAGCTACACAATTTGCCAAAAAAAAAAATAAAATAAATACAAGCTACACAACAAATTCTTTATTTTAACCTTTTTTTTATAAAAAAATAAAATAAAATAATTTCTTCATGTTTCCATTTCTTTAATAAATTTTGTAACAAATGGATTAAGGTCATATTTGTTACAATTATTAAAACAACGATTTTAATATTCGATAATTTTGAATTTTATTTTAAAATCATAAGCTATATAATGTGTTTGTTTACCAAAGTAAAATTCATCTTTTCAAAAAAATGTCATCAATATTTTGTTTTAAAATCTGTAATAAACGAATCAAAACTTTTTAAAGTGATAATATTTAGAAAAAAAAAGGGTTTTCACACAAAAATTGTAACAAATGTGTCCTTAATGCAGAGGCTATATGATTTGGGCGCTCGGCGAGTTCTAGTCACCGGAACAGGACCATTGGGTTGTGCTCCTGCAGAACTCGCTACGCGCAGCACAAATGGCGAATGCTCCGTGGAACTACAACGTGGTGCAGCATTGTACAACCCTCAACTTGAAGAAATGTTGCAAAGACTCAATAGGAAACTTGGCAGTGACATTTTCATTGCTGCAAATACAGCACAAATGCACAAAGACTTTGTTACTAATCCAACAGCTTATGGTACTAATACTTTATATTAGACTCTATTGCCAACTTTCATTTTCAACAACTAGTTTCTCACTATTGAGTCACAAATAGATAAAAAAAAATTAAATTATAAACAAAAATTAAAGACAACAAGAAATGAAATATGTCTCTAATTTTGACTTCTCTAACACTTGGTAATGAAATTAAGTAACTTACACAACTTTCATTTTCTCATCTCTATTTTATGTGGAAAATGCAATTTTTTTTCCGGGGGTGTGTTTAGTCTTACAATAGGGATATCAAAAGTGATTTCAAATACATAAAACTGATTTTGACATGTATGCGTGACCTAACCCGTTCTTGTCAAGAAACAAATACTAACGATTTAATTTATGTTGTTGAATTAATTGTGTAGGATTTGTTACATCAAAAGTAGCTTGTTGTGGGCAAGGACCCTATAATGGCATTGGAGTGTGCACAACATGCTCCAACTTGTGCCCTAACAGAGACTTGTATGTATTTTGGGATCCATTCCATCCATCTGAAAAGGCAAATAGACTTATTGTGGAGCAAATTATGTCTGGTTCAACAAGATACATGAAGCCAATGAACCTTAGCACCATTCTTTCTTTGGATGCTAGCACATGAATTAGATTAATGGCCTTATCAATCATTATCTTGGTCACAACTCTACTTACTGTAATCCAGTTTATTCTTAATTTGTAAGAAGCTGTTAAGTGTGTTATTTTCCATAGTGTAACGGTGTGTTACTTTGCTTTCTTCCAAATGTCTCATAGGTTTGACCACATTAATCTCACATCAAAAGATTCTCATTTGCAGAGACGGATTTGGGCAATGGGGTTTTAGCTAGTTTTTTAATGTGATATTGTTGTACCTTTATAATTCATTCATAGCACCGCAATAAACTATTAATCTACGAGAAGTGTTAGAAACCGACGCTCTTTTTTTTTTTTTAGTATGAGAGAGGACCGAAGCCCAATACCGACGCTCTCTTTAACACCTTTTCTTTTATAATTGTGTGGACATGTTAACAATATAGAGAATCGAATCGGAAAAAAATAATAAAGGAGACTAAAAAACCGGTTAGAGTTTCATCGTAATACTATTAACATAGTCACGACATATCAAAATAAAGGTTACAAGATAATGTATAATAATACCTAATGGACTAGCATTTTAATATAGAAACATAAAAAAGCATAATAACATAACATCTATTATCTTAACATCTACCTTCAAACTCATGATTCATCAACAAGAAGCATCCAAAGTTTGTCATACTAAAATAAAATGAAAATCATACTTGATAATATAAACTCAAAACATCTAATATTCAAACACTAGCTCACAAATAAAAGTTTCCTAAGCTTTAAACTTGTAAAAAATCAACCTTGCAAATAAATTCAGCCAACTAATATCATAACTAATAGAGAGGAGCAATACAAGAGTGAGTAACGACCATAGAAAGGAGAACTAGCTGAAAAGAATAATCATTATAGAGAAGCAACAATTAAAGAGGTAGAGAACCAAATCTAAGCAAACATAACCATTTTAAATTGATTCACTACAAAAACAAAACAAAAAAATTTCTTTGCGACTGTTAAATAGTGGATTTGCGACAGTTAAAATAATGTCCAAGTGTTGTAAAAATTTTCACGGTCTCAAAAATTCAACTAATTTAAATTGATTCATAAGAAAATTCTTTGAATTTTAACTGTCGGTCTCAAGAAAACTCACTTCGAAAACCTTTCTTTGAATTTTCTTTGTTCGTTGACCTATATAACGGTCTCAAAAACGCTGAAATTAATGGGGCATGAGAAAAATCAACTATGGTGGTTTTATATTTGGGACAAAACTCAATAGTGTCCAAAAAATGTATTCAATTCGTTGCCAAAAAATAATTTCTTATTCAATGTTTTCTTTGCAACTTGATTTCTCACGACCATTTCAGCATACAGTAGCTTCAACTACAATTATTGGCAACTTTCTTGGCAATTATTGTTAAGATTAAGAAAGGGGAGGGGGGGAGGCTGTGCCATCTTCATCTATATATACATTTCATGGCAATCTGAAGTGTATATTGAGAAAGAAAATATCTTATAAAAAAAGAAGGCAAATAAAGAGAGAAAATAAAAGAGGTTGAGGATGTCTTGTCGCAGGAGGGATGACATTGCGATACAAGTGTTGCATAAGCAGTATATGGCTAATGTCATCCTCGTGTGACATGATGTCCTACAATCACTTTCTTATAACCTTCATTTCTGATGAATCATATATATTTGTAGTTCACAAATGCATGTCCAGAGAAGGTTGGTTTATATTTGTAGTTCATTTATGATGCCCTACAATCACTTTAAACTTTTTTTAAGTATCATTAGTTGTGTTATGGTGGATGTGTGAGACGAACTCATTGCCTTCTCATCATCCCAATCTTTATATTCCTTCCTCAAAATAAATGCAACGACCTTATAAGTTATAACCTCTTCATCAAGATTGTTAGAAAAATGCCATGCCTAAGTCAATTTTGTCATTATAAGGAATAGTTGGGCAAGTGGTGTGTTATCAATTTGGCCCCTTTATTATATTTGAAGTTCCTTTGATAAAAAAAAAAAAAAAGGAATCAAAATAAGGAGAGGCTACTTCTATAGAAAGTGATTGGTGTTGGAAATTTAGGTCTAAATAAAACGAATTTCATAAAACATGTTCAACAATTATGAATCAATAGCGGAAGCGAACAAAACATTGAACATGATTATGATCGGATCTACGACATGTTTGATTTATCAAGGATATCAAGAATTAGGTATTAGGAATACCTGAATGAAGCTTTCATGACAGCCCTCTCGACAACAACGGTCTAAAACAAGAAGAGGAGATGATCTGGAACACACAACATAGGTTATTGGCGGCTGATTTGGTTCTTCCTCAACTGGTACCTTTATGCCTGAAGTTCTCTTCAGATGGGGAGAAGAGAGTTTGCCGTGTACGGTGTATTGGGGACCATAGCCTCTTTTATATTGGATAACCATTAGGGTTTCCCATTATTCCGTTAATGGGCTATCCGCACATCCACTCATTGAGTCCATATCAATTAATTAAATATTTAATTAATTATCCAATTAGAAATCTAATAGCCTTATTACTTAATTTGATCATTAATCAATTAAGGCTCACAATTGATAAATAGCTAATATAATTATTATTACGATATTTGCCCACATAATGATATTAGAATATAATTAAATAATAAAATATTTCAACAATCTCCCACTTGGGTTACATATCTTAATAATTATATCAGAATACTTTAGGCGCGCGTCTGAATGCTATTTATCTTTAGATTTCAACTTTACAATCTGGTCCACCTCATACATTAATAATGGGACCACTGCGGCTGTCGTCACTGACATATAACGTGACGGATGTAACGCTCTAATTTCTATTTTCTTATTTTTAGTTGCTTTGAATATTTTATTTGAGTTTTAAATGATTATGTGGTGTTGTTATTTGTTTTATATTTTATTATATGATATATAGTGATGATTTTGTTATTTAAGAGAAATAGGAGAAATATAATATTTATTTGAAAGTTAAGAGTTAATTAGAATTATTAGAATTATTGAGGGGGGGGTTACATTCTAATTATGAGAGTTAAGGGGAGTTAAGTGAAATGAAAAGGGGTTAAGGAAAATGTTGGGAGAATAGAAAGTCAGACAAAACATTTTGTACGTATCAATAGGAGAAATTAAGCTTTTGGGAGAAAAGAGAGAAGAAGCCAAGGGAAGAACTAGGAAGAGAGAATCCATCCATTTTTGCTGTAGAATCGCTGAATTGAGGTAAGGGTGGGCTAGCATTTCAATTGTTAATATATATATATATATATATATATATATATATATATATATATATATATATATATATATATATATATGATTTCATGAAATTGGATTGAAAATGGTGAATGTTGATTTAGGGTTAATAACATGAAAAATGCTTATTGTTGTTGAATTATGTGTGTTTGATGATGTTTCTATGAGATGTTTATGATGCTTTGTTGTTTAGAGAACCCATAAACAATGTAACAATTCATTTTGGGTGATAAAGGGATCAAAGTTGGGATTTTTGGGGTAAAACCATGTTGAAATCGCAACTGTTTTGCTGAACCTGAGACCCGCTCGCTTAAGCGTGCTGCCAGCGTGCAGTTAGCGAGCAAGACCCAAGTTTCGACGTTCTTGGACGCTTAAGCGTGCAGCTGCTCGCTTAAGCGTGCTGAGCCTTTTTCCCAACCTTAGTGCGCACGCTGAAGCGTACTGAAAGCGTGCAGTAAGCGTGCAAGACCTGTAGTTTCGACACAGTTGGTCGCTTAAGCGTGCTGGGTCCTGTGCGACCATTTTGTGTAATTTTTCTAAGTGCTCCTAACCCAAACCTAAGCTTCCTAATATGTTTGTTGGATTTATTTAATATTGTTTAGATGATGAAACTTATTTATGAAGATGAATATGATGGAATTAAGTATGTTTACATGAAAATAATTATGTTTTGATAAGTTGAGTTGCCTTTGACGTTGTTGAGTGGTGTTATCCAGTTGGGGAGTGTGTAATATTTGTTAGACACAATTGCAGACGTCTTAAGTAGTTGTTGTTGGTTGTATGCTGATATACACCATTAGATGTTGTCGGGTTGTATGCTGATATACACCACTGAGTTTCATTCATACTCATATGCATTGTTGGGGGTTCATGCCCTAGAATGTTTATCATTCACCCGTTGGGGGCTTATGCCCTGGAATGTTTATCATTCACCTGTTGAGGGCTTATGCCCTGGGATGCTTTAACCATCCAACTGTTGAGGGCTCATGCCCTGAAATGCTTGTCATTCAACGCGCGTAAAATGGTACCACATGCATATTGCATTAGTAGTTGATGTCGTTGCATAGTTGTTGTCGGTGTGAGTTGTCTTTGTAAGGTCCTTGGTGTCGGAGTTGTTGTTGGTGAGATGTCGCCACAAAAGTTGTTATTGTAATTCAATTGTAATGAAATGTTATTGATGAGATGATATTGTTGATGTTGTTGTGGGATATTGAATTACTTATTGATGTTTTCATTTCAATTTGATGATTTATATATATATATATATATATATATATATATATATATATATATTATTTTGATTTGTGAACTCACCCCTTCTGTTGGAATTGTCGCCTTGTGGACAAGTGCAGATTTCCAAGGCTAGTAGGTTGATGGCTCAAGTGTCTAGGGCTCTGATACGTAACGGGATGGGGAATCGTTGCAATATTTTCTTTCATTCCTTTATGTATAAACTTTGAAACATGTTGTTGAAGCTTTATTGTTGTTGGAGATTTAACTATTATTGAATAATATTTTTATTATGTTGGGGCCTTTGTGCCAAGGATTTGCTGTTGATGATGATGATTTTATTAAATACATTTCTGCTGCAGAATTTTTATGAGAATGACTTTCTTGATAATTAAATAGTTTTATATTCTATTTAAATAAATTTTGAAAAGTAGATGTAATACTCCGTTGATGTTGACTCTGATTATATTATCATTATTATGTTGTTTTGGGAAACGGGGTGTTACAACGGAACCCCGACGACCACCATACCAATGCACTTGACGACATAGATCGATATGGATGAGTGGCATGGAAATTTCATGTAATGTGATCTCTAAATCATGCCTATTTCCAACTGATCCAACTGAAAACTTTAGTGAGATCAAATAGAAGTTTGCAAATTTAATATTTGCACAAAATGATACAGAAATGGTTATAACAAAATAACCTCATGAACTTTATTTCTGCAGGAAATCATAACATAAAGTATGTATCAATACCAAAACAAAAAGTATAGAACATAAAATAAAAGAGACTCCCACTAATCCAAGACATCCTTAATGAAAACAACCATACGAAAGACCTTAGGTGTCATGTCTCTGATTGCTAGCATAAAGTTTGTCTCTACATGTTCTATCATTTTAACAACAATAATTTATAAGGTAATAAACCTTATAATTTTATTATTGAAGCTTTATATGACTAACTTATGTCACTATATAACTTAAGTAATCATTCAATACCTTTAACTATATGCAACCAAATGACATAAATATTTGCAGTCATTTCTTGAGTTAGGATGTCTTATTATATACAGACATCTAAAAGTCAGAGACTAACACACTAATGATCTTCAAATTGTTAGATCTCTGATGTGAGCATAAGCTCTCTTGTTCTCTTTAATAATTCTTAAGGTTGCCTTTTCAACAATTCAAACTTTGAATTGCTCAAGTATCTGATCATAAATGCTATTTCCAAATGCGTATAATAAGATCATACATAAAATATCTATAAGAAGAGGATATGAATATACTTAAATTTATGAAATCATAAATTTTCTAATGGACAATATTTGGGGATGAAAGGTCTCTCTCGTTGATTAAGGTCACCCATAACTTATTATGTCAATTTATTTTCAACTTTTATTGATATAACTCTTTTGCGATGTCCGAATAATACCTTGAGAAGAATCTCTAAGTATTGAAATGCCTAATACAAAAGAGGTGTCCCCATGATCTTTCATCACTAACTTTTGTTAGAGATTTCACTGGTTTCACATAACAGACATATATCATTGTTGACTAACTAAAATAAAATTGACGTATTAAACAAGGAATATAAATTTACTCCCACTGAGCTTACTAAATCCACAATCCTCCATAATATTATCTCAAAACCAAATGAGACAATTACTTTATGAGAATTTGTGGTAACAATAAAGAGACAAATTTCTTAACTCATGAATGAATTTCATGATTTTGCAAATTATTTACTTTGTATCAATTGACACAAAGACTTTATTAAGTTGCACCGTATTGTATCATTAATGTCATCATTAAGAAAAACTATATTAAAATTCATCTTATGCAGCTCCAAAATTATAATAAGCAAACTAATATCCTGACTGTCCTAATAGAGTCTTTCAATTGAACTACATAGAATTTCTCTTTCAGTCAATTTTTAATGACACTAGAAGCTCTAGTTCTTGAAGGTGTTGAGTTTGATCTATATGAATTAATTTCTTAACTTGATTGAGAGGAAAAACAATAATTTTTTCACGAGGATCCAAATATACTATAATAATAGTAACTATATGAATTAGTTTAGAACTAATTCTTCCTCATTCAATTTTGTTCTATTACCATATCTCTCCCCCAAACTCAATATCCTCAAGAAGACTTAACAATTTATGTCTCAAAATTTTCTTAATTTTTTTTGGGACGAAAAACTTATAGTATTCAAAACTTTAAACAATATAGAATATCACAAGTCATAACTGAATTGACTCTAATAATTGAACTTAAAAGACACGTTGAATATCACATGGTACGAAATATATTTTTTCTCTTTATTGTCACGAAATGTTAAAAATGAAATGAACTTTTTTGTAAGGAATATAGCGAAAAGCAACTTAAATAATATTTAATTCTTATGGTTATCAAGTTTACTAGCTAGTTGAACTTTTTTCTAAGTGTGAAAATGACAAACACAACACACTGATATTCTCAAGAGGCATTTAGTAAGTATTCTAATATTATGAAGGGTTTTAAAATTTAAAAAATGCTTAAACTATGCAATTACTTGTATGAGAGTATAAAACTTCTATACTATAAATATATCAAATCATATCCTATTTTTTATATGTAAAGAGAGAGAAAATATGGTTGAAACTCTTAAGTTTGTTTATATTCTGATTCTACTTATTTCCATATTTCTTTTCATAATAATATGTGATTCTATTTATTTACCAACTACTCGTACTTGTATAACTGATAAAGATTGTGCAAGTGTGAAAAATTATATTGGTAGGTGTCGTAAAGGCTATTGCAAAGTGGGCAAACTGAGATGAACAAGTTCGTTCTCTAGAAAAAGAATTGCAATTTTTTTATGCTAGAATATTTGAGGAGTTGTCATTTAGTTTTTGTTCATGCATCAAATAATTGTATTTTTTTTTCTTTCAAATTTCATGGTCCTTGAAGTTATGATTTTCACTACTATGAAAAGCAAAATTAAGGAGAGAAATTAGTGATGGAAAAAATAAAATCCCTGACAAATTTATTGGTTGCAAAATTTACTGAAGGAATTAGTGAGGGATTTCATGTTTTTCCTCACTAATTTTAAATTTTTTAGTAGTGATTTGTACTCTTTATGGGGAATGATTCCTCATTTTCATTTTAATTTTCAAAATTGAGTAAGAGAGCCTCTCCTTGACTGTTATGTTATGTATCCTCTCTTTCTCTTTTTAATCCTTTTCATTATATTTGTTTGAGTTAAATATGTTTTGGGTTGTTATAAATATTCAGAATTTCGTTTTTAGTTTTTATAAACTAAAATTACATCTGTAGTCCTTGCACAATATTTCATCATCATTTTTAGTCCATGTAAATTTTCTATCAACATTTTGTCTCTAAAAATGCGAGAGAAAAATGTTACAAGAACATAAAAATGTGATTTTATTTTGTAGATATTAAAAACAAAATTTTAAATATTTATTGGGATAAGAAACATATTTATCTCTGTTTGTCTTGATGCAATAATAATTTTTTTTTCAAAACTCAACCGTTCAGACCCATGTTGCTAGTGTTTGTAATAGCTGCGTGCTTGCTTAATGCTTTTTTCGTTCGCATGATAGTGTGTACAAGGAGGTTTAATTTGTTTAGGGTTTATACAAAAAAAATAAAAAATAAATGAACCAATAAGTCATAGCTGAAACACAACACTACTCCATTTTCTTTCATCTGTCTGAATCACGGTAAAAACTCCACCTTTACAATACCCCAACTCCCCAACAGTACGATAAACCAAAAACAACAGCAAAGCAATGATAAAAGAAAAGGCAATAGTAGAACTTATCAGATGAATATATATTTTGAAAAAAGAGTAAGATAAAAATTAATTTTCAATTTAATTAATTAACTACTAAGGTAATTCTTTTGGGTGGTGGAGTCGGGAAAAATGTGTGATATGTCTAAAATCCAAGCTATGGTGATACCGTCAAATTTACGATATAAGGATACACTATAAATAAAACAAAACAATTTTCTGCCTTTTTTCATTTCATTGCCAACATCTTAGAGTACAAAATCATAACTTCATTGCCAACATCTTAAAGTACAAAATCATAACTTCAATATCGATGAAATGTGTATAAGAAAAAAGAAAATACAATTATTTGGTGCAATCACAAAAGCTAAATGACAGCTACTCGAATATTTTAGCATATAGTATAATCTATAATTCTTTTGCTAGAGTTACAACACCTAACAATATAAATTTTCACTTGTGACCAATCTTTGTCTGTTATACAAGGACAAGAAATGGGTAAATAAATAGAATCACACACTATTATAACAAGAAATATGAAAATAAATAGAATCAAAACATAAACAAACTTCAAAGTAAACCATATTTTTCACTCTTTGCATCTAAAAAATAAGATATGATTGGTATATTTACAATGTATAAAGTTTATGCTCTATAAATATAATTAAATAGTTTAGGCATTTTTAAAATTTTAAAAACCCTTCATAAAATTAGAATACGTAATAAATGCCTCTTGAGTATATCAGTGTGTTGTATTTATCCTATTCAAATTTAGAAAGAAGTTCAAATAATAAACTTGATAATCATAAGAATTGAATATTATTTAACTAAATTTTCAATGTTATTTTTCCTTAAAAAATATCATTACTTTTTTAATCTTTCATGATAGCAAAGGGAAAACAATATATATTTTACCATTGTCAAATTATCTAAGAAAATAACGCACCATTGGGATGAGAAAATATTTATGCACAAGTAGAATGTACGTAGGATAAATACATTATTTTGTTTAATCATTGGATCATAAAGAACGTGAGACATTTGCTAAAATTGTGTGTCCGAATAGCATCACAAAAGTTCTTTTATACACGTGATTATATAATTAAGAGAATTAATTACAAAAGGAATATGATACGTTAAGAATCTTCTACCAAGCATAGAGAGAAACCCAACAATTTTGCAATCAAATGCTCCCATCTTTGTAAATAGTGGGCTTGCTTAGATTAATAATTTGTCATGCTGTTTGAGCATATATGTCAAATAAATTCGTGAGGATATTCATATTCGCAAGAGTACATTTACAGAAAATCATTAAATCATATGTATACATCACATGAGAGGGGACTAAGGAACCTCTGGGACCTCTAATAAAAAAAAAACCCACTTTCTACTAGCATAAGAATTATTCTATTAAGGACCTCCTTGGCTATACAAAAGAGAAGATAAGAGATCACCTTTCTTAATCACAACATATAGAAGCATGCAAAATAGTACTTATCTAGTTGCAAAATTTATCATCAAAACCAAAGCAAATCAGCACTTTTAAGTAGAAATTTTCAATCTAATGTGTCAAAGGCTTTTGAGATGTTAATTTTGAGAAAATATTTGCAATAAAAAGAACTTTGGTTAAGCATATTGATAACTTCAGATGTCAGAAAAATGTCATCACCAATGTTTCTACTTTGAATAAATCTCTTTTGGTGAGTATGTACAATTGGGTGAAAATTTTGAATTTGAATTTGTCCAAGGTTATAAGACTTTTAGGAATCAAAACCACATTGTTGGAGTAGATAGGAATTAACCAATCATTTTTGAAGAATTGAGAAATTGCATTGAAGACATTAGTTCTCACAATGTCCCAATATTTCTCAAAGAAGAAGGCTCCTAAACCATTTGGACTTGGTGCTCCTTCTCTATTCATGTCAAAAATTGCTTCCTTTACTTCTTCACAACTGAGAAGATTAGTGAACATTGCATTCATAGTGTTGTCAACCGAGAAGATTCCCAAATATTTGTTTCCTCCAATCTCTAAGCTTGACTTTGAGATTTTTCAGCGTAATATGTAAAATATACTAACCATTTCATGATCAGGCGTATGTACACACCCTGTATATAGATTTCAGAGATAGAGAGGTTAAGAGTTAAGGATAATGGGTAAAATTTCAAAAAATTTGGTGTTGTTCCAACACCTAAAGTCTCCCAAATATGGATCCTAACTTAAATAACCATTGTGCTATAGTCTTGAATTTTTATTTCTTAGTAGTCCTCAAGTAGTTTATATCTTGTTGGACACTATCTATAGTCACACAATAAGTAGGTTAGTCAATGAATATAAGCGAGAAATAAATAATGGGACCAATAATGGTTATACCTTGAAAAATCAAAAAGAAAAAATGCATCTCTGCTCAAAGTGTACAAATTCAAATGAAATATGTGTTAAAAAACGCTAACCGTTTTCCCTACAATTTGTGTGACAATAATATAGATACTCAAGGGTAAGAGACTAAGATACAACGAGATGATTTAAGTTAGTAGGCCAGGAGGGAGATTTTTGTCCGCAAAATGCGGTTTGTGTTGTTACAATACCTTTGGTGTTAATTCTTTCTTTTTTTAGTCAAGTAGCCTAGTGGCTAGATTCAAACACATTATGTGTGGAGAAGTGGGGAATCAGGGGTTCGAACCCTGACCCCTGCACAAACTATCCCTGGTAGCTACCAACTGAGCTACACTTACGGGACCCTTTGGTGTTGATTCTAGTACCTAGAGAATTAATCTTTGACCGATTCAACTTTGGAACCACGCATGAGTATTTGTGATGTTATTATTCTTCCATGAGTCCTTTTATGTTCAGTTGCTGCATTTAATTTTTCCACTTGCAAGCTAAATTGTTTGAGGACAAGCAATGGTTCAAGTGTCGGGGAGTTTGATAACACACAATACAGTGTCCAAATAGCTTGATATCCACTTGTTTTAGAGTCAATTATTGTGTCTTGCATGGTTACTGTTGGAGTTTTCTTTGTGTCACAGGTACTTGTTGTGTCTAAATTTTTTATATGATCCAACTATTGGTGCACATCTCCTTCACGATTTTAGGAGTTTTCAGTTCTAAAATTAGGTTATAAAAAAAACCCAAACACTCAGTTATGTACCTTTTTGCTACCGTATAATGTTATAACCTTGAGAACTTCAATTTTGATTAATATTTGATTATGAGCCTGTTTGGATTGAGCTTATTTTGAGCTTATGCAAAACAACTTATTCCATATTATTTTTATTTATTTTCTTTCCCTGTTGTTGTGATTAACAACTGCTGTTCCAATTCTATTCCAATCATTCAATTTTCTACTGTTGTGGTTATTCACTTTTTAATTTCGAGTATCCATAAATTATCAGGTTTTATTGTCTTTGCTATTTCTTAATATGAATAAATAAAAAATAGGTATAGATTGTTATTTCATAATGTCTGAGTAGTTTTCATAGGGTCTGGAATGTGAGGATCGTTACACGAATGCTACTCTAATAAATTGCATGTTTTATAATTGAAAATGAAAAAACTTTTCCTACATTTTGGTTTCATAGACTAAACTCTAAGCTTTTTGCACTTAACCATAGAACTGACCAGAACCCTAATATTTGGTGTTTGTGTTCTAACCATATTGATCCTGTGGTAATCTCTACTGAAAGGAGGCTAGATAGGGCAATACGCAATCAGTTGTGGCTTGATTTGTGTAGCAATCTTAATGTCTCCGCCCTAACCAAACTTCAATCCGATCACTTTCCTATTCTGCTAGACTTTGAAACATCCAATAACAGATATATTTCCCAATTTAAAGTCATGAATATGTGGATAAAGCATGAAGACTGCAGGAGTGTAATTCAAGAGAGTTGGAATGTTCCCGTAATTGGCTGCCCCATGTTTATCCTAACCAAAAATTCAAAAACCTTAAACAAATTCTCAAGATTTGGAACAAAACAATATTTGGCAATGTGCATGTTATGGTCAAAGAGGCTGAACAGAAGCTTATTTCCATTCAAAATGATATAGATACTCATGGTTGTGATGATGTTTTGCTGGAACACCAGATAGTAGCACAATTAGATTTGGAAGCAGTTTTAGACAAAGAGGAAGCCTTCTGGAGAGAAAAAGCTAATGTCTCTTGCCACTCTGATGGTGATAGAAATACCAAGTATTTTCATAGGCTTTCCAAAATCAAAAACACATCCAAAAGGATAACCTTTATCAAGGATGGAGAGAACATGATAATTGAACCAGAGCAAATTTCCAGACACATTACTGAACACTTCTAAAATATTTTTTCTACTAACATTTCTGTGCAGGATTTGCAGGTAAATCAACTTACTGATGATGTTATTCCAAACTTGTTATCTGATGAGATGAATGCAATGCTTACTACTTTGCCTACTGACAATAACTAGTCGTTTTTAAGTGTTGATTTCAGTCTATTTTATTTAGATTTTATTTGTCTTTATTTATTATTTAGAACTACTTTACTAGAATTGCTTGTTATCTAATTTTAGGAACAAGTATGATGAAAGATTGAATCTTGTAGCAAAAGAAAGGGTTTTGAGCATGAATTAAGGAGAAAAGGATCTAAAATATGATTTCGAGCTGATTGAAGACAAAAATATGAAGATCCTGTGCAAAAATATGTCAATCCCCCTTTTTGCTGTTTTGCTTCAAAGACTTAGCACTTGGGAAGATTTAGTGTAATTTTATATGTTGATTTGGTACATATTTATGTGCTAATTTGGTGCATCTTTTATATACCGATTTAGTACAAATATATGTCCCGATTTAGTGTAATTTTATGTTGTTCCTTTAGCTATAAATAGAGGAGCCATCTGACATATATTTCTCATCTTTTGTTCTTGGAATTCAATAGTGACAATTGTTTTCTCTTAATAAAAGTTCTTCTTTTTATTATTTTTATTAAGATTGTATAATGGTTGTGTGTCTTACATGACCACACTGAATGTTTATTTATATTCATATGCTTGTGTATACAATTGGTAACATATTAAATACGATTAATCACAATATTAAAAACTAATAAACACTAGTAAATATACATTTGACTAATGTTGATTCTTAACACTGCCCCTCAAGCCGGATCATATATGTCATATGAGCCGAGCTTGTTACAAATATAATCCACTCGAGATCCCTTGAGAGACTTAGTAAACATATTAGCCAATTGGTCTTCAGAATTGACGAAATCTGTGGTGATTTCACCAGAAAGAACTTTGTCTCTTACATAGTGACAGTCTATCTCTATGTGCTTGGTTCGTTCATGGAAAACTGGATTGGATGCAATATGGAGTGCAGCCTGATTGTCGCATATAAGTTTTGTGTCTTGGAGGTCTCCCAATCTAAGCTCTGAGAGTAAATTCTTAAGCCATGCAAGCTCCTTTGAGTCTGCTGCCATAGCACGATATTCAGCTTCTGCACTAGATAATGCAACTGTGTTTTGTTTCTTGCTTCTCCATGAGATCATATTTCCTCCAATAAGAACACAATATCCAGAAGTGGATCTCCTATCTGATGGTGATCCGGCCCAGTCAACATCTGAATAACAAGTGATTTTAGCATCGCCATTGCCTTCATATCATAGTCCTCTTCTCGGTGAATTCTTTATATATCTGAGAATGCAGATAACTACGTCCCAATGACTATCACAAGGAGCGTTCAGAAATTGACTCGCAATGCTGACAACAAAGGTAATATCAGGTCTAGTGACTGTAAGATAATTGAGTATGCCTACAAGATGTCTGTATCTTCCCGGGTCTTTCAATGGCTTCTCTTGACCCGGAAGAAGCTTGACGTTTGGATCCATAGGAGTATCAATAGGATGACAATCAAGCATACTAGTTTCAGTCAAGATATCTAGAGCATATTTGTGTTGGTTAATTGCAATGCCTAATGAGGACTTTGTGACTTCAATGCCCACGAAGTATCTGAGTGGACCTAAGTCTTTTGTCTGAAAGTTTTTGAAAAGATGGGCTTTGAGTTGCTGGATACCTTCTGAGTCATCTCCTGTGATGACAATGTCATCAAAATTGACAACAAGAAATATGCACCGACCGGTGGAGGAATGAAGGAAGAAAACAGAGTAATCCGCTTCACATCTAGTCATACCAAACTGTATTAAGGCAGAGCTTAAGCGACCAAACTACGCACGTGGGGACTGTTTCAGTCCATAAAGAGAACGGCGAAGCCAACATACGAGTTTAGAATTACCGGGAACAGTAAAACCTGGAGGCTGATCCATATAAACTTCCTCCTACAACTCATCGTGTAAAAAAGGCATTTTTAATGTCCAACTGATGAAGGGGCCAATGATGAATGGCAGCCATCGCAAGAAAGAGGCGAACATAACTGATTTTGGCCACAGGTGAAAATGTGTCACCATAATCGAGACCAAATATTTGTGTGTAACCTTTAGCTACGAAACAAGCTTTGAAACGATCAATTTGACCATCTGGCCCAACTTTCACTATATAAACCCATCGAAAACCCACCGTGGTTTTGTCTAGAGGCAATGGAACGATGTCCCAAGTATTATTTGAATGTAATGCAGCAATTTCTTCCACCATTTCTTGGTGCCAATTAGCATTAGTCATAGCTTCACATGTAGACTTAGGAATATACACAGAATCCAAAGCAGACACAAAAGAAACATAGGAAGTGGATAGACGATCATAGTTTAAAACACAAGCATATATATGATTAGGATTATGGGACCGAGTACCTTTCCGTAATGCTATTGGAAGTTCATGTGCAGGTGACGTAACAAAAGGAGGAGTTGGAGCAGAAGATGATGCCGGAGGATCAATATCATCTCTGACTGTTGGTGGATGAGGTTTTCGTCGCTGGTAGACACGCAAGGGAGGTGCGGTTGGGGCTACAATGGGTGTCGGGACAATAGAAGGGATATCTTGAGCGTTTGTGGTAAAGTTGTCATCGGGTGACACATAAGCAGAGAAGAATGGACAAGTTTCAAAGAACGTGACATCAGCTGAAACAATGTATCGTTGAAGTTGAGGACAAAAACAACGATAACCTTTTTGTATACGTGAGTAGCCTAGAAAAATACATTTGAGAGATTTGGCTGAAAGTTTGTCTTTGCCTGGAGTGAGGTCATGAGCAAAGCATGTGCAACCAAAGACACGAAAAGGGATTGGGTAGAGTTCATGATGTGGCTTGAAGATAGAGTATGGAATCTGATCTTGAAGGACATATGAGGGCATTCGGTTAATTAGGTGACAAGCTGTGAGAATGGCATCGACCCAAAAACGGAAAGGAACATTGTGGTGAAGTAAAAGGGTTCTTCCGGTTTCAACTAAATGACGATTTTTACGTTCAGCGACACCGTATTGTTGCGGTGTATGAGCACATGATGATTGATGAATAATCCCCTCTGAAGTTAAAAAGGTTTGAAATTGGGATGACAAATATTCACGAGCATTATCGGTGCGTAAAACTTTAATGGAAGTGTCAAATTGATTTTTCACTTCAGCATAAAATTCTTTGAATATATGGAAAACTTCTAAACGATTTTTCATTAAAAATAACCAAGTACATCGTGAAAAAATCATCAATAAAAGTTACAAAGTAAGAGTAAGCTAAAGTTGACTTGACACGACTAGGACCCCAAACATCTGAATGAACTAAAGCAAAAGGTGACGCAACACTTTTATTTACTCGTTGACTGTAGGTGTGACGAGTATGTTTACCTAACTGACACGATTGACACTCAAACGACGAAAGCTTGGAAAAACTAGGAACTAAAAGACGCATTTTATTAAGGCTAGGATGACCCAAACACTGATGTGTAAGGCTTTGAGAGATGGAGTGGAGACATGACCAAAAGCATGAGGTTTGGCCAATCGCAACAATTGTTCACTAACTGTCTCATAATCAGGAACAGTAGATCTAGATAAAATTTGGTTGCGCACAGAATCAAGTTCTGGTGGCAGTCCAACAAGAGCCATGACCATGAAAAACTTACTGCGTTGTTGCATCACTAGTGAAAGGCATTAAAGTTTGAAAATTAGCCTTTAAAGAATCAAGCTTACTAAGATAAGCTTGAACATCCATATTCTCCAATTTCAAAGAATTGAGGCTATGAACAATGCTGTAGAGACGGTGAACATCATTGGAGAAGACTTTCTTAGCCTTTTCCTACACTTCATAGCAAGTGGTGAAAGCTTGGTAATGTGCTTGGAGATGGGGTGCTATTGAAAACCATAGAACGATGCATAGGGATGCATCGACTTGCTTCCATTTTGTGCGATGAATAGTGGCAATATCTTTGGCTTGTTTGGTCAAGTGATCTTCAAGACCTTAACCGTGAAACCAGAGTCTGACGGCCCAGCCCATATGTTGTAGTTGGCTGTTTTGGTTAGTTTCTCTCACGGGATGAGCTGAACTTTGGTAAAAGTAAAAGAATCGGCACCTAAGGTATCACCTATGAGTGTTGGAAGGTGAAAAAAAAGTGCAGAGGGGCGTCTAGTGGTGGGGTGTAGCGTGGCTGGGCTGCAGAGGTCGTCGGAGTGAGACGAACCTATTGGTAGTGGTACACCAGAGGGAAGATGCGCGGTGGCAGAGATGAGGGATTCTCAGCGGCCGTTTGTAATGGTTGGGTTACTGAGGCATATAAGAATAGATCGTGAAACCTAAAACTACTGACACCATATTAAGATTGTATAATGGTTGTGTGTCTTACATGACCACACTGAATGTTTATTTATATTCATATGCTTGTGTATACAATTGGTAACGTATTAAATACGATTAATTACAATATTTAAAACTAATAAACACTAGTAAATATACAGTTGACTAATGTTGATTCTTAACAATTTTACTTTATGTTCTTCTCCTTCTTCTCTTCTATGTCTACTATGATCATGATTGAGTAGCGAAGGGTTAGTATTTGTTAATTCATATAAATCTACTTTCTAATCTAATTTCATCGTTTTTATAATGAATTAACAAATACCGATTCATAAAGCGAGAGCGGTGTTAATTCATCATCACAAATATCAAAGCGAAGCATCGAAAGAAGAAGTTTTGATATTGGAACAAGTGAAATTAGACAATGATTGCAAAACATGAGAATAGTCTAGCAAACCTTGAGACACATAAAGTTTCATTCTTCAAGGATTCTAATAGCAACCAACCATGAGAATAGGTGTGGTTGCTAGAGGAACACACGCACTGACTTAGTGAGAAGCTTTGATACGCTTAAGAGAAACTAGTCTCTAGAAAGTGGCTCCAATATAAATTTACCGGTATAGGATTTGTTTGTGAAGGACTTGTCATTAAGATGGACCAATAAATCCCAAGGTTGGAGCCAATAAAGTGTCTTGTTTTGTGTAAAGTGTCGTAGTGTTTCCAAACTCCCTTGAATTTTAATTTTTTGTTTTGTTTTATTGCGAAAGGCATGCAAGTAGTTTGGTTTTTATTGTGAATTATGACATAAATATTTTGTTAAGTCTCTTCCATATGGTTGTTTCTTTTGTACATGAAAGTGATTTCTTGTGTTTTAAGTGTTCTTGCTACACCCACATCATGTTTTGAGTGAAAATTCTCTTTGAGAAAAGTACAAAGTTGCATCCCTTGAGTAATTGTGTAGGTAGGTATTTTAAGGAGCACGTTCTAACTTCAATGGTAAAATAACTCTTTAAAGTTTTCAGAGTAAAAGTAGTATAAGTTAGTGTGGGGGAATAAAAGATCAAAAATAAATAGGGGCGGAAGCAAATATATAAATAAGGGAACAAAATTTTTTCTCTGACAACTAAAAGTAGCTTCCGTAAAACCCTCCAAAAATCTCAAAACGGGGTCAGAACAAATAAAAAAAAAGGGCATTATTGACTCTGGGGGTCCGGAGTAGGCCTCACTTGCTTCCCACGTGAAGGTGGTGTCTCTTAAAATAATAAAATTTCTGCAGTTCCCCGAGATAGATAAATGTCAAATTGATATTAATGATTCCCATCTCTCTTATATGAAATGAAGAAAGAACTTTTCTCGGTTAGTTTAGTGTTTGGGTTAGAACTTGTTTCCTCATAATATCTCTTACACAGGAGCAAGAAAAGGGGTGGACTACACACACACACACACACACACTCACTTAAGACTTGTTTGTTGGGTTGAATAAAGTTAATAAGAAATACTTGAAGTTGTGATTAGTGTACGTTTAAAATAAGGCCTTGGAGGAGACAAATGTTTTAATTGAATTGTCATATATTAATCTTGTTTATGCTACTAATGTTCATGCCTTTTGCTTGAGGACAAGAAAATATTCAAGTATGGGGGAGTTTGATGAGTCAATAATTAGTCGTTTTTAAGTGTTGATTTCAGTATATTTTATTTAGATTTTAATTGTTTTTATTTATTATTTAGAACTATTTTACTACAATTGCTTGTTATTTAATTTCAGGAACAAGTATGATGAAAGATTGAATCTTATAGCAAAAGAAAGGGTTTTGAGCATGAATTAAGGAGAAAAGGATCTAAAATATGATTTGAAGCTGATTGAAGACAAAAATATGAAGATCTTGTGCAAAAATATGTCAATCCCCCTTTTTTCTGTTTTGCTTCAAAGACTTAGCACTTTGGAAGATTTAGTGTAATTTTATATGTTGATTTGGTACATATTTATGTGCTAATTTGGTGCATATTTTATATACCGATTTAGTACAAATATATGTCCCGATTTAGTGTAATTTTATGTTGTTCCTTTAGCTATAAATAGAGGAGCCATCAGACATATATTTCTCATCTTTTGTTCTTGGAATTCAACAGTGACAACTCTTCTTGTCTTAGGATTGTTGGATAAGTCTTAATGACATAATCCTAATCAAACCAAGCCTTGAACCCTAATTTTATATAAATCTACTTTCTAATCTAATTTCACCATTTTTATAATGAATTAACAAATATCGATTCATAAAGCGAGAGCGGAGGGTTAGTATTTGTTAACTCATCATCACAAATATCAAAGCGAAGCATTGAAAGAAGAAGTTTTGATATTGGAACAAGTGAAATTAGACAAGGATTGCGAAACATGAGAATAGTCTAGCAAACCTTGAGACACATAAAGTTTCTTTCTTCAAGGATTCTAATATCAATCAACCATGAGAATAGGTGTGGTTGCTAGAGGAACACACTCACTGACTTCGAGAGAAGCTTTGATATGCTTAAGAGAAACTTGTCTTTAGAAAGTGGCTCCAATATAAAATTACCAGTTTAGGGTTTGTTTGTGAAGGACTTGTCATTAAGATGGACCAATAAATCCCAAGGCGCTTTTTATTATTATTTTCTTCCGTTAAAAATCAAACCTTTTTCAACTGAATTATCTTTCTAATCATCAACTAAAGTTAATCAAATTAAACAACTCCCTGTTAGAACGATACTCTTTTTATTACTACATCGGTAGAACTGTGCACTTGCGGTTTTACTCATCACTCATCACCTACTCAAAAAGAAGTTCACAGGGTGGTTCTAGCAATGAATAAAGAAGGATCCCATGGCCCTGTTAGCTTTGGAGCTTCATTCTTTCATGCCTTTTGGGATATTGTTAAAGAGGATATTTACAATGCAATCATGGAATTCTTTACTGAGGATTGGCTCCTTCCCAACTTTAATGCTAACGCCATTGTCCTCATTCCTAAAGTTCCAGATGCTCTCTCGGTGGGACAGTACAGACTTATAGCTTTAGAAAACTTCAAATTCAAAATTATCTCAAAAATTCTGGCGAACAGGCTTGCACCAATTATGAATACTATTATCTCTCCTGATCAAAGAGGTTTCATTCAAGGGAGAAAAATTAGGGATTGCATTTGTGTCACTTCAAAATCTATAAACCATCTTCATCACAAAGCCTTTGCAGGAAATTTGGCTTTTAAAGTTGATATTTCAAAGGCTTTTGATACTTTAGATTGGAATTTTCTACTTAATGTGTTGAAGAAATTTGGTTTCAGTAACAGGTTTTGTTCTTGGATTAACACCATTCTCAATTCAGCTACTTTCTCTATTTCTATTAATGGGAAACAAAATGGTTACTTCAAGTGTAAGATAGGGGTTAGACAGGGTGGCCCTCTTTCCCCTCTGTTATTCTGTATTGTTGAGGATGTTTTAAGAAGGAATATCACAAAATTGGTGGAGCAAGGAAAGTTGGAGTTGATTAAATGATCAAGATCAACTAAAATTTCATCTCACTCCCTTTATGCTGATGACATTATGATATTTTGTAACGGTAAGATATCTTCCATTTAAGCTCTTATGAATCTTTTCAGTTCTTATGCTATCGCCTCTCATCAAGTGACTAATCCTTTTAAATCAAGTGTGTTCTATGATTCTATTTCAACTACAAGGATCAACATTATTTCAAACATGATAGGTTTCAACAAGGGTTCACTTCCTTTTAACTACTTAGATGTACCTATCTTCAAAGGCAAGCCTAAGAAAGCTCATTTACTTCCTATTGCTGACAAAACCAAAGCAAATATTAGCGCTTGGAAAGCATCCCTATTGTCAATTGCTGGTAGAATGATGCTTGTTAAGAGTGTAATTCAATCTATGCTGATCCATTCAATCTCAATTTACTCTTGGCCAAAGCAACTCCTCAATGAAATAAAAGTCTGGATCCGAAATTTCATATGGAGCGGAGACATCTCCAAAAGGAAATTGGTTACTGTGTGTGTCTTGTGTAACATCCTAAACCCCACATATTATTTTTCTAATTAAAATACAATAATTAATTAAACAAGCAAGGGTGTCACACATCTTCAATTCAAAAATATTTCATTTAAATTAAAAACATTGCAGCGAAATAATTTTCAAGCATCAAAGTATTTGTTACATCATGGTATCAACATGTAAAAAAACATAAAAACTGAATTCAAAAGAATTCTAAAAAAGTAGACAAGTAAACAAGTAGGCTCCAAAGCCATCCTCAAAGACTAACTGCTACTAAACTTCTTCTTCCTGCAAATTTACACCACAAAGGTGTAGGCACCCAACCCACCACTAGAGGGTGAGAATATATTCAAGACAAGAAATGCATAAACACATGTATAGATCCAGATAAAAGAACACTTCAATTACATTTAGACATGTATGCATCACAGTTAGATAATATTCACATTTAAATATAAAATTTCATTTAATAAAAATCAAATAGGCATCAATCAACATCTTATAATAACAGGTGAGCATCAACAACATTTAAGAATATTAAAAAGACATCTAGCAAAATACAAATCATTCACAAATGTTCATAGAAGCACATCATTGAATATCACATCTTTAAATGAATCACAAGTTTTTAAATCACACATTATTTAATTACACATCTTCAAATAAACTTGCAGTTATGTATGCAATGTTCCTAACTCAACTCTATATGTATGTGGTACCAGACTTACTCACCAATTTTGGATATCAGAAGTATGTTGCTGATTTTTTCCCACCATCTTTAAAAACAACACCATCTTTGAATACAACACCATTAAAGTATTTTAAAGACAACACCATCTTTGAATACAACACCATCAAAGTATGTTAAATCACATCGTTAAACAATCCAACGAACACTGGGCCATTTTACTGAGAAGCAAAGTTATAAGAGGAAACAAGGTAATTTCTCATCACATTTATTCCTCAATTTGTAGTAGCATTAAGAATGAGTATAGGAATATAATAGATAATTGCAGCTGGATTACTGGTTCTGGGAAGGATATTAACTTTTGGTTGGATTCATGGTGTGGTTAACCTATAGCTTCATCTATGAATTTCCCACCATATTTTCAAAGTCAGTTAACTTCAAAGGTAAGTGACTTCATTAATGGCTCTCAGTGGCATTTCCCCGTTTCTGTGTTAGAGGTATTTCCTTATCTGAGTCAGATTGCAGCTCAAGTAACCCTTCCTATTGAGGTTAGGATAGACAAATTGATTTGGAACCAAAGCAGCATAGGTGAACTATCTTTCAAAGAAGCTTTTCTGTTTAAAACTGGCTTGGGGCAGAACATTAATTGGGCCAAAAATATATGGTGTCCTGATATTCCTCCATCTAAGTCCCTTTTAGTTTGGAGATTGATGTTTAACAAAGTCCCTACTGATGAAAATCTCAGTCTTAGAGGCTCCTTTCTTCCCTCTATGTGTTCTTCATGCAAATCTCAGAGTAAAGATTCTCATCATCTATTCGTTGAATGCTTATTTGCATTGAAGATGTGGTCTTGGCTAGCCTCCATCCTTACCATTGATGTCCCTCTAAATTCAAAGGAAGATATCTGGCTTATTCTTGAGAGAGGATGGTCTCCTTAGTGTAAAGTGGTAATCAAGGCTTGCATAATTAACATCATCTATCTTATATGGCACAGAAGAAATCAAAGCATATTTCAAGACAAATTGATTCATTGGAAAACTGCAATTAATATGATCATAGCAAAGGTTTCTCTATCCGGCAATAACACTACATGCTTGAATTTACAATCATCAAAAGCTGAAAGGTGAATATCAAGCCTCACAATGCGCCAATTATTAAAGAAATCATATGGTTACCTCCTCTTCAGTCATGGATTAAAATCAATATTTTTTTGCACAAGAGATTAAAATCAATATTGATGGGGCTTCTTCTAAAAATCCAATCAAGGCATCTGCAGGTGGTATTTTTAGGAACTCAGAAGGAGTTTTTCTTGGTTGTTTTGTGAAATTCTTATGAAGGGAAAATGCTCCTTTTGCTGAATTAACGGCTGCAATGATTGCTATTGAAACAACTTTTTCAAAATGTTATTTTAGAGCAATGATATTTGAACATTCATTTGGTGACAACTATTGTGACAACTCTCTCTCTCATACTCACATTATTTTTTCCTTTATCTCTCTATTGCTATGGTTTTCGTGCCAATACTACTTTTTTTTTGTTATAAATTATGGCTGTCAAATAGGTTGTCACCAAATTAGTTGTTCAAATAACACTCCTCTTATTTTAACATCTGGCTTGAATTAGACTCCAAGTTAGTCATTCAAGCTTTCAGCTCAAACAAAGTGGTGCCTAGGACTCTAAGGAATAGACGGCATAATTGTTTATGTAGAATCAAATATATGAGATTTTATGTATCTCATATTTATAGGAAAGGTAATATTTGCGTTGATGGACTTTGCTAATTTTGGTTTATCTTTGACATCTGTAGATATGGTTTGGTCTAATGCCGTCCCTAACTTTATCAGGGGGGAGTACATTAGAAATAGGTCGGGAATGTCCAACTTTAGGTTTATCTCCTTTTAAGAAGGTTTTGGTCTAATCTCCCTTTTCTATCTTGTACTTCCTTTTTGTTTTATCTTAATGAAGTGATGCTCTTTGCATCTTTTCAAAAAACAAAAAATAGAAGTATATTTTTAGTCCAAAAATTATGTTTTTCAAATTAAAAGCTTACTACAAAAGTAGAAACACCGTGATTCTATTTTGCACCAAAGAGTGAAAGAAAAAAAAGCATTAGAATTATAATCTTTAGAATTTTTTTTAGAAAGTTGGCAAATTAATATCTTTTAAAAAATTTATTTAGAAAATTCATATTTACAAAAAGAGATTTTAGAATTATAATCGTGCACGCGAAAGCTGGCGGTTATTAGTTTAAAATCCAGAATCAAACAGGCGCGTGAAAGCCGACGGTACCTTTAAATTGATTTTCTACTAAAAATTACTTTTTCTAAGTATGAATTAATTATTTTTCAAAACAGGACTTCGAAGTTGTAATTCGTACCACACGAAAGCGGACAATTACAAAGTTCAATTTTTGACACCTCCTACATTAGAATAAGCCATATCTTTAACTTAATTTTTTCCCGCAAAGAAAATTATCTTGTTTTAATTATAAAAGCATTGTTTTTTGATTATTAACTGTCGACGAGAACTACATTCAAGCCCCTCGTTGTTAATATTAAATTAAATTTATTATTTTATTTTTACGCCCGAAACAAATTGTTTTTGAATTAATCTTAGATAAACAAAGAAACAACTGATAGCGGTACTTAAGAGTTAGACTCTGTGGATTCGACAATAATATAAAAAATAATATAAATTCTTATCTTTTTTAATGACACTAACAAAATAACATTCTTAAAGTCAAATTTTTTTAAGGGTAAAATTGGAAGTGAAAAAGTCAGTCAAAAACCATATATTCTTCTCTTTATATATAGTATAGATGAAGAGATCAAATCATATTCTATTTGTTGCATGCGTAAAGAAAAAATAATATACTAAAGTCAACAAATTCTTTTATTTCAACTTTAGCGATGTTGAATTTGTGATGTTTTCAATATACTATACCAATTCGAAAAAAAAAGGTAAGATAAAAATTAATCTTCAACTTAACTATTAAAGTGATTCTTTTAGGTGGTAGAGTTGGAAAAAAATGTGTGATATGTATGAAATCTAGGCCATGGTGATATCGTCAAATTTACGAGATAAAGATATACTATAAATAAAACAATTTTTCGCCTTATTTCATTTTATGGCCATCATCATAGAGTGCAAAATCATAACTTCGAGGTCCATGAAATTTGAAAAAAAAAAAACTACAATTACTTGGTGCGTGCACAAAAACTTTATGGTAGCTCCTCTAATATTCTAGCCTAAAGTATAAATTAAAATTCTTTTTCTAGAGCAAGAATTCATTCATCTCAGTACTCTAAATTGGCAGTAGCCTTTACGACATCTAGCACTAAAATTTTTCACTTGTGGACAATCTTTATCATTTATACAAGAACGAGAAAATGGTAAATAAGTAGAATCACATACCATCATGACAAGAAATATGCAAATAAATAGAATTAGAATATAAACAAACTTTGAAGTCTTAACCATATTTTTTTCTCTCTTTGCATTAAATAATAGGATATGATTTGATATATTTATAGTCTATAAAGTTTATGGTCTCATACAAATAATTACATAGTTTATGCATTTCTAAAATTTTAAAACCCTTCATAATACTAGAATACTTACTAAATGCCTCTTGCGTATGAGTGTGTTATGGTTATCCTTTTCATGCTTAGAAAGAGGTTCAATTAATAAACTTGATAACCATAAGAATTAAATATTATTTAACTAATAGCTTTTCATTATACTTTCTCCAAAAAAAATTCTTTACTTTTTAACCTTTCTTGACAATAAAGAGAAAAAAAAAATGTTGTACTATGGTAAAATTATCTATGGATATAATTCACCATTGGAATGCCAAAATATTTATGCACAAGTAAAATGGACATAGATCAATTTATTTTTTTATTTTCATTTGATCATAAAGAATGTACAACATTTTCTTTACAAGAATGTGATATTCTATATCTTTTTCTGAATGAATTTCTGATTCTAAAATGTCTTTATTTATAGACAAACTTATGTTCTTTCGATGAAGATAAACAACTCTTTAGAAGAGTTCGTTCAAGATTAGTTACAATGCTTTAATGATCTAGCATTACACCCTTTTGTTAAAAGGTCTCTTTTAACCATTGCAATTTTCATAAATTATATTTTGGATATTACTCTCGCAATTAATAGAAAAATTACAAAAGAAATATGATATGCTAAGAAGCTTTTATAGAACCTAGAGAGAAACCAAACAAATTTGCAACCAAATGCTCCCATCTTTGAGAAATAAAGCCTATGTAAATAGTTGACTTACTTAGATTAATAGTTTTTTATGATGCTTGAGCATATATGTCAAATAAATTCTTGGGAATATTCATATTAGCAAGTGTACCTTTACAGAAAATCATCAAATTATATACATACATCACATGAGAGGGGGACTAAGGAACCACTACGACCTCTAATAAAAAAAAAACCTCACCATCTTCCATTAGCTTACCAGTACCTCTATTAAGGACTTCCTTGGATATATAAAAGGGAAGATGGGACAAGTGATCACCTTTTCTTAACCTCTCAGGGGAAAAAGCTAGCAAATCAAAACTAAAGCAACTCAACACTTTTAAGTCAATATTTTCAATATCTAATGTCTCAAAGGCCTTTCAAATGTTAATTTTGAGAGAAAGTTTGCAACAAAAAGAACTTTTACGAAGCATATTGATAAAAAATAACCAATCATTTTTGAAGAATTGAGAAACTGCACTGAAGACATTAATTCTCACAATGTTTGCTTGCTTTACTTCTTCACAACTGAGAAGATTACCAAATATGTGGTTCTTCCAATCTCTAAGCTTGACTTTGAGATTCTTCGGCGTATTTTGTAAAATATACAAAGGACATCCATGTAATAGGTTCTTTCCAAACATTTCACAATGTTTATGAACTCTGTATACGAGCTCAACATTTGATGAATGGATTCATTTGATTTATGTGAAGCAAATTAAAGAACAGTTTAACCATTATAAAAAATTCTGGGAGAAGATTGATAGATGATCACAAATTTTAGAATGAAATACCATATACACTCAAAAAATACATATTTAAAGTTGCAATCAATTAATTATATGTAGGTTTTTTTATTATATTTATTAACTGAAAAAATGAATATCTTTGTTTTGTAAAATATTTAACTTAATTTTAAAGTAATATTTACTTTTTGGTCACGGTATTCTTATCAGGAAGAACACAAGATAAAATGGAAGCACCCTAATTGTTGACTTTCTGATGCAAACGAATGTGTACTGAAGCGTAGGTTAACAAGCGTTGAACCTACATTTAAAAGAAACGAGTTTGCAAGCGACAAACTTGTTAATATAGATTTTCAGAATCCACCAGAATTTGAGAAAAATATCTAAAATTTGATTGAACGAAAAAACTGTCTCTCAGGCTAAACCTGAAGTGTTTAAATACTAAGGATACACTAATGGACCGAAAATCCTAGACAGAAAATAAAACCGAAATTATTAAAATTGGGCTGAAATAATAAAATCTAATTTTCGGCCTTCAATTGAATTGGATGACTGGAAAGGTATAGGCTTAATTACACTTTTAATCCTTGTATTTTAACCAGCTCACGAAAATGATCTTGCCTTTTTCAAATCGAACAAAATCATCCCTAAACTATCATGTTTTTCTCCGTTGTATTCCTTTGCCAATCTAAGGGCTCGAGAGGAAGCAATTTCAGCTGCTTGAGCTGCTGGTACAATAACTACCCTATATTTGTTGGAAAATGGGTAGAACAACCTAAATCCGAACTCAATTTATCTTTAATTTAGATCTGAATTTTTGTTGTGAAATAGAGGTTTTGATTTTGTTTTGTTATGTTTTATTGTAAACCCAAAATTTGTTGTTTTTTTTTTTGGAATGATTATGTTGTTGTTGATGATGATGAGGTTTTTTTATGGAGTTTTATAAACCCAAATTAATTGATAAGATTATGTGTTGGTATGTGATGATTTTTTGGGGTTGAAGATGAAGACCAATGAAGACGATGAATGTTTTGGGTTTTTAGTTTTATTGTTGGAACCCATAATTTATTTAATATGATCTTTTGTTTTTTTTTTTTAATTTTATTTTCCATGAAATGTTTTTTTAATTTTTTTTAAATGTTAAAATTTAAAAAATTTGATTTGATGACATGTCAATGTCATTTTCCATAGTTACAAACAGCCCTCCTACGCGTAATTTCTCTCAATCTTTTAATATTCAACAAAGCCAAATGTCAACATGTTACATCCTTGCCGACCCCTAATTTGGTGCAATCAATATGTGATTTGTGGAAAAGATTTTCATGCGTACATTGGTTCTGCTTTACCTGCATTGGGGATATGAATAAGTCTGGTCAGGTCGAGCTTTATTTAAATAGGTTATGCCTACTTTAAAAAAACTAATGTTTAAGTCTTTGGCTTGTCAAAGACTTAATTTTAAGTCTAGTCTAGCTTTTGAGAAAGTCTGACATGGGCTATTAGCTTATCTAAAAACCTAGTTTGTACTAAAGATTTTAAATATAACATTTTTCGTATTTATAAAATGGCTTATCTTGATTGTCTATTTTGTATTCAAGTCAAATTTGAAAAGAGATGAAACAAAGACAACGATTTTTTTTAGGAACTTCAGTTTAGGAATTTCGTATTATATTCAACAAAGACAACGATTTTTTTTAATTGAAGAATGTATTTTTTTAATTGAACTTTAAGAATGAAGATGACGGCACCCCTAAAATAATGAAGATGACGGCACCCCAAAAATAATGAAGAAGACGATGGGTTCGAACGGCACCCCTAAAATAATGAAGATGACGGCACCCCTTATCTCAATTCTCAAACTGCTTTTTCTTTCACATGATAGTGTGTACTAGGTGGTTTGTTTACTGTTTATACAAAAAAAGTTATAGAGGACAAAGGCTATCAAAAAGTTTTGTTGGCTTGGATCAAATATACATGTAGGTTGAGGATAAAGAGGACAAAGTTCACTTAATTTTTTAGTATCAATTGGAACGAATAAATTATAGCTGAAACACACCACTACTATATTTTCATTCATCTATTTGAATCACACTAAAAACTCCACACTTTCCAATTTCCATAAACCAAAGAACAACAACAAAGCAATGACAATGTAATATGTATAAGAATGAGAAAGAGTATGAGAATGAAAGAAAATGAGAAGCTTTCTTCACTACACTTTCAACACCTATCTTTCTCTCTCTAACATCATTTCTTCCTTTCTTTCTCCTTGAGCTTTCCTTTCTTCTCTCTCTGAGAAATAGCCTCCATAACCCATCAACTAATATCTATGTTTCTTTTATATTTTAGAAACCTCTAAGTTTACTTTTTTTTTTTTTATTTATTTTCAGTTTAAAATATTAAACTAAAAAAACTCTTATCTCCAAAAATTTGGTGTTGGGTTAAATTTAGAGACATTGGATATATTTCAGTTTCAGTTTCAAGGAAGGAAGTGTTATTTAAGCTCTAATTTTTTTTTTTTTTGGTTAGGGCACAGTCCTCGCACACTAACAATTTCTTACAAAAAATTGTTAATAGAATAAGTGCCAACTCTAATCCAGTTTTGATTTGGTCTCAAAAATAGTGGCTATGTTAAATCCATTTTTAGTTCAACGATGCAAATATAATTTAAAAAAATGCAAACTTAAAAATGCAAAAGATAATTTATTTATTACACAAATCCCAATACTTTAATCAATTTATTCATCACAACAAAAAATCATTTCTTTAATATGAACTCAAAAAGTTTCTATAAAAAAAAAACTATGTAGGAGTAGGGGATCACCCTTGTTAAGAACAATAAGAAAATATTCATATTTTTCTCTTTATTTAAATTCTCTTTATTCATTTGAAAACTTGAGTTTTTTTTCCTCAGCAAATAATAAGGAGAAATAAATATTTTGATGTTTAAAGATATAATAACCAAATTAGTGGTGTAAAAATGCTATTATACTATTAAGGTGGGTTGTTGCCGTTAAAGGGGCTATTTGATGGTGTAGAGGAATAAGTTGTTCATCTAGACCATCAATGAACCCTGAACTAGGGCAGCAATCTACAGTACATGTAAAAAAGGCAATTTTGCGGAACTAATTTGATTTTATATATGTCCGACCAACAATTATTAGAATGATTTGTCAAAATAAAATTATTAAAATGATACCGTAGATATAATTAATCGATGCAAACAATAAATTCCACATACATTATACAATTGAGTTCTTGAGATTATGTTCAATTACAATGTCCTGTGAAAGAAAAGCACAAAACATCTCATAGTTTTGCAGTTTATACAACAATTGTGAGAAAACTAGTTTGGTTTTTCTTGTGAGGGGGCAATGAAGAGATCAAGGGAGGGGATTTGTGACTACAATTGTCATCTCATATTCCTAAGTCATATTTACTAAACTCATTATGTCTTTAACTTTTTAGCCAAGGTCAAGGGATTCGTGGCCCTTTAATTTTTGTCGGTTAATAATGTTTTGAGATAGATTTGTATATAAAAAATAATTATTTTAAACAATCAAAAATATTTTTGGAATGTACCAATTTTTTTTTGTTTTGTTTGGAAAAGAGTCTTTTTTTGTTGAGAAACATATTTGAGCACGTCGGGTCGGCTAGCTTTAGCACATATGGCTTTTGGAGTTTAGGCTTCTGATTTTCTTTTACTAGAACAGAAATCTCACTCCCATACTTCTTCAAAACAAAAAAAGAGTAAGGTGTTCCAAGGGAAACAATTAGAAATATAAGATGAATGATAAAATGATAAACGATACGAATATATAAAGGATAAACGATTAAAGTTACATGATAAACGATAAATGATATAAAATAAGTAATATAAGATGAGTGATGATGGAAGAGCAAAATGTCATAACTAAAGTTGCAATCAATTAATTATATGGAAGTTTTTTTATTATATTTACCAACAGAAAAAGTAATCTATTTTTTTTAATATATGACTTAAATTTCAACAAAGCCAAATGTCAACAATATGTTACATCCTTGCCGGCCCCAACTCTATGCAATCAATATGTAACGTCTGGAAAATAATTTATGAGTTGTCTTAGAAATGAATCTCAAGACATTGGTTCTGCTTTACCTGCATTAGGGTTAGGAATAAGCCGATTTGATTGAACTTTGCTTTAATACCATATCGAACTTAACGGTATGTGGATTAGTTTTTTAAAATGGTACGTGGATTAGTCGTCAAATATTGTATGTTGTTTTTAACACGGCAATGTTGTATGGTATAAAGTGTTGGATGACTAAGAACCAACATGAGAATCAAGTAGGCATTGTAGAGATAAAAATGTTGTGTTGGATGAGTGGTAAGATTGAACAAGATAAAATTAGGAATGTCACCAATAAAGAGAGTTGGGGTATCACTTATAATAAAAAAGATGATAGAAAGCAGGCTTAGGTGGTTTCAACACAATCGCAGAGTCCTTCATGGGCTGTGGTGGGTCGTTAACAACCATATGTTCATTTTGCTACAATTTTAGTTTTTGGTGGATCCAAATCCCATAAAATGGTTTAGTCACCAAGAAAAATTAAACAATTCAGAATCATAAGTCCATTTACAGAGATTTTAAACAATATTTCAAAGATTTTAGTATTTGGCGGCTCCAAACGTGGCACACTCATGTTTATACTTGGTTGGTGAGCAGAGCTTTACAAACCTTTTATTGAGTGGGTTTCATAGCAATAGTAAAATATGAAATTCATTTTTTCTAAAGTACCCACTAGAGTTTTTTTAGTCAAACTCTATCGGTTCAACTTTGTATTTAATGCTCATTTACAACTTTAATTTTGTTTTATATTTTGTAGTTAATTTTAGTGGCCAACCAAAACTTATTTTTCTTGCTTCACTATAAGACCTGTAAATGCACATGTTGTAGTACAAATAGTAGACTAGGTGGAGAAGAGTCAAATCAAAAGAGGTAGAGGAACATCTAAAAAAACTATAAGAAAAGATTTAGAGGTCAATGAGTTGAATCCAAATATGATATATGAAAGGACATTATGGCACACTATGATACATGTGGCCGACTATACTTAGTGGGATAAGAATTGGTTATTGTTATTTCTAACACAATACCAGACCGGTTTTTCAAGGTATACCATCCCAAACTTAACAGAATATTCATTGGTTGTTCGCATCGAATCCTGTACATAATTTATTGTAAAGATATGCCACCAATCAATGGTTGAAAAATCATCCTGATTTTGGTTATTTAAGGGGAGAATCAGAGCACCTGAACACACATCTTTCTCTCTTAAAACCCTTATTTACTTAATTACTTTGGCCTAGCGTGGCTATCAAATCTAAAACTAAATTGAGCAATAGTCATGTGTTATTTGATCCAACTATGGCTCAACGATCAGAGTTGTTGCTAAGTTATTAGAATGTCACGAGTTCAAGTTGTGGAATTAGCCTCTTGCAGGTATTCCACTTTGGCGGCCAAGCGTTCTTTTGTCGGCACACTACAACAGGGTCCAGCAGAGCTCATTCCATTGCTTCGGTCTGCTCTTAGGTATGCATGAGAAGGGCTCTGTCAGCTTCTTTGTGGACTACGGATTTGCTGCTCGGTCATGTCCAACCAAAGAATTTATCAGCAAATATAAAACCAACTGCACATTCACAGGGTGAAAGGTCGTAGGGTATAGAAACTTGTTTTCTACTCCACATACATCATTCATGGCAGAAGCCAGTCTACAAGATGAGCTCACCATTAGCAGCATACTGGATTTACAACAATAAATTTTGTCATGTATAGATGGTAGCTCTGAGTTGTCTGTAGAAATTTTTCTTATTTCACCTAACCCTAAAAAATTATATTGTCGTAATATATCTTGACAAATTTGTTGGCTAGTGGTGCATCAACAAACGAAAATGATCCTGCACTTTGGCTTTTACAGTGTAAAACTTCAATCAGTATCTGTTTTAGGTTCAGTGTATTGGATATTGTAAAATTGTTTGATTAAAATTGAGTTTGAAATGAAAGGAATTTTGTTTCGATGTGTATCTTCAATAATTGTCATCGTTATTATCTTATATTAACTAGTGTGGTGCAAGAGTAAAAATGTAAAATAAAAAATTTAAATAATTAAATAACATCTTTATTGCATTTTTCTTGTTATTATAGAGTTCTCATTTCCCATTGTAGTTTAGCGGGGAATCTTCATTCGGAACATATTGGGCGCAAAATGTGAGTTCTTCTCTCTCAATTGAATGTTTGTGATATGCAAGAATTAGCCGTTGAACTCATACAAACTTTCTTCTGAAGAGATTAATTTTTTGCATAAATAATAATTACTATTGGGATTTAATTTGTATGCATCAACACTAAACAAACTTTTTAGCATCCAATCAAATAAATTAATGATGTCGTTTTTTTGGTTAGTTCTTAAAATATTTTTACAAGTATCTATTTGTTGATTTGATTGGATGTATGTGTAAAAAAGTTTACATAGTTTGTGTATAGTGATAAGTCATAATTTATTTATGTTTATTTTGATGTAGACTTGGAACTTGGACACAATGACTCTCAATCAATGAAGAATCCGGTGGTACTCAACAAGACAAGATCCAGGATTCTGTCAACGATCATCACCAGCTGCAGAAGAATCAAGATCAAGATTATGGTAACAATTCTCAAACTAAAATCCCTTTCTTTGCTTTGTGTATAAAGAAGATCATGTGTTTTTTTTTGTTGATAGGCAAATGTTAGTTTCTGGAGATCGAATCTGGGACCTCCTCCATAAATTTAACTCATTTAACGTCCCTTAGCTCAACAACTGAGCTACTGACGCATGAAAAGAAGATGATCATGTGAAAGAAAGTATAAAGGAGCGTCAAAATATCTTAATTGAAAGGATTGTCTCACACAAGAAAATCCCAAAGACCATCCTCCAGAACACCTTAATGGGAATATAGTGCAATCCTTTATGATTAAAGATTACATAAATTTGTGAAAATTTATATCATACCAATTTAGAAGATGAAATAGATATGTCAAAAATATTAAACGCAACTCTTGGCTAATCTGTAATGTGTACACTCTTGGAACAAGAAAATGAATCCTAATCTTCTAGACATCACAAATATTCCTCTACAGATCCAAATATGGGACTCCCCATGCATTGCAAGACACTAACCATGAGAAAGAAGTAATGGAATCAACATTATACGACTATCCAAATAAGAGAGCATTACAACTTGCATACTCTCATTTTTCTATACCCCTTCCCATTAATTTTTTTTTGGTGATTATGTTATGCTGGACAACTTTGTATTTTTTATTTTTTTAAACAAAATCTTATCACTTTTGTTGTCAACCTAACACATTCAAAACATTTATTTTTATTTATTCACCAAATTCATATTACCTTTTGTCATACCCTCATTTTGGACCTAAAAATACTCGTTTAAACTTCTTTTTGGTTCTGATTATTTCAAATTCACTATGTCTATTTTACAGTTGTCTACTGTGTTTCAACCGCACATTTTACTGCTCCCGACTCTAATTTTCTCGCATTTAAAACCATCCAAAATGTTTTCTTGCATTACAAGTCCTTAAAAAGGGTTTCTAAAACCATTATATATTTTTCTGCATTTTATTCCAATTTTTTGCATAAAATCATACAAAAGGGTATTTTGGTCATTTCCTACAGAGGAACCCATTTTAGTCCCTACAATTTGTCCCTGAGTCTTTTTAACTTGTCTGCATGAATCCTTAATCAAATTTTGTCCAAAAATCATCTTAGTTTTGCATCTGAGTCAGTCTGAGTCAGTTTGAGTTAGTCTGAGTCAGTTTGAGTCAGTCTGAGTCGTTTTAGTCCCTAGGGGCATTTTGGTCTTTTCACATCAAACAATTTTTTTTGACAGAGAGGTATTTTGAAATACCTCATTTTGGTAGTTTGTCCGTTTTAGTCCGTTTTGTCATTTTTAACTGTTTCACTTTACGTTTTTTCCAAATTACGTTTTTTACCATTTTTTTATTTCATTTTTTACCTTTTACAAATAAGTCCAAATTTTGTTTTAATTGCAAATGAGTCCAATTTTATTTTCAAAAACAGTCCAATTTCAGTTTTTATTATTTTCAAAACAGTCCCAATTTCTTTTCCTTTTTGCAGTTCAGTCCCCAATTTCTTTCAAATTGCAGATTAGTCCAAGAATGCCACGCAAGCCAATCCAGTCCACATGTCACGTTCCAATTGGATCAGAGGCCACATGGCAGCCTATATAAGGCCGGCCACTGTACAAGTCAAAAAAAAGTCCATAGAATCAATGCCACATCACCAACAGAATCCATTTTCTCTCTCTTGGCAGTTACAGATCAAATTCACCAAAAATTCACAAAAAACTCATGAACCCTAGCTCAAATTCAGCATCAATTCAGAGCAATTTCACAAGAAAACTTCAAATTCGCCATTGAATTCAACTCACAGAACCAAACAGAAGCAGAATTCACACGAAATTCATACAGTTTCAAGCAGTTCTCAGAGATTCGTGAGAATCTTCATCATCGAACTGCTGAACATGCAATTCAAACGCGAGCACGCCACCGGAGGTAGCGCGCTGCAAGCGTGATCGCAGACATTGTATCAGAGAAGAAGAAGAAGAAGAGGTGAAGGATTTCACGGGATCTGGATCAGAAGAAGAAAGAAAGGAGTGAAACCGGCTTACCAGCAAAGATCCAAAGCCAAGAATCAAAGAAGCGGCTCAAATCTCCGAACAAAAACTCAGGTAACACCTAGACTTCACCTCACCTCACTGAAAATCATCACAAATCCAGAACAATGTGAATCCGTAGCAAGTTCGAACGGTTCGATCCAAAACCCTAACCCTAACACAAAAATTGTTTGAAAAATCAAAGAAACGTTTCGAAACCCACAACGAGTGTGAATCGAAGCGAATCCTTACAGTTTTACAACAATCTCATCCAAAAACATGAAGAATCCGAACAGTTCGAACCTACAGTGACAAAACTCAAAGATTCACATTGTTTCAACGGTTAAACTTGCTTTCTTTTGGGTGATTCATGCTTAGATTGATAATACGAACCGTTTAAACCATGAATAAGCCATTTCTGGGTAGGTTTGGTGAAGTTAGGGTTAGGGTTTGGAAAGGAGTGGCCGGAGAGAAGAGAGAGGAAGAAGAAGAGAAATGTGTGAATCCGGATCCTAAACCTTTTATATAAGTGCGTGGATCGGGTCGGTTCTGACCCGGTCCACTTCCCCTGCGCACAGGCCATTGGATCTTGTTTTTGGATCGTCCGGATCAATCCAACGCCTCTGAGGCGTCAGGACTGATCCGGATCCATCAGTGGCGCGGGTTTGGGCCTTTAACTGTGGGCTTTGGGTTCTCTTTCATTTCTTTTGATTTTCTTGCTATGCACACCTCCAGCTTTGCTATCTGAACCTCCCTGTGTGCTTTGTTTTTCTTGTAAAATTTTAGGAATTTTTCTATGTGATTCTTGATATGCTTCTTACCATTTTGTGGCATTTTTTTACAAGTTTCATAGTGATAAAATGTGTGCTAAATTTTCTTGTGGAATTGCATCTTTTAAGTTTTTTGGTGAATTTCTTGCATGATTTTTGACCATTAAATCTTGATAAATGATAGTGGTACTTGTTATGTGTTTTGTGATATTTTTTGCTATGAGCCTATGACTATTACCACTGTTTGTGAATCATGATATTAATTTCTTGTGTGGCAAGTAACATGAATTCTTTTAAGGTGTAAAATGTGCATAAAATGTGTATATGTTAAAGCTTGAATGCATGGCTTGTAATTTTCCTATGATTCTTGAAATGTTCCTCTTAAAAAGGGCTGTTTTGATGAGAATTATAGGTCATGGGTTTAGCTTAAGTTTTAAGGCTAAGTTTTGTGTGTTATTTTCATCACTTTTTGGCATTTGTTTTTGCTATTTGTTCAATATTCCTTACTATTGTCATTTCATTTACTATACATTGCTTATTCATTACTATCATTTCTTACTTTGTTGCTAACCATTTCATGTCTCATGCATACTAAAGGCATCCCACCTCTTTCCTAGTTTAGGTTCCTTTCATTTTCTATGTTAATTTCCATGTAATATTTTTAGGTAGATTTACTTTCTTTTAAATTCTTGCAAGACCATAGAATGTAAACTAGGGCCAAATGTAAAGGACAATGGACACTATGATGATGTACACCGACACAAGCACCGACACGCACACACGTTGTATGACTTACCGCTAGATGTATGCTTAGGAAGCGTGAAACTTAGAAAAATATTATGCTTTTTTCCAAAAAAACAATAAACACCTCACTTGAAAACCGTTTTTGCAATAACCTTGGAGTCAAAACTCCATAGCTTTTCCCTTTATTTTCTTAATCAAAGATGCAAATAAATCTTAAATTCCAACTTTAACCCTTTTCTTTAAATAATTGGAATAACCTCACTTTTTTTCAATCTCATGCCTTTAAGGCCCCTTATCTTTTCTTCAAAACCCTTTTCAAAATTAAAAACAAACTAACCCACAAAAATCTTTTTTGGAAGAGAACTACATGGAGTTTGATCCCTTAAAAGGGTATGTAGGCAAGAGGTCAAAACCTCTCCAAGTCCAAAAAAAATAAATCCAAACACTTCTTATCCCCATTCTTAAAAAACAACTTTTTTCCAAATAAATAGCATTAAAAATAAAGCGTAAAAGATAAATCTAGAAAAATGGCTCCTATAGAGTACTATAGTCGTTGCGGGTGCCTAACACCTTCCCGTAGCGAAAATTGCCCCGAGCTTAGAATTTCTAAGGGTTTTCTCAATTTTACCCCTCCCCAAAAAAAATAGAGACATCAATGATTGAAAGGTTCAAGCCTAATTAATGACTTGATACCCGAAAATCGCGATGACACCTTTCACAATTGATTTTTCAAAACTTACAACCAACATTTTCTCCCAATTTGAACAAAACCCTAATATAACATATGCTCTCCACCTCTCAAAAAACATATGCTATCCAACATAGTCTTTGAACTTTTCAAAATCATAAATATTCCTAAATATGTCTTTCGTTAATGTTTTAATTTTATATTTTGCTAGTCAGTTTGGTTCCTAAAACTACAATCGTTTGAGTAAAAAAATTTGGTTGCTGGTTGAAAATATTTTTATTTTAGTAAAAAAAACGGCTTGCTTTTTTTCTTTAACACTTTGGTGGCCATATGAATGGGTAGATTGTAAAATTATAAAATTAAGTTACTTATTTGAAAGTGGAGTACTTGTTAGTCCATATCATTAGAATTGTGAATAATATTAATATAACTCGAACTATTGTTGTTGGTAGTTGGCTAGTAGAAATTCTTAATATAGATACTAATTTTTAATTTACCTTGTTGTGATAAACTCGTTGGAATTTGAGTAATTTTTTTAGTAAGAAAATATTTATTTTTAAATATTCTCTTTCCAGTCATTCGCTTAGAGATAAGGAAGATACTATATTATTCTCTTATTATTTGATCTTCCTGCAACTTAAGGAGTCGTGTACTTCGCTGTTATAGAATTGTTTACATGCCTAGGATACAACAATATATATCTATGTTTACGTATATATGTTTAATTTTAATTAAAATTTAGTTCCACCTCTAATTCTTTTTACAAAATGTGGAGGCAAGGTAGTCTATTACTCTAGTAGTTAATGTTGAAAAGAAGGTACAAGAATAAAATTTTATCTTTGCGTTGTAAGTCCTACGGGTTCAACTGCTTTGCAGCTTCTAGTTTGATGTCCGATTTATCCTATATTATTTAGGTCAAATATCATGTTTGGTCCTTTTAGTTTGAAAGAATTCCTAAGTTAGTCCTTTAAGTTTCAAAAGTTTCAAATAGATTATTTTAGTTTGACAGAATTCCAAAGTTAGTCCTTTAAGTTTCAAAAGTATCAAATAGGTCATTTTGGTTGATACACTATTTCACGGTTACCCATGCTTTCAGTTAATAATTAATTGATGTTGATGTAGTTGTTAAGTTGTTGACTTGGATCGAAACGCTTCCTTTCAAAAGCTCCAGGGTGTCAAAACGTTACGTTTAATGGTCACAAATATCATTATACCCCTATAAATGTCGTTTAATAGTGCTAGAAAGGCATTTGTTGTTGTAAATAGTTGCATTTTTAGCACTATAAATGATCATTTGTGACCATTAAACATCGCGTTTTGACACCCTGGAGCTTTTACAAGGCAACAATTTGATTCAAATCAACAACTTAACTGCTACATCAACATCACTTAAACGGACACTAACAACAGGAGTATCAGTGAAATAGTTTATCAACTAAAAGAACCTATTTGAAACTTTTTAAACTTAAAGGACTAACTTGGAAATTCTGTCAAACTAAAAGGACCTAATTGAAACTTGTGAAACTTAAAAGACTAACTTGGAAATTATATCAAACTAAAAGGACCAAAAGTGATATTTGACCTATTATTTACATTGCCTGTATTGCAGAGTATATACAAGTGGCTTCCTGAGCATGAGCAAGACATAAAGAAGACGTATCATTATAAGGCATCTGATGGGTATTAAAATACAATGTATCGGGTACGAAAAGGAATAGATGAAGTGGAATGGATCCCTGTTGAATTGCGTGAAAATTGGAACAAAATTGGAAAGATAGTTAATGGAAGGACAAGGCAGAAGTTAATATGCAAAATAGAAGATCCTCTGATGGTCTGCCGCAGGAAGTCTAGAGGTTGAAGACAACTAGTCCTCACCCATACCAGCTACCACATGCCAATAGTTTCGCATCGCTCCTGACCCGTCCAGTCATCGACACGTCAGCCAACACCATTTTGCCATGAGAGTTTCTCATTTGAGAATTAGATGAGTTTCACATCCTTTATTCTTAAAGCTTATTAGGTTAAGCAACCACTACACCCTAATATTTTCCCTCTAATCTTCCTGCATTTAATTCTTAAGTGATTAACCCTAATATATTTCCCTCCCAACATCTTGCCAATTTGAATTTCAAATACTTTTTTTTTGAATTATACCTTATTAATTTGGTGGCAGTAACTAAGTTATGTGGTTAAATATATTAGCCTTTTTGAATTAGATTAGCTTGGAATACCGACCGCATTTAATTATGTCTATTGGCATACCACATTGAAAACTACATATCTCTCCACTCAACACACAATATAATTGTGTGTTTCCAATACCTTTTTTTTTTTTTTAACAGCATATATTAAAAAACAAGCTAATCCCACAAAAGAGAGTGGGAGAGCCGAAAGAGTAGGGGTGCTGATAGAGGTTTGGAAAGTGCACCAAATACTATCGAAGTAGTAAAAATTATCGTTCCCACGAGGATTGTTTTTAATCGCAATAAGTTAATTTGTTATTCAAAAGGATGTTTAAAGGTTATTATGGTTTTGCCACTAGGCAGTAAAATTGTTTGTTTCAATAACAAAAATAACAAAAAGATAAAAATTGTTAAGAAAATATGCAGAGAGATGAGATCGGATCGTCGAATCCTCTATGTTTCCCCTAATTGGTTATTGTACTCTATTCCTATTAATGGTTCTCTAGTCCCACGATAGTTAACAAAATAGCCATAATCAATCCCTTGAGTTAGGACCCTCCTCTTAAACTACAACCCCTAATTCCTTAGGTGGTCTAATAATTCTTGAAGGTTTAAGCACGTTAACCTAATATCACTAATAAACGATTATCCATTCATAGACTAACCATGTTTATTAGAACAATTCAATTAGGTATAAGTTGAAAGCTAGGGTCAATAGTCATTCATTCTCACGAAAACATATTTATATTTGATCAGGATATAAAAAGCATTAAGAACAATTGAATTGAATAAAAACTAGATAATCATTAATATAAAATAGAGTTTCATCACAGCAACATAAAATCAATTAGGGTTTACACAGAATCATCTCGGATCCAATCTCTAAGAGATTTAGCTACTCATAACAATGTTTACAAATAGCATAATCAATTGAATCATTAAAACATACATGAAACTGGTAAAAGGATGAATAAATCGTCCTCCTTGCAGTCGCCTTGATGTCAAAATCGCACTTTGCTCTCCAAAATTCGTAACCCCTGTTTTCAGAATGGTCTTCAGATTAAATAGGCCCAGAAATTCGCCAAAACCGCGTCACGATTTAAGTAAATCGCGCCACGATTCCACTTGTGTAGCAAGAAACCAAATTAGGGTTTTCCAAAATCGCGTCGTGATTTAGCCATCATGACACGATTTCTTAATGTTGAAACAATGTCATTCTGCCTAACCAAATCACGTCTCGATGTGCAAATCACGTCACGATTTCCTTCTTTGCTATTTTCTTCAGTTTTATTGCTTTCTTGCTGCTTAAGTTGCCTTATGAACTCCAAAATGTGATGAAAATGAGACTAAAAATAGTGAATAATTGACTGTCATCAGGTGCATTAACACAACCCCTATTACAGAAACACCCAGCAAATACCAAACTCACGCCAATCGTTCTTATTCTTCTTTGCAAACCTCCATCTTTGAAACAACCCTTATTTTTCGTCACCAAATTCGTTCATAAGATTATTTTTTCCTTTTTTTTTTTTTTGGGTTTATTACATTTATGTTTGTTTCTAACAAACATATAAAGATTCAATGGTGGATGAGGTCATAGAATACGTAAATCAACTTCAAGTTCAAGTGCTAGTGATTTTTTCTTTCAACTGTGATTGTTGTAATGTTGACAGATTCATGTAAAGGTTGATAACATTGATGAAATTCTCAGTGCTCCAAGTGAAGTTATTGCTTTGAGTTTTGAATTCAAATTATCATTGAATGAATACCTGAAAGATTTACTTGCTTCACCAGTGAAAAGTTTTGTCAAAAGTGATAGCCTTCAACGTGAAACACCCAAAATTAGTCGGTATATTTGTTTGTGTGATTTTGTGTATTTATTTTTTTTGAAGAATTTTGTGTACTTATTTATTTATAATTGAATATTAATTAATATTGATCACTATAGAATCTTAATTAGTTGTATAAAATTGTAGGAGAAAATGGAGTATGGCCGAGATGTATTGGTGCAAGCTGAAAAGACAAACGGTTTTGGGAAAGCAGAAAAAGAAGCATTATTGAATATGTCAAGATGGTCACAAAATGGGTTTCAGAAACTGATGAAAATAAATAAACTTGATTATGTAGTAACACCTTTTTAGTCCTTTAGCAACATACTTTGAGCAGAATATGAAAAGGGTGTGCCATTTGGAATTTGCTTTGGTGGTTTGAAATTGCTTAATCATTTGAGCAAGCAACTTTGATAAAAAAAACCACCTCCTTTTAGGAAGTTGGAAGTTACAAGTTTGATAACATTGATGACATTCTCGGTGCTTCAAGTGAAGCTATTGTTTTGAGTTTTGAATTCAAATTATCATTCAATGAATACCTGAAATTTTTTGTTGTTAGTAATTACATTGATTTTTTCTTTCAATTGTAGTTTGCTTTGTTATTTCTCTATATTGGACATGCCTTAGTCAATTTATGTTTGTTCTTAACAATATGTTTCTATCTATATTGAACTTTTATGATGTTTTCATTTGTCAATTGCAATAAGTTATGTAGGTTGTCACTTGAAGCTACTAAACCTAGACAGTTCTAAGTGTTAATGCATTTTTTATTGTCTTTTACTGACAATGGTATGTATTTAGATGTAATTTGTATTTTTGCTTATAAATTGTTTATTGTTGAAAGCAAAGTACTTTGGTTGTTTTTTTTTAATGGGCAGGAAAAGTTTATGGAAATAATTCATAATTGTATCCCGATACATTTGTATGCATCAATTTAATACATCTTTAATTGCATCTTATATTAATACTTCATTATTGCATCCCTCTCAGATATGCATCAATTTAAAATGTCAATATCACTGATATTTTGCATAAGAGGTGTTTTGTGAAAGTTTCATGTGGAGGAAGTGCCAAAGGAATTATGCCATTTTACCATTCAAAGATTGGAAAGTAGTCTATATGTGGCTATGCAATGTGATATGCAAGTGCAAGATTCAGAGAAAATTGACACTATCAATAAAGTTAGTCTTTGAAAGAAAGTGAAAATATATATTATAACTTATTGATAATTATTACGAGAGGATAAATTGTGGAAGACAACCTGAGTTTAATTCTCGGATCAAAAAAAATTTCTTCAGACTTTACTTGCCTCACATGAATTCTAAATTATCAAAGGTCCTGTTTCCTTGAGAATTGGAGGAGGATTAAAACAAAAATAAAAATATATATTACAACTTATTGATAATTATTATTGTTGATAGGATCCGTGTGGCGCACGGGTCAAAAATCTAGTCGAGCTTTAAAATTGTTATTTTCTCATGTGAGACTTAGATAGTGGATTCTTTCTTGATGTCTGAACCTTGAACTCCTCAACTCATCTAAAGTGTCTAATATGTATAATAGGTAGTGGATTCTCTTTTAGTTTCTCTCCTTGATTATCTCTTTCTTGTGTTAAGCTAATTGCTTCCGCAAATCACCGTATCAAATCTCTTTTCGGTGTGTGCTAAACCACCCTTGCCATTACTTCAAGTAAATTGTGCACCCACAGTAGATAAATAAATGAGATAGTTG